>JAOXOE010000745.1:2759634-2800292 GCA_028565055.1 Phoeniculus purpureus | reverse complement strand
AGGCTCTTCTCAGTGTCATCTAGTGATAGGACAAGGGGCAATGGGTGCAAGCTGGAACATAGGAGGTTCCATATAAACATGAGAAGGAACTTCTTCACAGTGAGGGTGATGGAGTGCTGGAACAGGCTGCCCGGGGGCTTGTGAAGTCTCCTTCTCTGGAGACATTTAAAACCTGCCTGCATATGTTCCTGTGCGACTTGGTCTAGGTGATCCTGCTGTGGCAGGGGGATTGGACTAGATGATCTGTCAAGGTCCCTTCTTATCCCTGATATTCTGTGATTCTGTGATACACTTCACAGCATTGATATGACATAGACATCAGAGATATGGATCAACCTAGAGAAGGAAAAGGTTAATTGACTTAGTAGTTATCTCTGCAGGGAGGGTTCTTTGAACAGTGAAAACTCGAGAAAGAGGAAAAAGATGTAACTTATACTTCATTTCAACTATGTAGATTCAGATGAAGTATGTCTTTGAAGCAAGTCATTTAGAAAGTGCTGCACTACGACCCCGAGCCTACAAAGCAAGTTTTAATGTATCTCTAGAAGAGATGGTTGATCATCAAGAGTTAGTTAAAGGCTTGCTATAGCAATTCCTATAGAGGTTTCTGTGTTTTTGTGTTACATGAATGATCAAATCCAAAAATCTTGTCTGTCTTTAAAAAATGAACAACATCTTCCTTTATGTGCCTGAATTTTGAAGATTGGTAGTATCAAGCAATTATGTGCCTTTCCCTGGAGTTGCTTTGATGCATTCTTTCCACTATGGTAAATAATTTAATGAACAGTGAAAGCCATGTAATCTTTCTCATGAAGTCAGATTTGTCATCAGGTGGGTTGCTCCCCGCCCCGTCCAGTCCATGTCCTTCATTCCTTCCACGGTCTGATGAAGGAACATCAATGCCTCCGTACCTGATCACGCTGTTTCATTCCCTGTGCTTTATAGTTTAATTTGATGAAATTCTGTGTTTAGTCTTAGCTTCCTAAATGTTTAGTTTTTCTACTTTTTGGTTCTTCTCTAGTTTTCTATTGATGTGAACCATTTGGCATGCCTGACATCACATATTCTGCCAAACAGCAGAGAAGCCAGTTGAAATACTGTGAGTATTTCAGTGTCGATCCGTGGGCCAAATTCTCTGTTGTCATCAACTCAGTTGTCGCAATCATGGAGCTCCACAACAGTACATGGAAATATGAGAATACAAATAGAGACTCTAGCCTCCTCCTATCTGTGATTGAGATCCGTTCTTTAGTTGCCTGATGGAGAGGAAATTTTTTTTACATCCTGATAATGTTTTCTCCAGCAACATGGTTTCTCAGTAATTGCCACCTTTGTCCTCCTCATTACAGAATGTGCTATATCTAGCAGCTAAGATGAACTGTTGTACCATCCAGGATTGAATGGGGCAGCGGTCACATCCACTCTTGGCAAACAGTTTCAGCCCTGGATCCTGTTTCTTGTATCCTGATGCTGAAAGTTCTGTTTACTACAGTTTTCACAATAGCCTTTGAGAACGAGGACTGTGAGAACACAATAGTGTACCTCCAAAAAAGTTGCCAAGAGGAAAAAAAAAATAGACTTCCTTCTTTGGCAGTGGTAGGATATAGGTAAGGCTAAGGAGCATTCCTAGCCAGCTAGAAGGGCATAACAATGTATTTTGGTTCCAATAGCTCAAACAAACTTTCCTTTGAGAAAACGCATTTCTCCTAGACAAGGGGAGACTAGGATGACTTTTTGTGCTAAAGAAGATCACATATGGAGGATAGAGGAAAGTAGGATAGAATTCCAACATTTAAGGACAAAGGAAACTATCATTCTCAACCTTCTATAGACCATAGGTAGCAAGAGATCTAATTTAAAACAAAGGATCTTTTGAGAGCCTATGAAAAATATCCCCTTTCTAGGAAACTTACCACAACGGCTTTTTTAATCTTTAAGAGATACTCTAATATGAAAAATAGACTGCGGTACAGTAGGTACCCATGAGATATCTCTGCAAAGAGAAGAACGGTCAGAGAACCAACAAAACCATATAGGATTACTACTCATCGTCTAGGGGCCACTGCTTCATCTACTTTCCATGACATTTTTTTTTGCGTGGGAGAAGAAGAGAGCTTGAGGTAAGAAGGCAGGAGGATATCCATGCTACTCTTTTCTCATCTTCCTTTTTGAGACAAAGAATGGTGCACTTGCCACTCCAGCTGGGCCTGGAGACCAGCTAAAACTCCTAGAAGCAAGACAGCAGAGGTGATGGTGCTGAGGACTGTCAATGCCTCTTGGTTTACACTGTAAAAGAATGCATCAGTAAAGGGCTGGAAGGATAGTTCTTCACTGGGAAAGGCAAATCTTAAGAGACAGACATATATCAAAGGACGAAATAGGAAGAGAAAACAGATGAGTACGGAAACTTCATCTTCTGGGTTGCCCCATCGTTAAGATTTCCTTAGAAGCCGATACAGATGTAGAGGCTGTTACAGATTTTAGCAGAATGGGTGATGATTTAGAATGGGCTAAAAAAAAAGAGCGCTGCCGTCTCATAACTCAGCCTGATTGTGGCTGGTGTCTACACATGAGGCTTTTTGTTTTTCCAATTACAGTGTTAGTCCTGTTCATCTTCAGCAGTGTTTACAACAGAATTAGTCAGACTTCTACTCAACTCAGAAGACATGTTTTTTAAATTAAGCTTTAAGCAAAGCACAAAAAGCTTCATAAAACTTTCAAAAGTTCAGCAAATCCCCAAACTTACATGTTCTTGAGGTTTGGTGAAACCCTCTCATACTATATAGTCTCACTTTTTCTGGATCTCAGCTACCCTGTGACAGACTTCAGTGCCAATTCTGTAATAAAATAACTTTGAAATGAAATAAGGCTTGCACCTTAAATACGTCTGAATCTTCTTTATTTAGAACTTCTAATGTCTGTGGTTCCATCATTACACTGAGGGTACTGAAAATGGTGACAACAGGCGTGCACGGGTCATCCGCAGGGCAGGTGTGCCCTGGTAAGGCACGTTAGGAAACTTTTTCATGTTGTACTGGCCAGATGCAGCGATTGCTCGGGAGAAGGGGTGGATGAGAGAATGAGTGTGGGCGGCGCACGGGAATTCACTCTGGTTGGCTGAAGGGTCTGCTCGAAGCAGAAATATGCTGACTTTCGTATGTATGTGATAAATGTCTTTTAAGAATAGCAGTGATTTCTTAATCCAGTTTCGCAAGTACAAACAGTTACAATGCCTTGTAAAATAGTTGCCTGGATTCCCTGGTCCCAATGTAACAAAGACCAAACTGCTTTGTAGCTTCTGATGAGCGTTTTTACCCCTGTTTGAAGGAGAAAGGGGAAGGAATAGCAGTTTGAAATCCAATATTTATATCTTAATTTCTTTAGGTGAGCTTTTGGAGAAGAAGATCAGAATTGGATTCGGCTGTTTTATTCACGGGTGGCACTAAGCACCGGCAGCTTTAAACACAGTTGCTGTGTTGTGCCATACATTTTCTGCTATGGGTTTTCTGATGATCTAGTGTATGTCAAAGTACAGAAGAAAAGCATTTTAGTTCTGCAGGACAGAGAGAAACAGTACGTCCTTACCACCGTCCGCATTAGTGATGGGATTTGCTGGATAATGCAGTTATTTGTAAGACATGTGGGAGATAAAAAGATTTTATTGCTACGTGTAAGCAGCTATCCTTCGGGAGATAAAAGCGTATAGCGACACTTAAGCCCTATCTATATGCCCAAAAGAACCCCAAACTGGATCTTCAGTTAAAATAAAATGTGCATGACCAAGGTATTCTCTTCTTAAGCCCCATCCCTAATGAGCAGCGCTGCAGTGGCATCTGAAAGCACACAGACAGTAAAGCAGCATGCTGTGACACCGTCGGCAGGAATACCATTTGTGTGTATAAAATAATCCCAGGGCCAGTCTGGCATATGCTGCCTGAATTGTCTTGCCTCCCAAGGGTGAATTGTTCTTCTAGCACAAGCTGAAGGTGTTTACCCTTTCAAAGCAGGGATTACAGAATCGGTATGCAAAACTACAGAGTACAAAATCACGAAGACGTCCTTTGTTTTCTTAGCCGGGATGCGAGAACATTAGGAGTCCCATTGTAATCGTATATTTCCTATAGGCAGCGTAGCCAAGATCTGGTCTGGAGCCCACGGGTGGAAAAAACCCAAATCCTGTTTCTCTTCTTTTTCTGTTCCCTCGTTTCCCTCCCATCTCCCTGTTGTCAACTGGAGGGGAATTGGTAATGAGGTTGGGTTGAGGCCAGAGGAACAACCCCAAAAGCCTCCTTCCTGCAGCTGCAGTATTCTCAGTATCTTGTTTGCGTATTCTCAGCCAAAGAACTTGACATGAAATTTCTAATTGTAGGGGTATTTCTCTCTCTTTTTGCTTTTTTTTTTTTCTTTTTAGATTGCTATCTGAAGTTTTTCCTTTACGGAAGACTTTTTAAAATCATGCATTAATTTGCAAAAGGATTTTGCTGTCATAGGTAAAATATAGGACATGATTTGGCTCTATTTTTGTAGGTTGTTCAGTATTTATAGTCCACTGCCTGTTACTCATATTATTTCCTCTTTTTATAAACCCCTTTCATATAATTTCTCATTGTCTGGAGGAGGAATTTTCCAAGCTTACGCTGCCGAAGCTGAGCTTAACAAAATAGCAAAAATGAGGGTATGATTAAATGTATTTGAATTTTATCATGCTTTCGATTTTAATTGCATTGGAACTCTTAATTACCGCCTAAGTAGTACTAAAAAAAACTCCCGACTAATGCAAGTTTGCCGCTGCACCACATTTACTAGCAACCTCACCTTTCCTCATGGCTATGGGCAGTAGCCATGTGGGCAAGGGACATAGCAGTTCTATTGCCATTGCCCTCTGCTGGAAAGCACATGAAACACTCATTTCTAGGTAAAACACTCACAGACAATCTTTTTTTTTCCTTAGCCATTCAGGAATTCATAATCTGTTAGACATGTTCCTCCTTCCAAACTGAAGAGCGGCTACGGTCTTCAAGACTGAAAGTGAGCGTAACAAATAAATGTAATAGCGGTCTACCCAAATTTATTGTAGTATTAAGACAGAGGAAGCTTCATTTTGAAACTAAAAGAGAATTGAAAGGGGCCCTATTGAGGCTTGTTTGATGCGTCCGCAGTGTGGTCTTGTAAAAAGCATTTTTTAGGTATTTTCTGCAATATTTTACATTTTGTCATAATTCTAAGCAGTGGTTCTGTGAGACAGTACAAGATCGAATTCAAAACATAGGTGTAAACTATTCATAAGGGTTTTATGCCTTAAAACTGAGGTTAGTAGCCACCTCATAAAATAATAAGCTTTGTCTCCTAAGCGTTTACATCAGGCAGAAATAGTATCAGGCATTTGCCTGATGTCCGTGGAACTGGATGTGGGTGCAGTTGTTGAACGGGTGTAATGCCTTCACTTTCAGTGATTAATGAGAAGCAAGGAACTTACAACACGGGAACGCTGTATGAACAGCAGCAGCTCAGCCAACCCTGTAATGGCTGAATCAGTCACTGAATGACAAGTCACAAATTCAATGCACAAGCCATACTACTTGTGGGATCTCTGCATTGGAGAAGGGGTAAGAGAACAGACAAGTTGATGTATCTGACCAATTTTCCCCTCATTTTGGTTTTCGTAATACTGTGATTTGGGCATTTTCACAGGGAGTGATTTTTCTTCCTAAGTATGTGGTAATTAAATTAACACCAGCAAGCCAACAACCAAAGAACAGCGATGGAGTATCTCTAGGGAGAACACAGAATAGACTTGGAAAGACCATTCTAACTAGATCTGCAGATGAGAAGAGAGCCCTTTTATACGGCAGTGAGCTTTCAAACATTTTCTGTACGCTGTGACTAGGGTTCAGGGGCTCAGAGTAAGAAGTAACTCTATGCAGTCACATGTGAATTAGATAGATTGTGTGCACTGAGAAGCAAAAGGCCAATGCAAACTATTTTTTTCTTTTGATAATTAAAAAGAAAGTCTTTGGACTAAGATGCACAGAGCTAGGAAATACAAAACATTTCATTCTTCAGGGAGCACCTCATACCATTTTTTCCCCCCAATTTACTCTGCTTTTGGGAAAATCCTCTCTCACACCACAAATCATAGAATCATTCAGGATTGGAAGGGACCTCAAAAGATCTGGGCAAGATTTGCTAAGCCTTGGGACCCAGTGCTGGTCTCTTAAACAGAAGATGCTGCAAAAGGATCCCATGCGAGTGCATTCACATCCCCCTCACCCAGGCTTCTGCCACTGCCGTGCCCATGGGCTCTGTCATGGTACAGCTCTCCTACTGCTCTTTGGTGTTTTTCTTGGAAGGGTCCTCTAGCCTCTCGATCTCTGTTGACCAACATTTGGTCCTGGTGGTTTCTGTCTCACAACAGACGAGGTCTGTTAGTGTTCTGGTGTGCTGTGCCTTTCATCGCCACTCTTCCTGTAAGGCAGCATAATTGGCCATAGGTGGCAGTTACCTGCTTTTCAGGATTTTTCAGTAAAATTAACTTTTTGAGAAGATAGCTGGTGCTTTGGAGAGAAAGGAGGCTTCAGTGTTTCTAAGCAGCACATTTCTAATCCTCTATAGCCCTGACGTTTACATTGGTACGTTGAAAATTGCAGAACACAGCATTTGCATTTGGGAAACAACTATTTCCTCTACTAAGAACACACCTCGTGAAGTACTGACGCACAGCCTAACCCACACTTCCATTTGTTTAAAGTGTAATTGGTCCACCCTCAACTTTTTTAGCCTTCATTGATAAAAAGTGTGACTGGCTCACAAACACTTTGGACCCGTTTTGGGGTGGGTTTCATGAGTAGCAGTACCTACCTAGTGTAGCAGTAGATCAGCTGCCAGTATTTCCTTAGGAAACCAGACTCCTTGAAGTCTCATCTGTTCCAAGAAAGTGACCCATTCCTACAAAAATGACATAAATTAGTTCAGTTATTGTAAAACAACTTTCAACACTTGCTGTGGCAGGATCAGCTAAACAAGCAGAAAATCACTTAGGCTTGTTTGTGTGTGTGTGTGTGAGGAGCTAAGTAACAGGGGTGGGATTGATCAGTAGTGCTGTTAAATCACTTCCAATGCTGATTCAAGAGGGCATGTTGCTGAAAGCCACAGTTGGCATTAAGATCACATGATGGACTGTATTTTAGTGCTGTATTGTGCAAACTGGGCATGAAAGTTAGTCTTGACTCCATCATGATTTCATCACCTATTTCAGACTTACTGAACTTGATGCAAAGGAAACAGCAGACTTCAAGAATTGTTTTCAAAGCTCCTTTGAAACTTATGAATTATAACCTAGAATACAAGTTATTTTTTCAGGAGAATGAGCAGACTTTCTCACTTTCTCGAACACAGCAGGATATTTGACAATGATTGACTGGTGTAAATGAATGTTGTTGGGTGGTTGTTTTTTCCTTGCCTGTGTTGGTTTTGTCCTGATATGTTTGTAAGCATCAGGGATATTTTCAGAGCCCTTTTCTAACAATGGTGCTAACTGCAAATGCAGCTTTAAGGTTTTTCCAGTCCCTGAAGACCACTTTTTAAACGTAGCATAGCCCAAAGGAAATGTTTGGTCTGTCATTGCCTGATGATAAAACTTAGTCAGTTAAAGTCTTGTGACAGCTTGGTAAAGGATGTACAGATTGCAATTGCTTCCTGTCAGGGCTCAAGGAAGTTATTGAAATATTAGAAAGTAGTAACAACAACGGAAAACAAAGTGCGGTGGTCTAGATTTCAGTCAGAAGGGGCTGTAGTTGTGTGAGCAGAGGTGTCAGTCCCAGCTGATGCCAAGTGATGAGGCAGAAGTGAGGGCAGCTACCAGTACAGACTGCTGCAGCTGGATGTTAGCTCAGGACTGGGTGGCAGGGCAAACAATCAGAGAGAGTCTCCAGAAAAAGGTGACAATTTTCCTGATTTTGCTGTTTCTAATCCACGCCGACTGATTCTGTCCGGACCAAGATCAAATATCGAGGTAGATTGACTCAGTTTTCAGAAGTCTTTCTTGTAAGAAAAGAAACATAAGGGTGCATCTGCAAGGAACTCAAGGAGTCACAGTCCTGCCACACCAGCTTTAACTTGGCCTGGCTTATTGCAAATTCATTACTTGGAGAGAAGAAGAGAAAGACCACAAGAACTATTCTGCTGGGTCACACTAGTGGTCAATATCACTCGCTTTCTATCTCTAACAAATGGAAATACAGGAGGATAACAGGATGTCTCGCATGGTCAGTTTTACAATCACGGTTCTTTGGTGCAGCGCCCAAAACATAGGCTCCTGATTCACGAGCGTTCCCTGGGATGTTCCAGTTTTCTCTCTGAACTTGTATAGAAAATTTATACGGAATAGAAAAACCAGTGGGGGAAAAAAAAAGAAAGGACTAATTAATCACCAGAATTACCAGGCATGTTTGGTCACAATTAAATTGCAATTCCAAATCAGAATTTCCTGTGCTCTGTGTTGTACTAACTTGCAGAACTGAGCTGTGCTAGGGAACAGCTGCTGAGTTGTTTAAACAGATTTCCTGCTACTGCTGCAAGGGAAGCCTGTATGACAGCGGTGCCGGAGCGGCGCACGCCTCTTAGCACCCCTCTGAATAAAGGCTGTCAGGCTCCATCCCAGACGTCTAACGGCCCGACTTTGCCCCTTTCGTGGTGTTTTAGGAGAAAGCATTAGTGGAGGTTCGCCATCTTCCAACCGGAAAGAAAATGGAAACACATTCTTCTGGACTGCTGAGTCACTCTGACGCTGCGAGCCAAAAGCTGATGCAATTCTTCTTTTATCACCGGAAGATCTCTTTGGTAATCACAGACACGCCTCTTATTTCAATAGCTCTGCTGAAGGGCCGTTGATTCCTCAGACCTAACCCAGTGCGTACAAATCACATTTGTGTCTTCTAGTCACAGTCCCCAAGAATCAAGTTTTAAGGCTGCACCTAAGGGGATTTCAGCCCTTTGCCATGGAATTGCAAGGGGGCTCACGCACAGAAACGCAGAGCTAGCAGTGCTTCTAAAGAAATGGAAGACCATTCGAATGCTACGAGCCTTCTGTGCGGCGTGCCACAACAATCTGGTTTTTATTGTAGCGGAAATTATTTGAGCTTCAACTGAGTAAATACAAGTACTCTAAAACAAATTGCCCATTTTCAGCCTCCTCCCATCGCTTCCTGTGTGATAGCAGAGCTGTATCGTTACATCTACGCGATTTCTGCGTCTGACAAAGCTACTCGTGTTTCGTTACCAGTACAAACAATGGGCCAGCAGTACAGTTTCATCTATTCTACGGGACCAGCTTGACTTAAGAAGACACGAAACCCTAAGAACGTTAAGTCTGACCTGGGAAGAACTGTAATAAAAATCTTACAAACTTGTGCATCGCAGGCATAAGCCCAATGTTAAGCTGGTGTTGAGTTGGCTGTAACATTAACCTAAATGACAGGCATTTTCCAGAGAATTGAGAGAAATGAGAGATCAATGTATTGCGTGTTTTATTGTTAGAGGCTCCCTAGTTTAAGAAAATAATTGATATTCCTTTGTCCACACCCTTCTGCCATAATTATGTAAAGAATCTGGATTATGCTTCCGACTTGATTTAACTGTTTTATAATAAGTCACAAGCATACCTTGCCTACTCGATGATTTTCCTTTAAGGTTGTGCCAGTCTTTCCATTATTAAATCATGTTTAGTGTTACATACTGGTTGCTTAAAAAAATAATAATTCATTTCAAGCTCGAACTTGCTGTGCATTCTCAGCTAGCCATATGTGTGAGGGAGCACACAACACATCCGTACTACCGGCAACTTAACACACTGCTTTTCAATTTCATGGAAATCTTACCTTTTCTTTGGAAAAAAAAAAAAGTGGACAAACATTCATCATAACGAGGGCTTCAGTGAGTTGGTGGGGAGAATAAGCACAAAAGGAACGAAGATCTGCCCTTTTGTGCCTCTAGCCTGCGTGCTGCCCCTAGATACTCCTTCCTTACCACCCCCTCAGCATCAATCTGATCCATTTGTAGAAAGGTCTGACTTCTGGTTTGAACAGGAAGAAACTGGAAAGGAAGAGTTGTGTGTAGAGAACGGGCAGGATGGTCAGTTTTAAACACAGCAATCTGCATACGTAGATGAGTACAGGAGTCCTTGTCATCCACTTGGCTACCACCATTCTGAATTGTTCTTCTTTCTGAAGTTCTGAACTCAATGAGAATTGAAAACGGTGGCAGATCTTCCGACAGACCTTTTAGTGATGGATTTTCCTTGCACCTCCTTCATCCCCAGCCACTCCATATCCTGGGGAAAAGGAGATTTTGCAACTCAGCACAACCAACAAGCCTGAAGTAATTTCTAGTGTGAGATGCTACGATTTGTGCAGTAGAGGCTTTTAATAGCTGAATCAATGTTCCAGGAGTGTTGAAAATGAAGTGCTCTCTTCCTTACAGGTAATGACACCAGCTCATTGCTGGTCAGTGTCATTGCTCACCTCCTCCTAAGTTTTATGCACAACACACTGAAAGTCAAAAAGAAATGTTTGTTTGAAACACCTACACCTGAAGAAGACGTACTAAAACATATCTGAAGGTTACCACAAGGATAGCAATACTAGTCTTCCTGACTTTGTCCTGAAAAACAAGTGCCTAAGTAGCTCTATCCAGCAGCTCCATTTCTCAGGTTTCTGCTTCTGCTGACTTCAGTAGTAACTGAAGTTACGTGGCGCCAGTAACACACAATTTAATCCCTTCAGCCTAGAAGCGACGTGGGGGTCTGTAGTGACCATAACTATATTTTACTCCCAATTCTTGAGAGCTGATGATTGAATTCAGTCTTTTCATTCAAGCTTTTATCATCTGCTATTTGTAAGGGCAACTCTGGCCACTTTAAACAAGCCTCTAGTTTTTGTTGGTTAGTTGAAGTTGTTTGGGTAGGTTTTTTTTTGCAGAGGGGTGAGGCAGCAGCAGCTTTTAGTTTTTTGTGTGGGGTGGGGATGGTTTGTTGTTTTATTGGGTTTTTTTAAACCTACTTCAGGCTTTTGCCATAGTCAGAGAGGAGTAGGCTAATAAACTCATCTTAATACCTCTTAGCTTTAAGTCTGATGTTGTGAACACCCCTCACATCCAAGCTCTGAACGATGATTGCATCCTGCACGCACGTCTAAGTGCCAAGTGGTCTCTTATCCAAATACTTACTAGGCTGGGGACTGCCTAATCTCTAAGATCAGGGAGACTTATTCTGATGTGGCTGTAGACTCTAGACAGTTAAATTTGCAGAAATCCACTGAAGGCTGTTTGCTTTTCAGAAGTTGCTGAGGGCATAGTTTGGCTTTTTGCAGTTTGAGGGTGGGCTGTTTAACCCAAGCAAGTTGCGGCTTGTTCCGCTCTCATTTACCAGTGTATCTTCCCCATACTTGCTCTGTTCCTCCCAAGAGATGCTTGCATCTCCTTGATGCATGAAAGGATACCAGTATTTAATGTGCATATTAAATAAGTCTCTTAAGTAAATTCTCACATAATTTTACATTATAAGCTACTATTTGAGGTGTGTGTAAATATAATTGTTAGATGCACACGTAGAAATAAGACAGTCTTTGCTCTTCCCTTCTGTACCTCAAGACATGTAATCTACAAAGCAGGAGAACTGCATGATAAAATGTGCCAGAGTGGAATGCATAATTATTCCAGAGGAGGGTAAGTCAGTTCAGAACTTGTACTAACATTCTTAAGGGCAGCAGGAGTCTTCTTGCCATGAAATTACATCAGCTCTCCATGGCCCAGAGTCAATGCACATGCTTTCCCTTTCTAGTAAAAAAAAAAAAGTGTGAAAAATGCTAATGTCTTCGAAAATGTTGTGTAGAACAAAGCTCAGTGAACAAGCAGGCATTGCAGCACGGTGTTCACCTGTCAGTGAACTTAAGGGGAGAAGAGCTTGAGACATGGGACTTTATAAAAAGAAGTTTTAAGTTGTTTTAAGTCATGACTTGCAAACAGACAAAAACCATCTAAATAAAAAACTGAAATGCTTCCTTGATCCCAGTTCAGAGACATTCCCATAGCAGGTGGGGCAGAGGTCCTTAAATTACAGGTCTCCATATACCCAAATTCGCTGCGATTCTGTCGAGCAACAAGGAGACGTTTTCACAGGAAGCAGAAGCGGAGGCAGCCAGGAGCACCCGTTTTCAGGATGGCTGAAGGATGAACGTTTGGTTGGAATCACGCTCTGTGATTCTGTGAACACCGGAGGCAGAACCTGCTCTGTATGGAAACACCACCCAGTCTCCAGGAGCATGAGGACAAAGCCCAGAGCACTTCAGACAAACTTCTGCACTGAAACGGTCACTGAGACCAACAGTTAACTAGCAGAGCTCCCAGTTCTGAGTAAAGATTCTCTCTAGACCTGGTTCAGCTTGTGCACGGGGAGTGATTAACTCCCACTTTCCCACCAGAACAGGGGAGGAAAGAAATATCTGGCACTTGGAGCTGTTTGTGGGGGACAAATCATCCCTAGACTGCAAGCTGATGGAGCGCCTTGGCAGCAGGATCTGCTTGCACACCAAATGCTAGTGGCAGTGTGGTCAGCAGCAAGCCCTACTTCTCACTGCACGGGGCTGGGGGAGTACGCGGGCGCAGGCTACACATGTCCGAAGGGAGAAGCAGGTGTGCCGGAAAACACACCCAAAGACCTCTCCGTGCTCACGCCATGGTTGTTCATGTGGGTTGCAAAGTAAGCAAGAAGAGACTACAGGAGTTTGGCCTGAAGTAGCCAAACCTTTGAAACACTCAGTGGATAGCAATCTCCTGTTTAAAGGGCACATCTGGCAGATTGACATCAACAGTTGGGGAGATCTGCAGCAATCTCCGGTTAGAGCACACTCGGCAGGTGAGATGTGAGCTCATGGCAGTCTGCACCTCATGAAAGGATGCTTTACTCCCTCTTTCCATGTTAGAATCCCTCCTGAGTGAAGATGTGAGGTGCTCACATATTGCAGTGCATGGGAATTAAACACTTCTAAACAGGAAAAAATTTTGCCCAATAGCTCCAGTTCCCACAAGCAAAGTTCCAGGAGACTTAAAGGGCAGAGTTTTAATGTGAAGTACCTGAGCAGTAAGAGAAGAGAAGCATCAGCTTATCCTGTCTTCCTTAACAGGGCTAGTAAGAATCCCAAATCAAATGTTAATTTTTTGGGTGATCACCTTCACTGGGCTGAGTAAAATGCAACACACTTCAGACTTGGCCGTGCCACCCATAAGGCACAGAGCACAGTAAGGAAGCACAGCTCTCCTTTAGCATCATAGCTCTGGAGCCCCACACAACACTGCAGCAGTTCTGCAACTGATAGAGCAGGTCCAGCTGTGGAGTTTCAAGGCCCTGTGCTAGATCTCATCTTGAAAGTGCTGGCTGCTCAAACACAGATTGTAGGGAAGTAGCTCCCAAATACAAAAGGTTCAGTACTACCCCATAAGCACCACTTCCTTTTGTTTTTACTGCTCATCCAGACAGGTTCAAGATTTTTTGTATTGCCTGTTTTTCTACCACCTTTTACCAAATGTTCATCCTTCATTAAGAAAGCAAGAGAAAAATACAGCCCACCTTCCTTTTTAACTACTTACCCTAGCTGGCTTCATGGCATGAGGACACCTAGATCAGCACAAAACAGTAGCAACAACTGGTATTTAAAGACAAATTCAGCCACTCCTGGGATCTTGCAAATCCTTAAAGTGGCATTTAGCTTATTTGGATTGGTCAGAAAACCAGGCACATGTTGAGTAAATTAGAAGTGATGAGGAGGAGAGACAAATGCTAGCAAAACCCATGTGTGACAAGTTAAGCTCCCAATCAATCCATTCTCACTCCTGTCAGGCTACTTGCCATTGTTCCCAGTCTCTGTTGCCATCCATCCCTTTTATAGAACAGTATCTTCTGTAGAGCAAATCAGAGGTTCATGAAACTTGATGTGAATTATCATCTTGAGGTGGAGTAGTCATCCTTAGAAAATGAGGAAGAATTGGGGGAAATGAGGGAAACAGGAGTTTGCAAATTTGGCTGCTTTTTGACGCACCTCGTTATGCATTTGCAAAACGAATTACCAATTTCAGGTACAAAATTCAAGCACTCTGATAGAAGAAATTAAAAACATCTTAAACAAAAAGATGACTTCTTCTTGGTTAGAAATGTATGTCAATGAAAACCAGTTCTAGGCTGGAGACACGTATGGTCTCTGAACTCTGAACTTACACTCATTGATGCTGGCAAATGTTAAGTGTAGGTCATCACTCTCTGAGTCAATAATCACCTCCAGTTATTTTTGGAATGGAAAAATAAACAATGCTAGCCATCAAAATTTGCAAACACTGCTTTGTTTATGGCACCATCTTGCTAAACAGCTGTATTTTGCCAGAGGAAGAAAGGCAGAGCTCAGCTGCCTTGCCTCTTTCCCTATGCCAGAGCGGGTACAAAAGATGTGGTGGCTGAGTGTCCACACATACAAGGAAACTCAGTTCCTAAAACCTTGCAACCAGTGTTGGGTTAGATCCCCTTTGTATGTCCTGCCTGGCCTCCAAATGCCATTGTAGTGCAGCCCTGGACTTGCACAACTCATGTATCATCCTGCCAGCCCCCTGCCAAGATAGGCATCAGGATAGGAGGTCTACAGATGCACTAGGTCGTCATGCTGGTCTTCTTCAGCCACCTGCATCCTACCTAGACGCTCTGGAAGCTGTTGTTGATGGACAACTTGTTAGGAAATTTATTTATAGGGTTCAACCGAATGCTGGCAATGACCATGGCAGTGCCCAGACAACGTGCACAGCCTTTCTCCGTGTTGTAAGTAGGAGCTGTATTGTATGTGAGCTGGTCATTGAGGTGAGAGCGGCTCAGGGCAGTGACTTTGTTCCTGTGGAGTAGGAAGTATGCAAAGTACACGCTGTGTTTACAAAGTACCTTAGTACTATTTTGACTAATTTTTACTGGAGAGTTAGTGGTTGTATCAAAGCTCCATTAGTCACTTTGTCTGTAATTATAATCTACTGAAATCTGCTCGAGTGTTCTGAATTTGCCTTAGGGCTAATGGTCAGAAAATGGCTCCATCTCAACCTTAAGACTGAACTTGATGAGTGGCTCTTGTAGACTTTACACTGTCCTGAGTTGTAAGTGAAAGATGAAAAACAATACGGAGCACCATCGTAAGCTACATCCGCATGGAAAAGGTGCAGATGGAGTAGAGATGGGATGTTCCTTAGGCTGATGTTCCTGAAGAGGAACAACTGCAGACACTCTGACTATTCCTGTGGTACCATTTGTGTGACCCTAGATAGAACTAGATTGGGGAGCTGGGTGTGTAGAGCTTGTGCGAGAACGCAAAACGCGTCTGCTGAAGGAAACAAGACAAAATGGACGAGCGTTTGAACGAGACCTTTTATAAAAGTCTCTTCTGATTATGAATTTGGCGATGTGGTATGGATTGCTTAAAAATGTCTCACCCATGAAACACAAGGAACACAAGCAAGCATCGGCTTGCGTGTGACACGCTTTAGCACGCTCGGAGGTACAAAGAACTCCTGGCATTGTGGAGAGGCAATGTGCTATGTACATTGTGTGGGAGGCTACACCATGCAGGTTTGATTGCATCATCTTGCTCGCTTCTTTCTTTTCTTGTCTCTCTTTTTTTTGTTCCAGATGGTAAAACAAAGACTGTAGTGAAACCCGTTTTCTCCCAGGAAGAGGTGGGAGGGAATTTTATATGAGCGAGAAACTTTGCCTCAAGTCGAAATAAGGGGCCTGGACTAATGAACTACCTGTAATTCACATCGGGCTAAATAAATATTGCTGAAACTAGGCAGGTACTAATCACGAGCCGTGCCAAGCTATGCATAATTACCATGCTTTCTCTGTAGCAGTAATTAATTTGCGTTAGCAGCTTTGATTAATCTTTCTAATCTCAAAGTAAAGTGCTTCTCAGACATAAAAGGCTCTGGACCTGCTCACAGTTGTTATTGCAGCCCAGCGAAGGGTATTTCAATCCAGAGGGGGTGCAGCTGGGAGGACAACACTGCAAAAAAATCGAAGTATAGCTGGTATTTATGAACTGACACAAGCTAGTAACAGCTAAAGAGTTCTGTCTGGCCACAGGATTCGTCATCTAAGCTACAGGCTTCTGTACACTAGTCCTTCCTCCTGAAAGGAGACTTGGCCTTCAGTAAGACGGCTTCTCTGAGGGCTGCTCCTCAAAGGCGAGGGCTATACGCTAACCAGAGCGACTGAGGCTCTGTCTTCTAAAAGGGCTGTGCTCTGTGCTTAACATTCATCACGGCATGGGGCAAACTCACCCATAAATTGATTTATTCTTGACCTGGAGGAAAGCTTTGTCCCAGGCACGATCACTCAACTACGATACTGAGTCAGTCCCAGAAGGGTGTTGGCTGTGTTGCCTGCGAGTGACTGGGACCCGCCTGCTTTTCAGGAAACACGAATGCTAAGATCCTCTACCTCGGCTGTGTTGACAAACAGAGCCATCAGATGCTAATGAACACACTAAATTCTGACATCACTGGAGATTAAACTTTCCATACTTCAGTGCCAGCCTCCAGCCTCTTCAACCAAAAGGAATCCAAACCTGCTGAAAGGACTTTGTCATCAAATGGGGGCTGTGATTTACTGAGACGTGATGCACTGTCAGATGTACTGGAGATCAAATGTCTGAGGCAAACAGATGTGTCTCTACAAACCCACCAAGGCTCTCAGTGGGCTTCGAAGATAACGTCGTGTTGCTCATTTTCTCTCTCAGACACACTAATACTAGTTATTTTTTCTTGTTGCCCCCGTTAGCACAGTTTACCAGCAGGGAGCTCATGAGAGGCAGAACGACACAACAACCATTTGGGAATGGATAGTCTAGCGATTACTGATGAACTTCAACTGGATTAGGATAACTACAATCAAAAACCTCTGTTGTTACCTCCAAATCTGAGACCAATTCTGGTTTTGCACGCTGGAGGAATATTTTTGAAATACAAAACTTATTACAAAATGTAGCGGTGACTCCTAGAATGTGTAGATTTTTATGATGACAATTCAAAAAGGGAATCATTTGCGATAGTTTATTTTCTTACAGTTGTGGTTTCGTGTCCAGACGTTTTATCATCATAAAGCTCCCCTTCTGATCTCAGTCCAAACAGACAATATCCACAGCGACATTGAAACAAGTGTCGTAGAAGACATCTCTTTAAATCAGGCATGGGACTTTACATTTATTAGAAGGTGCTCACAAAAATAAGGGTAACATCATGCATATTCTCTGCAACTAAACCCAGTCATGGTTACAATCTGGAAATAAATCTAAACAGACATATGGAGATACAGTAGCGCGCACACACAACTCTATTTATGACATTAAGTTAGTGTACTGGGAACTCAGCAATACATCAGGAGTCTACAACCAGCTGATGGGAAGATTGTATACTGAGGAAGAAACGGCTTCAATTTCTCACATTATTTCTGTGGCTCAACAAGAATGTCAGTGTGAGCTGCCTCCTGAACTGGGGAGGCAGCAGTAAGTCAAGACTATACTTCTGCAGTACAAAACATTTACACACGAAATACACATGCATTGCAATGCACTGGAATGGGTGAAGCAAGGAGCAACCCATCACTCAATGCTTTATCAACAACAGGTCTACAAAGGAGTCTCAAATAGGATTATACCGTCCAGTCACAGTAAGGCCACAATATTACAACGGATAAGGACCTTAGAATTCGGCATTCTGCATTAGTAATAGAACCCTTCTTTCTTTACAGATCTTTACACGTGATCCTGATGGTACCTCACCAAAGTCCTTCTATTTTTGTATTTTTTTTATAAGTTTAACATATTGCTTAATACAACAGTTAGCACAGTAGAGAAGGGTACTGCCACAGGGAAAACAAAACCTAGGTAACATTCACGTCATGTTTAGACTCTATGCTGGATGCATTGAGACGAAGCTGGCTAATCAGAAAAAAGACTAGCAAAGGATTTCCTCAAGTTTCGAATGGTTTCAGCTTTTGCTTCATCTTCATTCACAGACGACCGGAAGAAGGACGATTCTGTGAAACTGAAGGCATTTGTCAAAGACTGCGACTTGCTGCAAGACAAAAACGCAATATGTTTTGTATGGTTGTATTGTCTACCGGCTCCATCCACACCCAGCCTCTGTACTCTATGAGGGCAGGAAAAATGCCCGTGTGGTGCAGTTTGTAGTGATCAAAATGGGTGCTCAGCACAAAGAACGCAGCAGAAACAGCACACTCCTGCTGTCCTTTGGTTTGAGAAGTCTCTTTAGAGAACACACCGGGTGTTTTTTACAGATCTGAGACACCGTTCACTGGATGAACTGGTAAATTGGAACTTGAGGAAAAAGCGTCCCTGCCTTCTCAATCCAAATCACCACCCAACACAGGGTTATTAAGAATGGCTCATTAAGGCAGCAAACAGTTCTGCACAAAGGAAAAATTAGGTGTATTGGCAAGAGTTTGAAGTGATGTGAACTCTCTCCCTCTCTCTCTCTGATATTTGATCCTTAATGGAGGTTTAATGACACTTCCTATCTCTAAAAAAATTCCCCAAATGAGATACAACTCTTCTTCTCTAAAAGCAGTCTAGCAAAGCCGTGCTGGTTCTAGTGCTGCCATGCAGCTGTGCTGTAAGTTTCTGTAAGCGTGAATAACATAACATAAAATAACATAAAATACCCTCTGAAGTGTAAAACTCACGACTTCTCAGACAAAACAGTATTTAAAGAGTAGGCTTGAACATAAATAGGAAACATTGATGAGTTATAATCTTCTTAGGAAGACGTCAGGGCACTAGTAAAACTAGTTAACCGATCTTACTTTATCTCAGTCTGAGAGCAGGATTTCAGTTTTAGCTACAGGAAAAGTGAAACACTTTTCTTATTCAGAGTCTCCTACACTCCTCATGGTTTGCAGCTTCTCCACCTCCAAACTAATAATGTGCAGCAAACAGTGCTACAGGCACTTTAGGTTTTTCATAAATTATAGTTGTGCTAATGAGAATAGACTGATAAATGTTTGTTTGTACTCACTGAAAGAGGGAGGGTGGGAAGCAGCACTTGACTTGATTAGTAACACAATAAGTAGCCTAATTAAATATTTATTCACAGATTAATAACATGTACATACAGGTTAGGCAACAGCATGTGGGTGAATACAAAGCATACATATGCAAATAGACTTAATCCTACAGGCAGGAGATCTGAGCTTTGCTGTGGACCTAAAACTGCTTCTTGAAAGTTAGGAGAGTGGCTCTTATTATGACTTGCATCGTAAAAACTTTAACTTCTTTTTTTGTTCTATTATTTATTTTTTATTAAGAAGAGAAAAAATTAATCTAGATTTGAACAAGGAACTAAAGGAAAGGGAAAAAGCTGGGAGCAGAATATGGGACAGTTCCCCTGGACCTGCTCTTCACTGCATTTCTGGAACATCAGATCACGAGTTTCAAACTACAAGTTAGTTTCCTTCTTGCTTAAGAAAATCAACCTCCCTATTTTCTAAGTTTACTTAAATAATGGATGAATTCACTTGAGCTCTGTGATTATAAAATGGAAGGGAGAAATCCACTGGTCTGGGCAGGCAAGGAAAGTACCGTCACCTTTGTATGCTGTCCCCTAAATCTTTTCCACTGAGCTGCGTTCGGGGGGCACTCTGAATTGGATCACACTTGTTCCTGCACCACAGCTGGCCAGATACAGCCACATAAGATCATGCTGTGCCCTACAGATTCTTCCAGTGGGGAGATAACTATCACCAGCCTTCTGTGCATGACCTGCTGTCTTCTTGGAAAGGGCCTGTCTGAATGGCTTGTGCTGTGCAGTCCGAAGCCCTGCACAACCATGAATGAAGCACAACCGTAGTCTGGCAGCCACAGGTTCTTTCGGACTGTTTCTGAGACGGGCTTTCTGAAATTGGAATCTGGAGTCTGAGTGACTCGAAGGTTAAAAGTTTAAATAGATAAGACTTCCCCTTTCTGTGCAGTCTTACAGCACACCCAGATCGTGAGTCAGCGACGTAAAAAGGAGAAGACAAATATGAGAAAGATGGTGACTTTTCAGACCTCGCTGGGGCACAAGTTGCACAGCCAGTCAATGACATTTTGCCTGGTGCTTGGGATGTAACTAAAGGTACCTCCTAGCAATCGATAAAGCCGGAGACTCAGCTTTCTGAAATGCTTCAACCTCGCATCACACCGGGGAACACACATATGTTTTTTTCCTGAATGTCACACCAACTCCCAAATTACAACTATGACCACAAAGTCTGCGTTACAAGGAGAAAAGGAAAGGGGTAAAGCAAATCTTACTTAAGTTGTGGATGAGACTGAGGCTTCTGTTGTGGAGCAGGCTGTGGAGCGGGCTGTGGCTGTGGCTCTGCTTCCTTTGATAATCTGCTGCTGGAAGGACCTTGAGCCTGGGGCCGCGGTTGCTGGGTTGTAGGTCCAGGTGGACGCTGCGGCTGGGAGGTTGCGGGCTTTGCTGACTGCCCGGGGGGGTACATGCGCTGTGGCTGCAATGGCTCCTGGCTTTGTGATTGCATTCCTTGGGGTTGCACTGGGCCCCCTAGGTTCAGCACAAGAAAAACTTCATAATGTTATAGGATCAAAGAAGTCTTATTAGATATATCCAATACTACAAAATAATCCTCGAATAATTCTACTCTTGAGGCAAAACTCTACCAACACGGACTGCAGGCTCACGTAGTCAATACTGCTAATCACAGCTGGCACAACAGTAACTTGCTCAGAGCCCCTGTGATCCTTACAATGGCTAGGAAGTACCAATTCTATCCCTGCAGCAGCAGCACTGACTCAAACTCAAACCAATGGAGTTACACCCAATATAACTTCATCCCAGCTCAAGGAGAGGTTGCGAGACAGCTGCACTCGCCAGCAACGGCTAATTCAGCAACGCAGCTACTACCTGAGTGCTGTTACTGCACGTTTGCTCTGTCAAAGCTCCCCATTTTTTCCCATAACAATCCTCTCAGATTGACTCTTACAGCAGTAAAACAAGCTCATTCTGACATTTCTGAGCTAATTCAAAGTCTCTTGGTACCTCATTTAACCCCGCAGGGAAATACGTCAAGAACATGACAAGAAACACAAGAAAGCCATTAGTAATTCTTTACCAAGGAGGCCTTTCCCCTGAGAAGGAAGTACACTGGCAAAAAACTGCATCGAGCTGCATGGAACTGCAGGGAGTAGTAGGAAGTTAGGCTGCGAGATCCGTGGCTGAAAGGTGCTAAATCATCATAATCACCACGCAGGGCTTTTTTCCCCCTGCTTCTGACTGAAATCGTGCTGTGTCAGATATGGGCAGGAACGCTGCTTTTATCTCAGCTGTCTGAGTGTGGTTTTCTGGGCTGACAGCTGAAATAGCTGAGTATTCCTGCATGTGACAAGGCACATGGGACAGCTGAGTTAAGGAAAGAATGGACGGCATGAAATCCTGAGCCATTTGTTTGTATAACATCTCAGCCAGGGTAAGAGCTCTGCTGAACAGCAAATATTATAGAAGACAACTATCTAGATGTTCTGAACACTGGGGAATTTTTATGTCTTACACAGATAGTGCAAGTATAAGACTTAATCTGCTCAGGTCTCCAAAAGAAAACCTTGGTATCTGCAAGTCCTGCTGCAGTATGTGATTATTTCTTAAATCACTGCTATCGCAGTGCTCCTAGAGGAGATTCCAGTGTATGCGTCTGAGAACAGCACGTCCTAGTGCTTCGGTAGGTTTGAATACAGTCACAGCAGCTTGTCGTGGTGCAGAAAGATAAAGAGCACGTACTGTATGTTAAGGAATGTGCCTTCATTGTTTATTAATTTTTGTAGGAAATATTTGAAGGTGATAACACGGTCTTGCGACATCTTAATAAGGATCGTTTTGTTATTGGCCTCCTTTCACTCAATATTGGAAAACAGAAAGGTTTCTTTCCCCCACTTGTACATACAGGCTTGAATGCCAGAAACTTTACACTGAAGACAGATATAACTTTCTTTTATTGCACATTAAGCTGTACAAGATATTTCACAGAGAAGATATACTGCTGTCACACTTCCAGCATTTGCTCACTTTCTTGCAGCTGGGTTGTACAAAAGGCAACAATAATGAAAGAAACTTTTACCCAAAATAACTCAACAAAACTGAACATTAAGCCTACACTGTAAAACATCTGTTCCCTGTTACCCACAATATTGCACCTAAGCATGCAGAGAGACATTTTGGCTTGCTTCTCGCTGTGGTATGTAGAAATAGTGTGTGCCCTTGTAAATCCTTCACAGTCAATGATCCGAGATCCTATCTGCAACCCCCCTCTCGGCTTTGCACACACAACTCACAAATGTCGTGTGAAGAGCGCTTGAGAATGCTCACGCTACTACATGCAAAAAATACCAACTGCTTTAAATAAAAATCAGTCATCAGATTCATTTCTTCACCCCAGGGCAGCATGGTTTATTCACTTTTGTAGTGTCTGGAGGTAAGGAGTTCTGAACCTGATTCTACACGGAATTGTCTTAATATAGAATAAAAACAGCCAATGCCACCATCGGAATGATCACTGACCCAGACAAACGCTGATCACTAAAGCAAAATATCCATGTAATTTACTGATAGGTAGTAAACAGCAGCACTTACCACGAACATTTACATAGCTAATAATGCATACCTTAATTCTCATCTTACCAGCCAGCTTGTACAAATAAAAGAAACACTAAGAATGATGATTCTCACTGATAATTTTTTTTCCAGTGTTTGTAGGGAAAACAGAAGTAGAACATAAGGCTGTTTTCCCTTTAAACAAAATTGTTTGCACTAAACTAATGGCTACTACTCATCTCTGTACCTACTCGAGATTAAAATTATAGTTTTGTGGCTCACTTGCAACTAAGCGTTATGGTATGCTAGCCCTGTGCAGCCTGCGATCCTAGGCTAGATCTCTCACAGCAGACTAACCGCCTGCCTGCACTTCTCCTGGTGTTACACTCTTCCCTGGTTATGCAAAAAGCACTAGGAATTTATCTACAGAAAATCCAGCAGCTGTCAAGCATCTCAACTCTTTTTGCACGTTTGGCTTCAAGCTGTTATTATAAACCCTATTCGTGTGGGACTGTGTCTTCTTGAGAGCTACCTGGGTATTTCTAGGTTTAGAACAGAGACCTGAGTTGGTAAAGAAAACTGCTGATTCTACTCGGAGAGCAAGATCCCTCACTGGTTAAAGGTGGTCTGCCACCTCCTAACATCTCTGTATTTGAAAAGGAAACTAAAAAGCAAAAGCTCTAACAGGAAGTTTAACAGTCCTTGAGGTACTTCTCACCAAAATACCTGGGATTTGACCCTTAGGTAAATATAAGATTTTTGAAAGTCATTAAAAATCTCCATAGATTACTAATTCAGAATGACAACAAAAGGTACTAGCTAATTGAAATAGGACACGTTCAATGCTCACACTTGCACTGAGATATTGCACATAGGTGGCCCATTTACATGGCTTTGTAGCTAATAATTTAATGCAGAATTACTAAAAATATGAATACCAGTATGTAAAATAGAAGATATTTTAAACATTCCTTGGGAAGAACTGTATCTTATGGAGTCACTGAAATACCAGACTTCCACTTGTGTGTAAGTAAAACTCATATGGTAACAAACTTTATAAAATTATAAGTTAAAAAGCCTCACTAGCAAATTCTAATCTAGACTTTTAAAAATATTATCTGGAGCACCTGCCTATCAGTCATGCACGCACACACACAACAATAGAAAGGCTAGGGGTACAGTGTGCACACTACTCACGGAGTAAGCAGCAGTATCTCGATTTGTACCTCAGTGGCGCTTTACTGAACGATATAGAATACTCAGAAAATACTGTCTAGCCATCCATACTGTACAGTTACACGGGGCTCTAAAGAGGCACATTCTTTGTACACCGTTGACAACAGCCCTGCGATCACAAGTGTTACAGAGGAAGGTAGGTAAGCGTTACACGCACAGACATGAACAAGTAAACAACCAGACGGTATAGTTGACACTGCATAGAAAAAACACAGTCCAGGTCAGCACTGAAACAATGCAAAAACTGAACAAAACTGGCATGTTTGCTTTTAGGATTGGGTGTTTGTCTCTTTTCTTTGCGTCATTATTTTTTTGCTTTAAACCCTCGCTTTTGGTCTCAATTATCTAAGTAGCCTGGACTTGTTTTGGTCCTACTGCAACGCCATTACAGTCGAGAATGTACTGTAAACAACCTTGAGGTGGTGGTCGCTGAGGTGGGATTTTACTTGGCTCTGGCTCCTTTAGTGATCCGCTCTGGAAAACACATTTGAAAACAGAAGAGAAGGAGAAAATTAGAGTAGCTTAGTTTAAATTTTCTGCTAAACTCGTCTTCGTTTTTACTAGAAATCTCTTCGCACGCGTTTAATTTACCGCCAATAGCGTTTTCTCGTTTAGTTGCTGTCCGACATGATCTATGAACCCTGGGCTAATCTAGAGCAGAGTTCGGGGAACGCGCCGTTTTCCTTTTGCAGCAAGCGCCTTCTCAAACGGCACCTCTGTCTGCGCGCAGTCGTTCTCCTTCGGCTCTTCGCGTTGCTCTGCCCCAGTGCTTCTGCTTTCTTGAGTGGGATGGACTCAAGAGAAAATGGATTTCAACAGATACCCCTGTGCAATTCAAGAAACAGTTTCTAATTACGCTCTCTCCTATGCAGAAGCACTCGCACAGCAAGGATTTTCCTGCGATAGCATCGCTTGGCTTCACTGGCTGGAAATGGCGAAGGAGACGGACTACCCCGGGTTAGCTGTTTTGCTAAGAAAAATGAAAGAAGGAAGCAAAACCCACAGACAAACAATAAAAACAATTGAAATGACTTCACGCTAGGCCATCTGACATGTTATTAGAAACACATGGAATGCAGGACTCGTCAAACCAGGAGATTTACTTGGCAGTATCCTTCTCAAATGCAGCCTTGTCAAGAGGAAAAGATGGGCTTGAATCAAGAGCTTAGAGTGGGAAACCCTCCGAGAATACCAGTACTTGAATCCAAACTTTGCGTTTGGCCCCTCTCTGTTACTTTGAAAAGTCAAATACATTAAAGTGCTGCACTAAATAGCTTGGGGGTTTTTTTAGGGATCCAGAAATTGAGCTTCCATCTGTCAAGAGGGAAAAGTCCCAGAACATATTAAATAGTAAATGTAAAATTAATTGAACATGTTTCTTGCAGAGCTCACTGTTTCGTTATGTTTGGTCTCAGCACTATAGAAGCAAATCTTACTCACGGCGATGTGAATTCCTGCCTGGCAATCTAGAAGTTGAACATTTTAAATGTCACAGCAACGCCGTCGTGTGCTGCTGCTGTTACAAATCGCTTTGTCTGCTTCAGCCCCAGAACTACAAGGCCAGCGAAGGGGTCCAGAGCTCTAATTATTCAGAGTCACCAACCTTCAGAAGACCAAACGAGGAGAAAGAATGGCATGTACCGAATGAATTAGGCAAAATCTGACCCTTACATTCACTGGCCCACTCAGACAATTCTCAATAAGCACCACTGTGAAGATGAGGACATGTAGGAGAGAAGTACATAAGGAAAGACACAGCCATCAGAAAATTTTCAAGTGCTTTAGAATGCCTTCAAGTCGTTCCTGCTGCTTCTCTCCTTCCTCTAACCTTCTAACCCACAGGCAGAAGCTGGCTGTGTACGGTGTGAGCAGGTAGATTACCTGATTAACTGAGCAGCACAGCTGCAAGATGAGGTTGAAAAGCTACAAGCAGAAGTACAAAGGCTCAGGAGAATTGGAGAGGCTAAAATAGTTAGACTGGTGGAGCCAGTCTGGACAACAGCCAAGTAAGAGCCAGAAACAAGGAGCCCAAGCATCCTTCACCTCTCAGATGGAGGACAGAAGCCCAAGTAGAAGAGGTGAGTGGAGCAAAGTGAAGGGCCATGGCAGAAGGCGAGCACCGCCCTTGCCTGTCTCACCTTCTCAGTTGCCACTGAGTAATAGATATAAGCCCTTACTGGAAGACACCCAGGCTAATAAGGATATAGAGGACAGGGAACCCATACCGGAGGTCCTAGCAAGGTTGCATAAAACCGGGAGGTCTTCCAGTAATATGAAGACCTCTTCCACAAAGAAGAGAACAGTCCTAGTTACTGGACATTTGCTCCTGAAAGGGAACTGAGATCCAAATATGCAGAGCTGACCGTCATCATAGGGAAGTCTGCAGTCTACCTGGAACTCAAATCAGGGATATCACTAGGATGCTCCCTAACCTGGTGAGATCAGCTGAATATTACCCACTGCTGATCTTCCAGACAGGTGGGGAGGAGGCTGTATTCCATAGCCTGAGGGGACTGAAGAAAGACTACAAGGTCTTGGGATGTTTGGTAAAAGAGTCTGGGGCACAAATTGTATTCTCTTCATCACTTCCATTTTGGGGTGAGGATACGGGCTGGAATAGAAGGAATCAGTGCATTAATGCCTGGCTACGAGACTGGTGTTACAGGCAGGGCTTTGGGTTCTTTGATAGCGACTGGTTCTGTAAAATACCAGATCTGAGGGATACACATGGGAAAGGTTTATCTCAGAGGGGAAAAAGAGTTCTGGGACAGGAATTGGCAGGGCTCATTCAGACAGCTTTAAACTAGATTCAGAGAGGGGGTGGGATAGTTAATGGGTGCGCAACAGTGGGACAGAGCTCTGGTCATAATGAAAACCAGGCGGCCTTTCACTGTCCTAGGGTGAAGTCGGAGCACTCAGCTCACTCCCTGAAATGCCTGTACCCCAATGCACACAGCATGGGGAATAAGCAGGAGGAGCTAGAAATCTGTGTGCAGCCAGGTGATTATGATCTGGTGGTGGCAGAGACCTGGTGGGACAGCTCGCATGACTGGAATGTGGTCATGGACGGCTATGTCCTTTTCAAGAGGGACAGATCATCAAGGTAAAGTGGTGGAGTTGCTCTTTACATGAAAGAGCAACTGGAATGTCTTGAGTTCTGTCCAGGGGCAGATGAAGAGAGAGTTGAGACTTTGTGGGTGAGGATCAAGGGGCAGGCTGGCATGGGTGACACTGCTGTGGGTGTCTATTACAGACCACCAGATCAGAATGAGGAAATTGATGAGGTCTTCTACAGGCAGCTGACAGCAGCCTCACAGCTACAGGCCCTGGTTCTCCTAAGGGATTTTAACTACTCTGGTATTTGCTGGAAGATTTACAGCCAATCATCCACAATCCAAGTGGTTCCTCCAGTGCATTGGTGACAATTTCCTGATGCAAATGGTGGAGGAGTCCACTAGGAGAGGAGCACAGCTGCATCTTCTACTCACCAACAAGGAGATTCTGGTTGAAGCAGTGAAGGTTGAGGGCAGCCTTGGTTGCAGTGACCATAAGAGAGTGGAGTTCAGGATCTCATGTGGCAGGAACAGAATACCTAGCAGAATCACAAGCTTGGAATTCAGAAGGACCAAATTTGGCCTTTTGAAGCAATTGCTAGGTGAAATCCCATGAGACAGGTTACTGGAAGTTAAAGGGGCCCAAGATAGCTGGTTAACATTCAAAGATCACTTCTTTGAAGCCAAAGACAAGAACATTCCCACAGGAAGGAAGTCAAGGAAGGGAGCCAGAAGACCTGCCCAGCCAGAAGAGGAAGAAAAAAATATACAGGGCATGGAAGGAGGGGATGGCTGCTTGGGGTGATTATAAAGCTATAGTGAGAGAATGTAGGGACACAACTAGTAAAGCCAAGGCCTCCTGGGAATTAAACCTTGCAAGGGAGGTCAAGGGCAACAAAAAGGGTTTTTTCAAATACATTGCAGTCAAAACTAAAACTAGAGGCAAAGTAGGCCACCTGTTGAATAAGGTGGATGCCCTGAAGACAGAGGATACAGAGAACACAGAGATACTGAACACCTTCTTTGCCTCTGTCTACACTTCTAGATGCTGTCCTGATATCAAGCCCCAGACTGCTGAGGCTCCAGAGGAAGGTGAAACAAGACAGGAGCTTGCCTTGGTTGATGAGGACTGGGTTAGGGATAAGTTTAGCAAACTGGATGTACATAAATCCATGGGCCCTGATGGGCTACACCCGTGAGTGCTACGGGAGACAACATAAGTCATTGCTAGACCAGTCTCCATCATCTTTTCTAAGTCCTGGGGATCAGTAGAGGTGCCTAGGGACTGGAAGATAACAAATGTCACTCCAATCTTCAAAAACGGTAAGAAGGCGGGCCCAGGTAACTACAGACCGGTCAGCCTCACCTCCATCCCAGGAAAGATGATGGAACAATTTATCCTAGATGATGTCTCCAGGAACATCAAGGACAGGAGGGTCATTAGGGACAGTCAGCATTTCTTCACCAAAGGCAAGTCATGCTTCACCAACCTTTTATGCCTTTTCTGAGGCAGGTGGATAGATGATGGCAGAGCAGTAGATGTGGTCTGTCTTGACTTCAGTAAAGCATTTGACACAGTCTCACATAGCATCCTTGCAGCCAAAATGAGGCAGTGTGGACTGGATGATCAGGTAGTGAGGTGGATCGTGAACTGGCTGCAGGATAGAAACCAGAGAGTAGTGGTCAGTGGGACAGAGTCTAGTTGGAGGCCTGTATCTGGTGGAGTGCCCCAGGGGTTGGTGCTGGGACCTGTCCTGTTCAATCTATTCATTAATTACTTGGATGAGGGAATAGAAAGCACTGTCAGCAAGTTTGCTGATAACACTAAGCTGGGTTGTGTTGCCAACACCCCAGTAGACTGTGGTGCCATTCAGCAAGACCTGGAGAGAGCTGGGCAGAGAGAAATTCAATGAACTATAACAAGTGCAAGTGTAGGGTATTGCATCTGGGAAAGAACAACCCCATGTCCCAGTATAGGTTGGGGACTGACTGTTAGAGAGCAGTGTAGGTGAAGGAGACCTGAGGGTGCTGGTGGACAGCAGGATTATCATGGAGCAATGTGCTCTTGTAGCCAAGAGGGCAAACAGCATTCTGGGGTGGATCACAAGTGGGGTGGTTAGCAGGTAGAGAGGGGTTCTTGTCCTCCTCTACTCTGCCCTGGTGAGACCACATCTGGAGTATCGTGTGCAGTTCTGGGCCCTTCAGTTCAAGAGGGATATAGAGCTTCTGGAGCGAGTTCAGCATAGACCAATGAGGACAATGAAGGAAGTGGAACCCCTCCCTTATGAGGAGAGGCTGAGGGAGCTGGATCTCCTCAGCTTGGAGAAGAGGAGATGTCTATAATATGTGAAGGGTGGGTATCAGGAGGATAGAGCCGGGCTCTTCTCAGTGTCATCTAGTGATAGGACGAGGGGCAACGGGTGTAAACTGGAACATAGGAGGTTCCACATCAATATGAGAAGGAACGTCTTCAGAGTGAGGATGACAGAGCACTGGAATGGGATGCCCAGTGGGGTTGTGGAGTCTCCTTTTCTGGAGACATTTAAAACCTGCTTGCATATGTTCCTATGCAACTTGGTGTAGGTGATCCTGCTGTGCAGGGAGGATTAGACTAGATGATCTTTCGAAGTCCCTTCCAATACCTAATATTCTGTGATTAAAGTTGGAAGAGATCTCCAAGATCATTAGCTCAACACCACCATGTCCACTAAACCATGTTTCTAATCTACCCAATCCCTGGCAGCCTGTTCCAATACTTGATCACTTTCAGTGACAAAATTTTTCCTAATGTCCAATCTAAGCCTCCCCTGAAACAACTGGAGGACTTTTCCTCTTGTCCTATTGCTAGTGACTTGAGAGAAGAGACTGAGTCCCACCTCTCTACAACCTCTTGTACCTGTAAAGGTAGCTGTAGAGGGCAATAAGTTCTCCCTTCAATGTCCTTTTCTCCAGGCTAAACAACCCAAGTTTCTTCAGCACCTAGTAGTAAGACCTGTCCTCTAGGCCCTTCACTAGCCTGGTTGCCCTTCTTTGCCCTCTCTTCAGCACCAAAATATCCTTCTTGTTTTGAGAAAACAAGACATTGACCATTCAGACAGTTTTTTACCCAGCAACGAGGCCACCTGTTTAAGCCATGAGCCTCCAGCTTTTCTAGGAGAATGCTGCAGGACACTGTTGATGGCTTTGCTGAAGTTTAAGTAAACAACATCCACAGCCTTCTCCTCATCCATTAAGCAGGTTGACTGATAACAGAATGAGATTGGATTAATCGAGCAAGATCTACCATTTGTAAATCCATGCTGGATGGAGTTTTAATAACAAAGAAATTAAGTTTTTCTTTCTTCCCAACTTGTTCTCATTTAGGAAATTGTGAATGGAATATTAATTTAAAAATTAAATTTTTTCCTTTTGAGAAAAATCTCTCTTAAAATCCCTTGACAGAGCATTTCTGATGCTGAAATATGAAGGTAAGTAGTAAAGCTGAGTGATGTTTTTTTTTCTTGCCGAGCAATAAATTCCTTCATTTTCAGTTCTGGTCTGTGGGTGAAGATTTCATCTCAAGAACAGGAGTAAGAGGAATGTGAATAGTGTGACTGTTGTACAGAAGGGGAGTAGTGGCACTGTTCCAGGTAAAAACTCAGTTCCATTAGTAAAGTACCAAAATTATTTTCTGCATGCCCATATAGAATCCTCACAAGAAGACAAGTGGGTTCTTTGGAGTGTTTGTGTTTTACTGTTACTGGTCAAACACTGCTGCATATTGCACATCCTTTGACACTACAGGCCAGTTTTCCAGTACTGAAGCTAAAACAAAAATCCTGATGTGGATACATAAGCAGGAGACAGCCAGACATCATCTGTGTTTATTTCTTTTATTTCTCCACTGCTTTAGTTTTGTTGATATGTTTACTGAATACACATCAGATTAAGAGCCATGGAAACGAAGTCTCTTGCTCATCAAAAAGAGGAATGGATCTTACACTGTGCACTCCTTAAGATGAAATTTCATCTGATTAAGAGCTATATGAATTTGGACCCAAATACTTTTCCCAGGAGAAATAGTCTGAATTTTCCTTGCACTTTTCCTTCAGCTTCATTTTTGTACCAAAGAAAGGCAGTAGTAGCTCACCAGTAGACACAACTTAGTAATGTTGTTCTGCTGGGAAACTGATGTCAGCATCTCTCCAATGCATCTGAGCATGTTCCAGCCACAGCTATTCTTGCCCCGGCTTCCCCTGTAAGTTAAGATATTGTCACATAAAGGTGACATGACTGGTTTTATGTACCCCATGTATTATTTCATACAGTGCAGAATCTCAGCTGGCCACTTCAGCAGCTTTACATTCCCACAGAATTGCAGTGGGATTTTATCATGCTTAGTAATTGGACTCAATCAGCAATTTTGGAAATCATCAGACATAAATATCTGTTGCACAATGTAGAAAGGATGGGTCACATTTTAAATGGATCACCAGAAGGAATAAAGTTTTTATCACAAGTGAGTCTATTTTCAGGCATTTTGTTATGGCTGCATACTTATCTTAGTTACAGAGTTTACATAAATCCTTCATTCCTTCAAATCTCTGTTACAAAATGAAAAGCAAAAAGAGAGTGACTTTATTTATTTAGTGTAGCAGTGTGCGCTTCCCTATGTTTTCCTTGCAGACCTTGAGAATACCACAGAAAGGCTAATGAAACTACGTAATAATAGCAGTGTGCCCTATTGAAAGGGTTTTCCTTTCATCTGAGACCTTTTTTCATCAATACAGAAGAATATTTACATTAGGAAACCAGCTACTTCTTCAGGTTTTGAAATTCCCTTCATTAATTTCCACAGGCAAGATTCAGCTATTTTCAGCAAGTGTTGACACTTGTGTTTCCAGAAGCACTGACTCTGTGATTTGCTTGGTCTCGAACAAATTGACCTGATTTCTGCACCCAATTCTGCTGCCAGCTGTTTTCAGAGTAAACAATTGAGCAACGAGTAGGTATTCTCTACGTATTTTAGCTGTGAATGACCTCCTGATTACTCCTCTGAAGACAAAATACACCAGATTGTACCAAAGCCCAAACCAGGAGTTTAATGTAAGCTGAAAGCCTGCATGTAACTGTGCCTCAGCTTATAGAGCTTAAACATCATAATACTGGTTTAATCATAAAAGGCTCTTTCATAGGAATAGTCCTTATGAAAACTAGGCTTTCCCCGATTTGATTTCATTTTTAGTCAGAGAACATCTCCTCACCGTTCATTTTTGGCAGTCTTAGCCTCCAACACGGAACAAGACTTGTATCCACATTTTACTCCGTCCAGAATTAAGAAGTTAGGAGTGGTTACTAATGAAGTTTTACATTTCTTTTTAAAAAAACTGTATGACTTGATGTAAGTATACATCCATATGCATTCTAGAATACAAAAAATTCTCAAGAGACTGTTCCAGTTAGCTAGATAGTATTTAAAAAAAAAGGAAGTCAGTCTTGTTTTTGTATATATGAAACAAAATAATGTTATTGAGATCTCAATATCATTGTTTGCCTTAATTTCTTCCATATTAAAAATAAAGAGTCATTGATTAAGAGTGTTCTGTAGCATAACAAAGTAAGTCACATGCATGCATTTAATAAGTTTTGATGGATGATGCAGTACAGAATTTCCTTACTAACATACAGGTAGAAGTAAGGTCTGCTGCCTTAGTACAGCATACTGTTAGTTCCCATTTCCTTACACTGATTTCGTACTGGCTCACTTCCACTATGTACTGTTGACTTTGGAGTGAACTCCTTATAAAACTCTTTTGAAGGCAATAACATTGAGTTTCCAAACTGTTACAGGGAAGAGATTGGATCTCCTTGGAATACTTTGGCTTCAAGGGAAGTACTGTTATTGCTTCTGGGTTCAAAATTATTGCTGAGAATGTTCACAGCCTTTTGGGAACATCTTGTGCTTAGACTGAGCTGGCAAATACATGTAAATTGTTACAGAAAATTAACACGATACCAACTGTCTTCAATACTAATAATCTGTCTGCAGGACTAAAAGTATAGGAGGGGGAAAAGACCACACATGTGCTTACTATCAAGACATCATTAGATTAGAAGCAGAAGTGTGGGTTTTTTGCTTTAAAACTTACACAATAAGAGGATGAAATGTCTGTATCTTAATTATTTTTAATCCCTTCTGGAAACCTTGATACGGCTGCTAAAGAAAGAGCCCAAAAGTAATCTTGGAGCTTATAAATAATCTTTTGAAAGTTTTACTTGCCGTATCTTTGGTTTTGCAAAATTGTCAGTAGCATAACTGCAACCATACAGAGCAGCACTAGGAACATCTGGGTTCAGTACTTGCCTTAGTGCAATTAGTAGAGTAGACAGTATTTCCTCAAAACTACCTCTGGCATATCATCACTGGCATAAAAGGTTGTACATAGTTCCTGAGACTGATGTTTACTCAACTGGTTGTAGACCAAGAAGCAGTAAGACCACATCACTATCACCTTTCAAACGGTTAATTAGGGGTCCCAAGGAAAAGAGTTTCTTAGCCTCAACTCAGCCTTAGACTACACTTCTGTGTTAGTAGGGCATACTTGACCTACTGTTACTCCTGTATGGGACTGCACTATGCACTTTACCAGTTTGGGTCTCTGCTTGCTTTAAAGTCTCTTCATCATACTACATGATGTACTCTGAATATGTTCTGGTATCTGTGATTTAAAGAGAGGTTGACAATGTTCATCTACCTGAGGAAAGTGCTTTGGCATGTACGGATGTGACACATCACGTGACAGTATAAACCACATGGCAGTAATTATTGTAGGAAACTGTACATACAGAAATTGTGCTGTTGTGGGTAGAGAAATATGTGGTTGGTTTGAGATTGATAGTATTTTATTATAACCACAGTAAATATATAAATAAATATCAGACTTACAATTTTTAACTCATTCTTGAAGCAACTGTAAATACATGGTTTATATTTGAAATTACTCAGTATTCATGAAGTTTTGAATTAATCTAATCCATTTCACTTGTGTTACCTTGCTGCCTTATAAACTAATTTCATTCCTGAAGTGCTGAGAATTAAAGTTGCCACATGGATGAATGTCACAATCAGGTGAAAGGACCAAGGCTGGCCAGGCACTTTCTACCACAGTCAAGGGCAAGGCTGGGTTGGCCTCTGTGTTTGCTGCCAAGAAGAACCTTTAGCTCCGCTGCTGGCTGCAACCCAGCAGGCATTGAGCAGTGGGAACACAGGCTATACTAGACCTTGACATGAGGGATGGCCCCACTGTTGAAGAGGCCCACTCAGGAGGGAAGGCTGGGCTCATGAGAAGATTTTGACGGTCATTAATAGCCCTGATGACTCTACCTGTGCCCTGAGTGCTCACCCTGGTGCCCTTCTCAGTATAAAACCTGGGCCCATTTGCAGAGGAAGTGTGGAGTTCGTCTGTGGATGAAGACACTTTGTTGAATTTCCTTGTTATTGGAAGGACCTTGTAGTATCTTTCTAGTAGTTGGAGCTTCTAGTGACAGCAGGACAGGGTGAACCGGAACCGGGTAATGAATGTAGTTAAGCTTTTTTCAAGTTTTTTCTTTGGTTGCCTCTGCTCTGGCAACACATAGGTTGCAGTTGATTTCCCTGTTGTTGAATTTTTGTGTCACTTTCCTTTTTGTTGTACCTGCGATGAGAGGGTTTGTTGTTTCATTTACTTTTTCTGTTCCTGGATGCACTGTTTTGTGTTTGCATCCTGTAGAGATAAATGATAAAATCTACCTTTGTTTTCTGTTGATCATTGCATCCCTTTTGTTAAGTTATGTAATTGGCAAAGCAATACTACAGGCTGATTTGCTGGAAAATACTCCCTATTTGCCTGAGTGTTTTGACTGACACGCTTTCAGCTGAAATGCTGTTGTTGAATTTGCATCTTTGATACTGATAATCTCCATTGTTAGTAGTCATCAGATTTGGTACACCTGGATTACATGTCTTTACCTGGCTATTCATTACTGAAACTGGATCTTTCAAGTTTGTGTAGCAGACAGATTAAATGAGTTTGAGACTTGTAGGACATGTAGAGGCATTCTCTTTTAAGCTCAAGTTCAAGGGCTTTGGTAGCAAAGCTCTAGCATATCTTCCTCTCACACTTTAAGACATGATGTCTGTCTTCTATCTCTGGAGTTTTTACGCTTGGAGAAGTTCTCAGAAGTGAAGAGGGTTCTCAGCCACTCCAGCTGGCCACCTAACAGGCCAAACTTATTTCTTTGGGATATTAGTTTTAAAAAGTAAGCCTTCTCTTGAATGCCAACAAATCCAGTAGTAATCTCCAGAAGAGTCATCCAGAAGGGGATGACTTGTGAAAGGAATATAGTTCTGCATCACTCAGTAAATGTCATTACACCTCACTTCCCAGAGCCCTTTAGATCTCTCTGTGGTGGACTTGGGCAAAATTAGCTTCCATGAAGTGTTTAATAAGACTCTTGATCTTTCACTAATTTAATACTTGTAGGGTCCAAATTTCCAGGATTTTGTAATAAGTTTTTTAATCTCTTCTTACAAGAGCTATCATAAGAAGGTTCCTATGAGTGTGGGGCTATTGATTTAAGAAATGCAATACCACTTCCAGTAGTGCACTGTAAATCTCACAAAGTGGATCGTGCTTAAAAGCACTGGATAATAAAATCTTTCACTATTATTACTGTGTCCAGGCTCAAATTTGCAACACAATTTCTGTCACAAATGCACAAGCTGTGATGAGTCCTGTTGCTCTTTGCCATAAGGCAAGTATCAACTATCTGCTAGAAACTGACTGTGTGGCTTCAGCAGTGGGGCAGGATGATGAGGCTGTGCAGAAGATGAAGACAAGGGATAGATTCTTACAAATTCTCAGAAGAAAAGGTAAATGAATATTGTGATAAATGTGAAAAAGAAATGAAGAAAAAAGTACGGAATAGGTAAAAAACCTAGCACATATTTCAGACAAAGCTTGGCAGTAAAGAGAATACAGATGTGCCAAAACAAATACATTGCATCAGCATACCAGTTGTATTCTGCCCACTCATCAATGCATTTGATTTCATATTCTATTGATAAAAAGTTATTCTTTCTGAGTTAAGTGAAGTTCCTCACAACTTATACTGAGGACAAGGGAAAATTAATCCAAAACATGGGGATATGGGAAACATTGGTGAAGAATAGCTCCCTTTGTGCTGAGTGGCACAACACCAGCTAATTCATATCAATCAAAATTAACTGGGTTTGATTTGCTAGTTTGAAATAACTGGTCTAGGATAATTCCTCTTTGTCTATTTCTAGGTGATATTGCTCTGTCAGGGGGATTGGACCAGATGGTCTTTCAAGGTCCCTTCCAGTCCCTAATGATCTGTGATTCTGTGATTTCTTCTTTTAACATGGGCTAGTAAGCACTCAGACAAGTATCGGATGCCCATGTCAGGAACAGCACAGTGTATTGAACTACATAGGTCCAGCAATTTCCTGTCTTCTTAGTCATAGAATCACAGAATCATTAGGGATTGGAAGGGACTTCGACAGATCATCCAGTCCAATCCCCCCGCCACAGCAGGATCACCTAGATCAGAGATGGGAAGAAGCAGGGCACTGAGCATCCTTAGTGTGTGGCCAGAGCAAGGCAGCTCTCTGCTCTTTGTTCCTGCCCGGTGCCAGCCCTGGAGCCACCCAGCAGCACTGGCAAACACATTTCTGAGCCCAGGCTCTGCAGATGGACCTGTGATGCTCAGTCCTGGCGGCTTATTCCTTCCTCCCTCCTTCATTCTTCTGCCATTGAAAACTGGGTTTCATTTGTATTCCTTCCTACCCTTCAAAGACACCCTCTGCCGCTTTGAAGCGCTTGTGGCTGGAAGCAGTAACCTCGCCTGCATTAGGGTAACCCCACTTTGAGCGCTGCCTGGGGGGAGCTGGGGCTGCAGGAACTCTCCCGCCTGACCCGAAGCAGCAGCAGGTTCAGATGGGAATCAGAGTCTGGGACAAAGACAAAGCATTTGGGGTTTTGGGCAGTGAGCTGAGCAAAGCTCTGCCGGAGCTACTGAGAAGCCACAGGAGAGAAGCAGGTTTTAAGCTGCTTTATTCTGATTTTCAGGAGTCTCAGTTGCAACAGAAACGTGGCCCTGGCTGCCCTGGTTAAAGTACGTAGGGATGGGGTGAGCTCATCCTCACGCTGGATGGACACTGGAGGAGCAGCTGCCTATGGCTCAGTTCCCTCTGGTTTGAGTTTTAAACTAGCAGGATGCTCTGCTTTGGAGAAGTGGAAGTGCAGGGGCATCATCAGCAGTGCCACACTCAGCAGGCTTTGGATACCCACCATGGAGATGGTGGTCTCTGAGGCTAATGGTGTTGTATTCTCTGTTTTCACCTGTGAGTGGCTCTAGAGGATTTAAATATGTGAAGGGGGATGAATGCCCACGTTCTCTTCTTATAGGCTGCCAGGAACGCCCTGGCAGTGACAGCACTCAGTGGGCTTTAGGGTTTGTAGGTCCTGCCTCCTCTGCAAGGAGAGGAACCTTTATGAGGACTTTCTAGCAGCCTTCCAGTCCCTGAAAGGGGCTGTCAGAAGGCTGGTGAAGACTGTTCACAAGGGCAGGGGATCATAGGATCGTAGAATCATTAGGGACTGGAAGGGACCTCAAAAGATCACCTAGTCCAACCCCCCTGCCACAGCAGGATCACCTACACTCATAGGACGAGGGGTCATGCTTTGAAGATGGAAAAGGGCAGAGTGAGGCAGTGACCGATCACCTAATGAACAGGTAGCACTTGCTTGATGCAGGGAATGAGTAGGTTGGATGGTTGGACTCAATGATCCAAGTGTCTTTTGCAGCTTGACTGATTCTCTGACTCTGTGAGATGTGAGTTTATGTCTAGTAAGTGCTAATGGGAGACAAAAGAGTGAATTCGCTTTTATTTACATTAATTTATCTACTGTTTTCCAAAAGCTCCAGATCACAAAGATGAAAACTGGCCCATCTGCAGATGGGCAGAGCAGCAGCAGCATCGTGTCTGTCTCTCCCGCAGTGGGGAGAGGGCTGACGCTGCCTTGCAGAGAGGAATAATTGATACTGTGATTAACTGCCTCTTAATCACCGTATAAAACACCAGCTACTATCACTGGGCTCTGCTGAACCATTAAATCTGAGCAACTGGCACCTAAAATTTTTAGGAGCCGACTGAAAATACTCCTCGGATCATTAATGCTTATTTTTAGTAAGTCTTGGATCATGACGGGAGCTCCAACGGGCTTGGAGGAAGGCTCGTGTTCTGCCGTCATTAACGAAGGGTAAATGGGGTGACCTGAGTAGTTACAAGGCGAGCGCTCAACCAGTGGGTGTTTCGTACCGGCGAAGGTCCCGCGCCTAGGACTAATGAATGGAGCTGGTACTTGCAGGGTAAGAGATGCCATCCCAAGAGGCAGCTCACAGTAGCAGAATCCTGAATAGGTCTGGGGAAAAGGTTTCTTTTCCTCTGTCAAGGGGAGTTCCATGTGGCCATGCTGCTCTGGTGTCCGCCGTTCATGAAGCTGCTTGGGACTTCAGATGGGATTTCAAGGGAGGAATCATAGAATCATCAGGGAGAATGAGGGGCGACCCCATGCATGTTGATCAATATGTGAAGGGTGGGTGTCAGGAGGATGGAGCCAGGCTCTGCTTAGGGGCACCCACTGATAGGACAAGGGGTGACAGGAGTGAAGTGGAACAGAGGAGGTTCCACATCAATCTGAGAAGGACCTTCTTCCTAGTGAGGGTGACGGAGCCCTGGAAGGGGCTGCCCAAGGGGGTTACTGCAGCACTGTGGGATTTCTCAGGGTGTTGTTTTAATGCAGTTACATGAGGAAACAGAAAATCCCTTAACTTTCTCTCTCTTTCCCCTACAGTCTTTAACTGGGGGGTTGTGGAGTCTCCTTCTCTGGAGATGTTTAAAGCCCACCTGGCCATGTTCCTGTGTGACAGGATCTAGAGGATCCTGCTGTGGCAGGGGGATTGGACCGGATGACCTTTTGAGGTCCCTTCCAATCCTTAACATTCTGTGCTTCTGTGAAAACTTGAGGCTTATTTTTAGCCCCTCTCCTGGAGGTCAGGCTCTGTGCAGGTGTCAATGGGCTCTGCACCATCTAGAAACACTCTCCAGCTGTAGCATGGGTTTAAACTCTCTTCAGAAAACCCCTCCTTGATTTAAAAACAATCACTACCATGGCAAGATTCTGTTCCAACTCCCTTTCTTCTCTTAATGAATCGACAAAATTAGCACCGTTGTCTCCCCTGCTTTTCCCTCCTAGCTATGTTGGGGTCCTCTGTATGAAGATGCTGCTGTGTTTTTGGAGACACGGGCTCTCCGTTAATGTATTTTTGCACATTTGGGTCTGTAAGTTGTTTTTAAAGAAGAACCAGCCAATGCCTTTAGGGAGAGAAACTAAGTCATAAACCCCTCGGATGCCTGGAGGAACGTAGTACTGAAGAGTTTCTGCAGACTTCAGGGCAGTGAGAGCATCTTGGGTACTTTATTCCAGCAGGAGAAGTGGAAACGAAATGGTTCTGTAAATAAATAGGTGTCGATTCAATGAAGTTATCTTTATTGGACTAGATGATCTTTCGAGGTCCCTTCCAATCCCTAGTGATTCTATGATTGATTAATTATTGCCATATGGTTTGAGTATTTTTAAGTGGAGAGTTGCTCTTGGAGGGTGTCGATGGCTTTTTGGGTGGGGATTTAAGTCAATATCAAACTCTGGCAGATTAAACAAAGTCCATCAAATGCTTCCCCAGGGGAAATCCTGGGGATTGGGGGTTCTTTAGTGCCGTTCTCCTCTCGTTTTCTCACCCTTCTCCCCCAAATTGAGCCCTCTCCCCTTCAGCTGATTCCTAGGCAGGTATAGTTTAATATTGGTATTTCTCACAGAATGAACTAACATTTGTTCCCTAGTCCTAGCTGCTAGTACAGAAACCCACCCCAAACCAGCACTCGAGGAGGTTGATGTCCCTCTGCGCAGCAGACAATCATATCGGTACACGGCTGCTCTGAGAGCTTGAGCGGCCCCGAACAGCTCTGACAACCCATTTGTCTCTCGCCTGCTGTGCTGAGGGAACACTTTCCTGCAGCCTCCAGAATACATTTACTTCCCGAAATTCACTTTCTCAGACTTTGCTTTGACTTTCTCTCTCTCTCAGCCTCTTCTCAATTTCAGGTTTTCTCCTTTTTTTTTCTTAGGGATTTCTGTTTACTCCTAGTATTTGTAAGATGGATAAAATAGTTACTGGGTGCCCACGGGTATGAGAAGTCCATGAGGAGTGTTGGCAGTGGGTTTGGGGCAGTTGGGTTAATATTTGGACTCTGATGTTAAAGACCTTTTCCAACTAAATGATTCAGGGGGATTGGACTAGATGGATCTTCCAAGGTCCTTTCCAATCCCTGATGATTCTATGACTAGTATGAAGTGGGGACTCTGGTTTGGCTCTTCCTTAGCATTCAGGTTGGAAAAGACCCCCGGGAGCATCAAGTCCAACCAGCAATCCTACTCTACAAGGTCACCCCTAAACCAGATACCCCAACACTACATCTAAGTGACTTTCATACACATTCAGGGATGGGGATTCAACCACCACCCTGGGCAGCCCAGTCCAGTGCCTGACCACTCTCTCCAGGAAGAATTTCTTCCTGATGGCCAGTCT
>JAOXOE010000745.1:2716930-2734258 GCA_028565055.1 Phoeniculus purpureus | reverse complement strand
CCCCAACCTATACTGGTACCTGGGGTTGTTCTTGCCCAGATGCAAGACTCTGCACTTGCCCTTGTTATATTTCATTAGGTTTCTCTCTGCCCAGCTCTCCAGCCTGTCCAGGTCCCGATGAATGGCAGCACAGTCTGCTGGTGTGTCGGTGACACCACCCAGCTTTGTGCTGACAAAATCAACAGTCTTGCTGACAAAATAGCAGGAATCCATCTTCTGAGACATTTAGGGCCGATGGGCACTGCAGAGTATCCTACAAACCCTTAAATGGCAGACAGGAATTTGGCAAAGCCCAGCTGGAGAAGACTTTACTTGTGAGCAGGAATCAGTACCTTCCCAGGAAGCAGAAATATCTGAGATGCACTCATGGCTACATCTTAATCAAGCCACAATCTCCACATTACTCTTTTGTCTTAGAAAAACACCCCCTTACTTTTGCTCTAACAACTATCAACCTCTTTTGGAATGGTGAGATTCTGAAGATCCTTGCCTATCTCCTGAGTAACATTCCAAGACCATGGAACATGCTGAAGAAATCCTGAATGATGTGATAGGCAAATGATGCTCTCCTGTTTTATGCCTAGACAAAATTAGATTCACCCATCATGAACTTAAGGTAAATGAGAACCTCGAACTTCTCAAAATTACCTAATAGCAGAAACTTCTGATTCACAAGAAATCCCATCAGAAAGGTAACAATTTAGGCTGGAAAAAAGTGAAGTTGTTTCCACTTAATTCATAATTTCCCTTTCCAAGTGAAGGTATAATTTTGCTGGGGTTCCCATGGGGTGGTTCTATCTATAAACCTTCCAGGAAAAACTGGTAAGCCTGCTCAGGAAAGAAATTGTAAGGGTGGGAAAATGTGGCATCCACACTTGGGGTTTGTAGCCTGCGTACACTTCTTCAAACACAAACCATTACCATACATCTGGTTACACTTTCCAGCAAGCATTGCCACGAACTTGGACGTGTGGCTTTGTGTTGTGACTTATATGATGCCAAAAATACACAGTCTTTCCTGAAACACCAGCACGCCAGCGCCTGAGTGTTACAAACGTTCTTCACTGGAGCGACTGCAGTACACAAACACAGGCATTGAAGAGTGGGGCTGCTTACCTCAAAAATATAATCTTTTCCATCCTTCCCATGGACGGCTTTCACGGCACAGATGTCCAAACCACCAAATATTTCAGAACAGGTGTCAACCCACAGCTTGTACCTGTTTCATAAAAAGAATTTATTTCTGTGAGTATTCTTGGTGTTCTCCAGGCTTAACCCAGTGAAGTACTTTACACGTTTCCTCTAAATGAAGAGTTTTCACTGCATTGTCGGTTTTACTGCATTTGTGTTTCCCACAACAGCACCTCAGAGACACCGGCGTGTTTACTCCCCCCAGCAGAATCCAGAAAAGCTGTGGCTTTGACCCAGTATCACGCTGGATTCTGTCCCAGTGTACAGTAGCCCAAACACGCGTGCGCTCTAAACTGCGAGTGACCTAAAGATGCACTAAACAACACGACCGTTTAGCTTGCGTCTCCAGCGCCCTGATACTTGCATAGCTTGCTTGTTGTAGCTGTGAGAACTCCACCAAAGGGGGATTTATCATCTGACTAGTGTTTGTGGCTTCAATGACGCCAAGGGTTTTAGGAAGTAGGGAATGGGGCAGATTAATCTTCACAGGCTCAAGGGTGACCGTTCTCTTACCTACCTATGCTTGGTAATGTACTCAAGTATGGATGGGGCTTATTCCATCTTAAATTACCAACTCAGCAGTACTCCAAAGCAGCAGTGATAACTGTATGTCACTGAACACAAAAGCAAAAGACAAATCAAGACAAAACATCTCTTAAGGTGACACCAGAGAAGCAGCTGTGTGACTCTATGTGTAAGTCATGTAGCATGCAGACATGGATCGTGTTCTCCATGTAGGGTCACTGACAAGTGGAGCAAAACACAACTGCAATGAAAAGAATTCTGAGAAATTCTACAGCTCCTAAGAAGGTGACTGTTTTATACAGTACTGAGCATAAGCAGTCTCATTTCTAACCTGGTAAGCAGTACAGCCTGAGCAATGGGCAGTTAACCAACTCTACATGCACTTAGCTTTGCTTTACTCGCCCTATGGCTGACAAGGCAATGAAGCCAGACATCAGCAGAAGAACGAGGCAATTCCTATGACTGAGTACAGAATCATCCGTGACCTAACAGGGAGCCACATTACTTGGCTCTAAGTGTTCTGAGGTGGCGTCAGGGTCTGTGGGTTTGCTCAATGGCAAGGACTGACTCACAAGACACAAAAGAGCAGTGAGAACTTTCATTAACTAACAGGGTAGCTGACACGGGCACCACAAAGTGACAGTGTGATCATGAAAGGTGAGACAGGCAAATAACACTGTTCTACCCACTGAAGGGCACGTTTTGTCACAACCCCCAGTTTGCCAACAGCCCTGGATCATAGGCTTTTTTTTCTCTTTTACTGGCTAATAGTTGAGTGTAAATGAGAGCAATCTCCGGGTCCAAACCCTCTCCTGATCCAGCCTTAACCCATGATGATAGATTTAACCCATCTAGAATTTTCCATTGCAAACAAAATGATCTAACAAACAGCACCTGACTTCACTGCAGGATCAAATGAAACGTCTTGTTGGACTGAGAGTCTTACTCACACATAAATATCTTTAGTAGCAGCAGCATTTCCAAGTAAACGTTTAGGTCACATTCTTTGTATTTTATGATATTGTCTGTTACACCGGAAAAAGCCTAAGCAGAATGCAAAGACATTGAGACAACTTTGGAGGGACCTCTGGAGGTCCCTTCGAACCCCATACATTCTATGAACCCCATACATTCTACGATTCTAGGAACTGTTTGAAAAAGTCCTGATGGCAACGTTTTTGCAATGAAAAGAATAGGGTTGTTTTTTTCCTGTGAGAAACATGTATTTTGGCCAAAATGAGGGGGGGTTTTGGATGCCTGACCATCTCCCCATCTGCAGATGCCCTGCCTGCCTGCACCTCTTATACATGCTGAAAAGCACCGATGTGCAGCTTTGACAGCCACTAGGACAGCAAAGCCTGTCCTTAACAGCAAATATCTGGACTTTCTATGAAAAAAGATTAAAACATCTCTTTCAAAAAAATGCAGAAGCATTAGTGAGCTCTGTGAAAGCTTTCTGGATAGTCTGGCTTCTGCCAACAAGCACAGAGCTGGCTGGAAAAGCACAGTTACGTTTGGAAAGCGAGGTCTTGCATGGGCTAGCCTGCCGTGTTTCAAACCCAGGGTTTGTGCAGCAGGTTGGACAAGAGGTCACAGTTCTTATTTTCTCAAAGCCAACGTGATGTGCAGTAGCCTTAATACTGGCAGGTGAGCCACATTGTTGCTTGTGAATGATCTGCTGGGTCAGATGAGGTGTGTGCAGTTGGCACGGGTCTCTATTCCTCTGATGTGATCTGGGCAGCAGCGTCTCTCCGAAACGAGGGGTCGATAACCACATGCAACCCTGAAACGTGCTGGTCTCTGCCTCCTCGTTGACCCTTATTATGCCATATTCTTCTTTCTGTTCTACATTTCCAGCCTAACATTTGTATTCAGTCAACTCACAGGCGGTGCTCTCAAAACACCACTTCTTCCTAAATTCAAGTGCCGTGCTATAAATGAAATGCACACACCCCAGACTGGACTGCTTCTGCTGGGCCACTAAACTGCTCCAACTCTTCAGAAAACAGCAATTTTCCCGTCTCTCCCTTGCTCTGCTTTGTGCAATAATCAAGCAAAAAGTGGGGCTATGTGACACATGTTATGGCAAACACCCATCTCTTTGCTTTTGTCTTTGTCAGCATCACATAAGTTTGGGGTTGGTGGCTTTAATGGGAAATGACCTGCTCTGCTCCAGTTACCCTACATGTGAAAAAGGAAGCAGTAGTAAAGCACACAGATCATTTACAGGAGGTGACCAGGCAGGGCTGGTGCTCCATACCCAGAACTACCTATTGTTTCGTGTCTCTTATGGCAAAAGCGAAGTGCCTGTGCTGCACAGACAGCAGGTCCTGGGCTGTAATTACACATGCTGGAGCACACTCCTCCTTCTCCTGTGCAGCGAAGCCATAACCCCACTTCTGAAAGGAAGGTGGGAGGGGAATGAGAAAGAGAAAATACTGTGGCTCCACTCCAACCCCAGAGGGGAGATCAGTGAGGACACAGTCTAGACAGGGTTTGGACAGCAGGGAGTTGTAATTCCTGCCTTACTTGTTTTCACCTTTCTCAGGGCAGGCAATGGTTCAGTTCCTGTATTTCCCTCAGCTCATAAGAGGGACCCAGCTGTAGGTTCCAGACCTTAAAAACTAAACACAAATAAAACCTCACCAGAAAAAGACTACTGTTGAACTTTGAAACACCTTTTAAATTACATTTTCATTACACAGACTTCTCAGCCTCCACTGGATTAGGAACCTTTGAAGAAGCTGAACAAAAAGAAAATTCAGACACTGAAAAGCCTCATAGATTTATTTGGCAGGGGAAAGAGGTCTCCATGTTGCAAAGGAACCTGGAGCAAATGAAAGGTACTGAGAGGAGAGTTCTGGCAAGTGAAGACCTGAGCTTCAACATACAGCAAGGCACAGCAAGGACAGTGATTCTGACTGGGCTGCAAAAAGCATCCAGCATAGGAATGGGGGACAAAAAGACAAGCACAATAAACCAATGCGCAGAGCTGTAATGATGACAGGAGACAAACAAGTTTCAGTCTGTCCCAGGATCTGGGCAAAATGTTCCCAGTGCAGTTTAGTGGAAATTAAAAAAAAAAAATGAAAATAAGCATTTTAGCAGGATTGAAAGTAGAAAAGAAAAACACGATTTAAACAGGCAAAGGGCAGACATGATTGCTTGGCTGTAACAGATGATATAGAAGGAAAGATGTTTAAAACACTGGGGGCGTGAGCTAAGAGTCATAAATAGGGCAAATGAACCAGAGGAAGTGACTGACAGGTGGAATCTGACAAACTGAATTTACTGAAGAGGATTCTAGTCGATTTCTAGGTACAGAAATGGATGTAGGAACCCACGCAAGCACCTAAGGCTAGCACTTAGTTTGGGTAGCTATGCCTTGAGACAAGTCATATGGAACTCTACTGCTTATCAACATTAAAAAAAACCCATTACAAAGAAAATGACCTTTTTTTTTTAATTACTTTTTACATGAGACTCAACTTACTTATCTGACATTGCAATTTGTTCCAACATGGCCGAGCCTGTGTTTGTCTTCCAGTTCCCAGATATGGAAGTTCTCCTGAAAAGGGGAAAATATTACAAGAAATAGACAGTAGTTTCATAACCAAAACAATCGCACTGATGTTCACAGGAGTATTGTCACAGGATTTACACCTTTGGCAAATCTGGCAGCTTATAAGAAAACACTTACACCACAAAGAACTCCAACGGGCACTGCGGCTGTCAGTAACAGTCACGTCACTGCAGGTCCGTTTATGAAGTGCAACAGTGCTGTGAAAGTTCTGTTCCTCATTTATTTATTTAAAAATTCTTTAAAAGAAATCCCTGCCATGACTAAGTGGAAGTGCCAGCAATATGCCCGAGTAGCCTGTAACATGCCATTACTGCACGTGCCAAGGAATTGAAGCTTCAGCTTCTTGCTTCAAATCCAAACCAGTGCAGTGTTAGGTCCCAGTACTTGAAAATGAAGGTCTGTCTGGTTTTGACATCTCTGAAGTGACTTTGGATCTTGTTTAGAGCTGGGCTTTTGTTTCTCCTCCAGTTCTCATTCTTTGCTAGTCTACTACAACAATCTGAATAAGCAACTTCTACTCCAAGTTAATAAAGAAAAAAGGAAAAAGGTGTATAAAGTGGTTTTTTTCTCTGCAGACCTCAGAACTGCTACGAGGGCTGAGAAAATGACCCTTTTCTAAAACCTAAATGGTCCACAGGGAACAGGCTAAGGACACAAATTATGAAGTGTCTCCAGTCAGTAAAATAATAGAGACATCTGTAATGTATTAAAAGTGTCTTAGGCAGCAGCTATAGGTTCCTCTCCATGTTGCTAATAACCTAATTATGAGGGTCAGTAGCAATTGAGGGAGAATGCTGACTTTTCTATGTGATTCTCATAAAGTTAGGTGAGTTATACAGCCTAAAGGTTTAAGATGCTGTGTTCTTTGTAGATGTGGAAGAAACTAGTGACAGAGGAAGTTGTATGTTGAGTGCTGCATGTAAAGTAACTTTGGCCAGGGCTAAGGCTATTTAGTGATTCCTGCTTCGGTTTCAAGTGTTATTTATAGGTGTGTGTGTGTCTAGTTACAGCTTAAAAAAATAAGTTAATACTCCAAACATCTTCTGCATCAGAGACAATCCTTCTCATAAAGCACTATTCAACTCTACTGTAGATTCCTCAAAATCATTCGTACTAATGGAAGTGTCTTTCTGGAAGAACGATGTGGCCAAATCAGGTTCCCTGCTGAACCTAAAGATTCTACACAACTGGATGCTGTAATAATGCTGGAGGGACCAGCTGAGGACAGCAACTCCTCTCTGTCCTACACGGACATAGACCTAACTCATGAGATAGGAGTATACTCAATACTTTATGGGCTGGAGTCACGAATGCTATATCTGGGACACAGAAGACCTCCAAAACAACCAGAGTTATTCTCCAGATAATGGTTAAATGGTACAAAAGCACCCAGCCAGGCCATTTGGCACTTTACACCTCAGATACGATTTCTCTAATTCAGATATTATTTCCTCTACTGAAACATGGAGGTTCCCCACCCTTCGTCATTTTGTTCCGATAACTGCTAGAGGTCTTTCACATCAGTGTCTTCTCCTCTTGTACTAAATACTAAATAACATAGAAAACAAGTCCCACCACTTTTGAGTACTTTACATCTGGACTTCAACATACTTTGGCTTGGTCTTTGCAAACAAGGAAGAACTGTTTTAAAATTTGTAGGAAAAGGAATTCTGACTAGTACAAACAATCCACAGTAACTTGAGCTTCCCCTTTTCTGCTTGATTTAGTCACATTTCAAGCAGGCAATCTGAATTGTTTGGAGAGAGACCTGCTGTCAGAAAAACACGCAGAAATGTCTGCGCACAGTTCTCGTGTAGGTAACCTGGTTAGCAGTTTGAGTCTCTAGCACTGCCTTTCTTTGGTTGATGAGCTCTGCCTTTATTGACCTTTGGACTAGAGCAGATCGACACGGACTCAGAGAACGGCTTTTGGAGAGGAAATTTCAATGTAGTGTTCTGTACTTCTGTTTTTCTTCACGGTGTGTGACCCTTTAAACTCTATTTCCTTGAAGCCAGATGAATTCTGTAACGGCACCAAGTGTAGTTAAGGATGCGTCACGGAGCGTTTTGAGGAGCTGCGGTATCTAGAGGGATCCGACGTTGCCTTTTGGCTATAATCTCTACTGACAGATAAGCACTAGTGTTCTGTGAGTCATGGATCCACTCATACAGTTTCCCACAGAATTACAAAACTGAAGCTCTCTTTAGGCTACAAAATAATAACTCTCCTTAAGCTACAAAAACAAATGTTCAGCTGGTATTTTTTGTGGTGGCTCTCCAAGTACTCTGCTCCTGTGTCACAGAGCAAAATGAGAAGCAGCTGTGAAGCAGCACTCTACTGACATAATGTGTATGCATGCACAGGGAGAGCTTTTCAGACAGTTGGTAGATCTTCTCCTTTTCTTGATGCTTCGTAACAAAGGATCAGTACTTCATTTTTTGTGTGATTTAACTGTATGGAAGAGTCTACAGAAAAAACTGATTGATAGGCTTCTAGCATTTGGATGAACCCACAGTTTCTGACTGGAAACTTAAAAATAAATACAAGGTAGGAGGAACAGGCTGTCATCCTAACTTATTTTTGCTGTCCCTTAGGCCAACTGCTTCATTTATGAAGAAGAAACGTTTATGTTTGAAAATGACAAATTTACCATGGTTGACTCTTCCAAGATCACTCTGGACACTGAGCAGCATTTGAACTTCAAGTAAAAGCAGTAAATGTAGGGTTCTCTGCTATGAAATACAGTGGGCCAATTTCTATCACAGGGAATAAGACATCAAATAAGTACATTTGCATCTGACCGCGGGTATCTGGTGGAGTGCCACAGTCATGAAAAGCTGAGCCTTCCTCCTAACACTGCCATTTGGGAGCTTTGAGACAAATCAACTGCTCATTACAAACAACAGAGCTAGGGAGAAATGAGTAGAGCAGCACAAGAAATCTGACTGTCACAGCACTAGCATGAGAGGAAGGTACTATCCTGGCCTTGAAGAGGCAGAAGCAGTATGAAAACGTCTGAGAGAGAGAAAGAAGACTGCGTGGTGATTACACGCAGAGAGAGGACAAGGCTGCTGAATGGCATCAAGCAGAATAAAAGGGGCGAAGGAGAACACACGGGGCAGTAACAAAGGTAAACCATAAGGGGGGTAAGGACCAAGAGACAACAGTAGAAGTGGTCTGGAAAAGTGGTGGAACTGGACCAAGATATGTTTCGGATAGATAGGAGAGAGGTGTAGGAGTATGGCGCTATGCAAAAAGGTACGGTGGGTGTCTCCAGATACGGGGCTAAAGCCAGGAAAAGTCCACAGTGTTTGAATTCACTTCCCTGGAGACGCCAGGGGCTAAAAGCTGTATCATTCAGAAGCAGCTGTTTGTGTAGGGAGAGGTGGGGTAGGCCCAGCACAGCTGAAATGCTGCAGGGAGCTCAGGTCGCTGAGCTGCTGACTGGCATCGCTAACACCACTGAGAGTCGCTGACCAAGGAACTGCAGAAAGCTCTCAGTCCTCACGAGCTATGAGTGCTCTGCTGTGGTCACTGGGTACAACTCACATTGCCAGAACACTGTTTCGCAGAATCTGGATAGCTTGGGGTTCAAAATAAAGCAGAACTGCGTCCATACGACTGGATGGACCTGACCTTGGGGAACTGGATTTCCACCGGTCACTCCTGTGCTGTGCTCACATGCACAGTGACAGTCAGGTGGGATTACTGAGCACCTTCGATGTTCTTTTTCAAACACCCCTTCAGTCACGTCAGAGAGACGAGCAGTCACTCATACAGTTTTGCCCTTGTGACAGTAATGCCTTAGAGGAAAAGTCAAGAGCATGTGGCCTCCCAATCTCACCCTAAGGAGACCTATTTTGCCCTTTCTTCCAACCCTGGGCAAAAGGTTCTACCTTCTCATAGAGCCTGTTGGCTCTTCCTACATCACACTGAATGCTAACTCTGCTTTTAGCATTTTAAAACACTGTTTGCTTTAATGCAGCTCCAACTTTGACTTCTCTTGGTATTTTCAGTTGGCTTGGAGCTCACCTGTTCTACACCGATAAAGAATCTCACAAACACCAACATACAAGAAATCCCCGATCCCTGCGAGTTTAGAGGAACCCCTAGAGGAGTAACGGTGCACTCGTCTGCGGGGGCGCGTTGGTCAACGCTACGACTACTTTTAACCGTGCTTTGTGGTATTCTTCTCATCTCCACGTCGTAAGCATGAGGGAACAAAGGTATGAGGGTCGTCTCACTTGTCTTAAAGCCTTGAATGAAATGAGTGTATTCAGAGTACACTCCTTGATAACTGAAACAGAGACATGCACAAACACAGTTACCATAGCCCAGCTACTACAAGACACTCTTGTGCTGCTCTGGCCTAATGTAGTCTGTGAAACTGAGACATCCCTTTAGCCTCCTGTACAGTCATTGTCTAATGATCATAACAAGCAGCTGGGTTTTAAAACTGGAAGTTTTTCCATCTTTGCATGTAAAGAGCACTGCAAGGGTAGGCTTCTTACCTCACGTGCATTGTAAGGACAGCACTACGTTCCACTGAAGTGTTAGAACTCAGGTTAGGTTGCGTGAATGCCACCTACCTATTCTCGGGTGTAGAAGAAGATGTGACTGTAAGGTGGTGAGAAAACACAAAGGAATCTGATCTAAAAAGTACTCTACAAAAACAAATCTCCCTCCAAGTGCTTCTATTGCAGCCAAAAAAAAAGTAACCAAAGGTTAGCAGGAACACCACTCTGTTAGGCTCACCTTTTGCCTTCTTCTTCTCCTCCCAGACACAAGTAACCTAAAATAAACTCTTGATAGACCCAGAAGTCTAAAATACTGTTTCCCCAGACAGTATGACAACGGAGGCACAGAGTCACCCCATCAGCTCAGAGACTCGACAGTCTTAATCTTACTGGTGCTTATCAGTTTTGAAACAAAAGGATGAAAGAATAGAAGGTTGTGGCTCACATGTATGCTTTGTAGTTACTGCCTATCTTTTGGATCCTGATGTCGTATTTGGAGTCTATGAAGGGCTCAGTAGTGGCGTAGGTCTGCGTAAGGGCTACCACGCTGGCTATGTCCTGAAAATCGTAGTGGTTGTCTACCTTGATCTGTAGTCATCGTGCCACAAGTAAACAGCATATACAAAAGAAAAAAAGAGTAATTAGGAACAAAATGTAGAATTCAGTTGCAAAAGGCATTCATGAGAAGTTTGGGTTTTGACAGCACAGACTGACAGGTTATCAGATTTCTAGTTTCTGTAACATTCCTGTATTCCTGCATCTATTTTTCTAGGCAAACTATTACCCGATCATCTGCAGAACACAGACAGTGGAATTCTTGTTTTTGTTAATTGCTGGCTGTTAATTTTAATTTTAGACCTGTAGGTTTGAGAATTCTTCAAGGGGAGATAATATACAGCCCACATTTAAAGAGAACTCTTGCTGACTCTGTAACTTGCTCCTATAACCTGATGTATATGGAGCCCCCTACACACCATCACACCACGCATCTCTCGGGAGGGAGGAGAGGAAGGTTCACGACACTGCTGTGAGTGCACATTCACATGGAGCATAGAGGGCTGGCTCAGGCCAGTGCAACCAGGCTTTTTTTTTTTCATTTTCCTCACTTCTCTGCAAGAAGTCGGCTGTCTAGGACTTTCAGTTGTAGAAAACTGTGTTAACATGCTGAATGGTACCAACCTTGACATCAAATGAGAAGGAGGTGTAAAAGTAGGGAATACTGATTCATGGGCAGAGGGAGAAGGAGACTTTAGAAGACAGAAGCATTACTTTTGGTCAGGAAGGGCTTCTCCCTCCAGCTGGCTGAAGTGGGAAGAAAAAAATGACTCAGAAGTCTTAGGGCTAGTAGAAAATGGGAGAGGGAAAGCGCAACTCCAAGACACCAAACTACATTTCAGAAAGGTGAGGAAAGGATGCAGAGATTAGTATTTCTCATGTTATCCAAGATTAGGAGAGTCTGCAGTTCCTCCTAACCCCAGTGTCTTTGCTTCCATTGTCTTCCACCATCATCTGGTAGTTCAAAGGGAACCTGTGGGCCAGGGTGCCATAGCTGTGACATAGGGCTCTGTTATTACACAGAGCCTGGGAAAGAAGCCATAAGTATTTGCTCTTAGTTCTCAGAGAGAGAACAACATCTGATGTTTGAGAACCCCCAAAACCAGACACAAAGCCTGTTTTCAACTCAGTTCCTGGAAATAGCATCTAAGATTCTGGTTATGACCCATGAAACACTACTCCTACCACTGCCTGATGGGGTTGAGGGGAACCTTAGGTTGGCTTCTGACAGTTACTACTTGACTACAAAAGACTGGTAGTTAAACTTCAAGGATTTAAAATATTTTATAGTTTTAAAAATCTAAACATTTCTTCTAGACATTTGACATGCTGAACATTTCTGTGCTCTTCTGTATCTCCCTCTTCTGTAAATGAGAAGTGACTACCAGAACAGCACAGACATTCTTACTTCACATTTGCAATCCACAAAAACTGCAGTGTAGGTAACTGATGGTTCATTCTGCTGTGAAGTCATTTGGCTGCTGGATTTCCACTGACTTAGTACATATAAAATAAACCAAAACAGATACAGGCACAGGAATGTAACACACAGCACAACTGGCATAATTACTGAATAAAAGACAATTCAATCAGTTGTCCATTGCCAGCGTTATGTTCATGGAGCTTTTGGAGATTCAGCATGCCCAATGCAACTACTTTCTCATGTGTGTTTTAAAATCTAAAATTCTTAATGCACTGAAAGTGTCTTCAGTGAGAGAAAGTGATTGATCTGGAATTACTAAAAAAATTTTACCGGTATCAGTGAAACAAAAAATGGGATTTAAATCATATCCCATTGAACCATCACTGGGAGGTAAGTGACATCAAAACAACTGTACTCACCACTGCAATTACTTTGGAGACAGAAAGCAGCAGTTACATAGTGGTATGAAACAATCACAAAGAACAAATTAAAATAGGAAACAAAGAAAAGTTCAGTATCAAGGTGAAACTAATAAAGAACCAAGGCAAAACCTTCCTGTATCCCCAGGTCTAAAATGCTGAACCGTGCAAGCAGACCTTGATTCTTAAATAGTTTCACTGCAGTCAACTAAACAAAGAAAGCTCCTCTTCGAGAAAGCATCTCAGCACGTTTCAAAGAGCAGCCTGCACAGGGTAGCATGTAAACAGAAACGGTTTCATCGTGAAAATATATGAGGTGGTTTTGCATTCTCCTGAGGAGAGACGCTTTCTTGAAGAACGTACGAGCACAGGTTTGTAAGGGTAGAGATCTGAGACAGGATTTGGACCACGAACATTCAAAACACCCACGAAACAAGAGAACGTGTGTTATTATTGGAGTCAAACACCCCAGCTCCTAACATGCAGTAAGTAGCGTCTGCACCTTTCCCATGCCTGAATGAGCATGTCCAATCTTCACGACAACAGGAAAGGTTGGCATTGTTAGCTGAGGGGGAAAACAGAAAAGATGTATTAGAGAGAGCAAGCACAAGCTAAACGATTAGGCTACACAGTTTATGAGAACTAAGCATGACCATACTGCAGCCCAAGCCCTTCTTGCCATGAGGTTATTGATCTACGTAAGACTATGTGCTGTGGTGACTTACTGGGTATGTTCTCTGGGTGCCATGGTATTCCCAAGTGGAATTCCATTTGGTTATTCCCAATATGTTATTCCAGTTGGTGTAACTGTACTTTAACTTTCCTTTGACTGCACTTTTAAAACTGAACTTCTGCTTTTCACACTTTATGTTTTGCCACTGTTTTTTCTGACCCACAAACTTACATTCTATAATGTTCTATAATAGTTAACGGTGTTAAACTAATCACCTTTTCCCCCCTTGAGTTCCATTACTCAGGCTGTACATTCTTTTTGTGACCACTTACGAAAGCAATGATGTCTACCTCACCAAGAAACCAGCCTCTGCACAGAACACAAGGAATAATCCAGCCACTGACTGGGAAATCAAATGTACAGAGGCACACGAACACGCTTTATTCCATCAAATGATAACGGTCCCATCTCTGAGAAAGCTCTCTGAACAACCAGTTTTACTTCCATCTGAAGACGTTTTAGATTCCCCAGTCATGGGTGCAGCTGCCGTTGGTTTTTTTCTTCCACCTAAAACATATGTATATGGAATCTCTATCGACCAAGTGGAAATACCAACACTTAGAAGTTCTAACAGGATTATAACTAGAAATGAACAAACACCTTCAGCATGTAAATGCTGGGCAGTAAAAGCAGGGCAGTGAGTTGGAGATCTTAATGTAGTATCAAATGTTGTCACGGTACACTCAATCAAAGGCAAAGTCGATGCCTTAGGAAAGCATCCTAGAGATTTTATGATAAAAAAGCATCCTGAAGATTTTATTTTCAGTATGATTTGAGAATGCCACTTTAATTGAAAGGCAAATCTGCACGAGAACAAGTGGCCATTGACTGTACTACTTACCATCAGATTCCCAGCACAATGCATAAACCTATTCAGTGTTCTAAATGGATTTTCCCTGACTCACCCAAGATGCAGAGCAATGCAAAACTGTGTTGTTCTGACTTTAATAGAAACACATGAAGGGTATCTAAGCAAACAACAGCAAGTTGCATTCTTCTTGACAGCACCTCAGTTGTTGTCCTGCCTGATCAGAACTAAAAGGAGGCATTTTTGGATCTTCTCTTTTAACACACCAGGGTTTGCAAAGCCTGACAAAACTAGAGGGTCCTACACAACACAGGCCATGATGGATGTTCATGGATTCCTGTGCACCAACACCAAAACTAGAGCTAGTCTGTCTCTTCAGGAGCAAATCAGATTTGGTTTGAATGCTTGCAGTTGTGACCAATTCCCTGCAACCCTAGGTCATTGATTCCATTAGTTAAGTACCAATGTCATGTAGGTACCTTCTGGTAGCGCATCTGTGAGATCTGAAATGAAAGATTACTGTCAGAAGTGAGCAGAGCATTCTGAAAACCACCTATTAGTGCTTGTGTAGCACCTCCTTGGGAAGGTACCTTGCACAGGAATGCTGGGTGCTTCAGCTGACACTGCTGGAATCGGTAACTCTGGAAACTTTGACAGTCGTTTATTTAACTCTCGTTCAGAAGCCATTTCAAGCGTTTGAATCCCAAACACATTTGCTTGTTACAAATCTGTTTCAATTTAACCAATTTAAGTTGAGCCATCCAAGCACTAATGAGACTCAAAATAGCCAAAAGCACCACAGCATAAACCAGCCCTCCAGCAAGTCAAAAGAAAGGTACTTGCTGAACTGCAGCAATGCAAAGTCCTGACTAGCCAACACCCAGTCACTCCTTGACTGCATTCATTTTGAACCTAGCCACTTGGGATTCACTTCAGATTTTTAAGGGAAGAGGGGCAACAAATAACTTCCTTCCTCAAGATTTTTATGCTTAAACTACAAAACGCTGAACCAGGATTTGTAATGGAAATGCTGGCAAACCTCTAACTACAGCAAGACAAATGGCATGGCTGCAGTTAAGAGGATCACGTATCGTCCCACGATTCCAAAGCCGTGGAATCCTATGCGGGCCACAGAAGCAAACTCAGATTCCAAAGCCAGCAGCTCTGCTTTTCCCCAGCTATGTGTGGTACTGTTGTGTCAAGCAGTGATGAAACCTGGTATTTCTTACTGCAGTGACAGAGAAATTCATCCAGGTCCGCTCCTCACTGGCTCTCTGACTTGCATTTGTGTTTTAACCACACTGGCAGCCTCAAGCCTTCGCACACATGCTGGTGAAGAGTACGTACGTTACAACTGTAACAGTGGAGATCCACCAGCTCAAAAACAGTAAACAGGGTAAACGTGACTTCCTGTAACTGAAACAGCAACGCCCTGTTGTTATCAACTAGAGAGAAAAGAGAATGCAAGCGTGTCAAAGAGAACACAAATGCATCAAGCACGCAGTTCATTTCTCAGCAGATGAGCTCAGCTCAATTCAGTAAGAGCACAGGCAGGACAGCAGGAACCCAAGTCACACATCGTTTCTCTGGCTTTGGCTCCTATACTGACAAGCAACCAGCAAAGTAATCCTAATTGCAATGAAATGATTTACAACTATTTCAAGCAGGAGCTACACTGATGGAATTGCTGAATCCAGGGAGAAATTTGAGCCAATATTCTGAAGTTGCTGAATAAATGACAACAAAGGCAGGCGTGCATTCGCAGCAGCTGGAAATACGTCACTGAAGTGTCATCTCATGTCATTTAATCTCTCAGGTCATGACACTTGTTGGGTTCAGTAGCATAAGGCCACAAAGCTTTTTGAAACTACTGATGTTGGAAGCAGTTTTCAAATACTCCTCATCAAGGCTATTTGAAATGCTTTGGCTTTTTAGCCATCTCTTGATGGAAGTCATTACATCAAACATCCCTTTTCCATGTTGCTACAATGATTTTGCAAACTGGTTTCAAACAAAAATTAGGTTCAAAGATTCGTTAGTTGCTGGTTAGAACCTATTTTAAATGCCTGAAACCTGCAAAGTAACACTTTCCTGCTCTTCTGAAATGTCAAGGTGTTTTCAGGATGCTGCAGGAGTTTTGTGACCTCTGATGCACAGCCTAAGACTACAGTCTGATTTCAGTGTTGAAACAAGCACACCCTGCCAGACAAAAATTAAGAAAGAGTAGTTACAATCACAGCATCATTAAGGTTGGAAGAGACTTCAAAGATCATTCAAGTCCAGATGTCTACCTAACACCACAATACCAAAATGAAATGGATGGTTTCCTTCTCCCTTGCCTCTCAGAAGTTGGTAGAGGATTCTTGTTGAGAAAAGGACGAAATCCACATCCTTTTGGAAGACTTGTTATCCAAGCACAGAGGAGGGCTTGTGGAAGTATCCACGAGCATCCCTCAAACACGTGAGTATGTCCACTGATCTACAACATACAGCTGCAAAGAGTCATCAAGCCTAGGCTGCCAGTTGTGTTGGGATCACTGGTTTGGAACTGCGTGCCATACACATGCAAGAGAACTAAGAGGATGTGCTTGGGTCTGAAATGGAAAAATCCCAACCAAACAATAAATCAACAAACAGCATAACCAACAAACAATTCAAAACCTACTCTGGGGAAAGGAAGGTGTTGAAATAGATGCTACAGCTGACCTCTGAACTGAAATAATTATAAAGCACATTATCTGTGCTTTCTAATCTGATCTGATTAACGTGCTCCTGAAGAAGTGCCTTGTGTTGACCCTATACCCTACCTGTATTTTCAGGGCACTTGAATGAAAAATAAAAGGGAGAAAAACCAGTTGGAAACAATTTGTCCTACTAAGTACTCATCTTCCTGAATTCATTGCTGTGATCTCCTTCACACTGAGATTTGTGCTCTGTGTGTGCAGTTCTGCTGTAGCAGCAAGGCAAAATAAAAACACGGTTAGTTGGCCATATCAACACGAGTCTTGTCCTCCCAGGGTGCCTGACAAAACAAACCTACCTCATGTTTCACGAAGAAACAAAACACACACTGCAAGCTGAGCTAGCCGGCAGCACCCTTCTGCCCAGTGGAGGATTTTGGATTCGTGTAGCAATCAGAGATCTGACATCCCCTTCTTACAATGACACCTCTGCCTTGCCAGTTTATTCTGTCCTATACTTGAGCCAAACCTAAGGCTCTTGGTCAGAAATCTCACATAATTACTTTTTTTTTCCTGAATGGGGTCTAATTCAGTTGCAAGATGTGACACAGTTTTACCACAGTAATTCTTGAAAGAACTCTCTGGTTAGTTTTACTACAGCAATTTTTGAAGGAACAGTCTTTGAAATCACAGAACTGTACAAGCCTGGTCCTGCTCAGTTCAGTGACTACAATGCCCACCTGTACACTGCAATATTCAGTGCCCAACATGCAACCCATCCCTGTGCAAATCCACAGTATCACAGCATCACAGCAATACCAAGGTTGGAAGAGACCTCACAGATCATCAAGTCCAACCCTTACCACAGAGCTCAAGGCTAGACCATGGCACCA
>JAOXOE010000745.1:2685414-2713473 GCA_028565055.1 Phoeniculus purpureus | reverse complement strand
CAGAAACCAGTTCTCATGCACCGACTGAAATCAACAGACTGTTGTTCATGTTAAGATCATGTGGATCTTTAAGATCATTTTGACATACTCTTAGTGTCTTACCCTATGGTGTAAATCTGAACCACAAAATCAATCAAAACTATCTTTGTCCCCACAACTGTTTTACAATTAAAAAAGAATGGATATCTAGCCCCAAATCCTCTCTTTGCAATACTTGTGCAGCATGAAAATGGAACTTATCACCAACAAGAAAAATACTAAGCATATTGGTAATGAATCAAGCAGAGCAGCTCTCACAGACCTCTAGCAGAAATTCTGGGGCACACAAAAAGTCTTTGCAGAGACAAACTGTAGTTTCACTCTGGCACACCACTGTTTCACCCCATTCCAATCATTCTATCAGCGATTCAGCAAGCTGCTGCCTCTAACGTCAGGTAACATTTTACTGCCTTCTAAAAGACTACCCTAACTGCCGTGACCTTAAGCTGTATGGGTATTACTGTAGTACTTAGGAAGCGACGGGTATAATGAGCTTTGAAGCAGGCTGAAATACACTTTTGCAGGCACTGCAAATCCAAACCCATCAAAGCAGATCTGTTTTGTGAAATACTGTTCTAATTTTGAATTTTCTGCGTGATTGTACAGAGTACTGGGACCAGATCAGGTAAACTGGAAGTAGATTGTAAGAAAAAGAGTATGCCAAAAATTAAGAGAGAGTACAACCAACACGGGTGATGCGCTGGACCCTTCATCCCCAGTAACTCCCAGGGAAGAGAAGAAAAATAGTAAAGTCAGTCTGAGTTTGCTCTGCACTTCCATGGAAGCAGTAAATCACTCCATGGGACTCTGTAGGATATCTAAGAGAAGGAGATCTCGTGGTTTTAATGCAGCTCTCTGGGGGCTGTTAGAAGAGAAAGAACCCAAGCTGGCAATTAATGACCGGAACGCTGTTGATAGACACTAACACCTTATGGTAAAGAAATAATGAGGATCATTACAACCTAGAGTACAAAAAGCCCCTCTGGAACAAAAAGTCCTGTACAAAATCAGAATTCCCACTGGAGATGAAGCTGATTTTAAACGTGATCATAGGCAGGTTCCCTGACTTGTTTTGGTCCTGTACACATCAGTGAACACAATGGATTATCCCCCAACCCTCTTCATTTTCTTTCATTTTACCTGAACACAAAAATAATAGTTCATCACTAGACTTAGCCGGGCAGAAGGCTGTGAAGAGCACAGAAGCATGATGTGCTTTTCTAGACCATCTCAGGCAAAATGTGTCTTAGCTAACCATCACACAGAATCACCCAACGGTTTGGGTTGGAAGGTCAGCTAGTTCCACCACGGGCAGGGTGACCTCCCAGTAGAGAAGGCTGCTCAAAGGCAAATTCAACCTGGGCTGGAAGACACCCAGTGATGAAGCCTACACAACTTCCTCGGGCAGCCTTGTGCAGACCCGAATGTTAGAGGTGATGGCTAACCCAGCGTACTACTTTATTACTTGAACATCACCGAAACAGTGACATTGGTCTATTCAGATCATCTACAGCAGCAGACACGTGATGTCATCTGGAAAGGAATCAATGGCTCTCGGTTAATTCCATCATCACTTTCCAGTCCCGTGCCCTAAGTAAGACTTGAAATTCCGCAGTCCTAGAACTGCTAACCACAGAGGCCAGTAAAATACCTGCTTGGGGAGGGGTTTTTTTTTTGCAACCTTCTTGTAGCTTGAACTTTCTGTTTAAGGTTTCAGACTTACATCTTTTTTATGTTTTCACTCCCATGAAAAGCTTCCTGTAAGAAGTAAGTTTCCTCCAGATAAGCACACAAGTCTATACTATTTTCAGGATTATTTTGGATCCAATTTGATGATTTGAAGCCAAAATTACAGACTGGGGGGGTAAAAAAAAAAAAAAATCAAAGTATTGATCTAAATCAGGATACACAGCACAACATTCCTGGCTCAGTTTTGAGTGTGAATCTAAAAATGAGACCATTTGGGTCTGAAATGGAAAATCTAAATTTCCATTTAGATGGAAATCTAAAATGAGTAATTCTGAATATTTGTGTATTTTCATTAACAGATGGAGTGTCTCTCTAGGGGGGAGTGGGAGGAGAGGAGGGGGAGGGAAGAAGAATTAGATTTCTAGTAGTTGTGGAACTGACCTCTTACTGTTCAAGAATGAATCTTCTGCAAAACGTACACATCTACCTAGCGATAACAAGCTACTTTCTAACACCTACGGCACAGCCTCAACAAAACCAACGTGCACAAGATTGGATTGAAATGGTTCAAATTCTGTCAATGCGTTTTCAGTTGCTGAGCTTGATTTATGAAGTGCCAACACACGCAGTCCTTTAAGGAGTGCAGTGCTGCTTGCTAATCTAGAGATATATCTGACTACCCTCTAATCAAACCACACGTTCCTCCCTCACGAAACAATGTCTTGACAAGAGGGTGTTTGCACATTACACACAGCCAGATTACTACAGCAAGGAGAGACTGGAAGTTGAAAAAGACTTCCAGGCTCCTTTGTTTACATCTGTATTCTATGTATAACACGAGCTAGAAAACACACATCTGTGTGCATCAGGGCTTACATGAATAAGGAATGCAGAGCCATGCCTCCCACTTAACACTGCTACTATCTTCTTCTGTTGCTATTTTATATTACATCTGGGAACAAACAATTTTAAAATGCCTTTTATCTTCTGCTCGAGATCACAAAATCAGCTTCAAATACTTGTAAGAGACGTTGTTGTAAAGGCTTTGAATTATTAACTGCTCTTCTGAGCCTGAACAGCATTGCTGCAAGGTAACTTCTCCTCTGGTACACTAACTCCCTCCAATGACGTGCTCGTTCGTCCAGGGAAGGTGGAGTTAGGAGTTAGTGTCAGGGCCATAAATAAGAGTGTCCTATGTCAGGGAAATTAGAAGTCAGTGAACATCAGCATATACTCAGAGTGAGCATTAGAGGGCTTTCCTCCGCCAGCCATCCCCCGCTGCTGCGACTGAACGAACGGCACACAGAGACCAGCCGGCTCTTGGGACGTTCACGCAGAAACCGAACAGCGAGAAAAGCGAGAAAGCCTTTTTTTTAACCTCTTGGCTGACCGACTAAGGCAGCATGAACCCAGTGCTGAGTACCTCGCTGTTCTCCGTGCTCCTGCTCCTGGCACCCGGCAGCCGGGAGCTGGCAGATGCGTGCAGCTGTGCCCCCGCACACCCGCAGCAGCTCATCTGCGACGCGGCAATAGGTGAGTGTCGACGGCCACATGCGCTGCACTCCTCTCACTCGGGCAGGAGGGAACCCAGCGGAGCTCTGGATCGAGAAGTGTGTGTAACCAGGTGGCGTAGCCCTGCCAAGGATCTGCAAACAAAATAACTGCAGAGATCCTTTTCAGAGGGAGGGAAACGGAACAAAGATAAATGGTAGTAGCTGTTCTAGTCTTCGTGTTTTTCCAGGACGTTTTGCAGTTGCAGACTGCTGTTCTGTTCCGTGGCTTTTGAAGTCTTTGCTAAAATAGGAACAGCTTCTATAGTAGGTCCTAAGTTAGAGTAAAAAGGGAGGCATACCTGAACTTCCAAATGGTGAGCAGCACCTCAAATAGCACAGTCTATCTAAATCTGCCTGCGACGTGTAAACTATGCATGGGGGGATTTTTGGAGCACTTTGGGGAAGAGAAATGAAGGAAAAACCCCAACCCCCAAGTGATAACATGTTAAAACACTTGATCTTTGTTCTGCTGTACTACGATTTCTTTAACGGGTTGTTGGGGATTTTTGCCATTTCCAAAACAAACTTGAGCAGAAAATTAATAGGCTCTTTATTGTCTGCAGATAACTTTGCTACAGCAGTTCTGTATAAACACAACTCTCTAGTTTTCAGGACAATTACACTGCGTGATAGTCAATCAAAACCGTGGATTTCAAACAGCTTACAGAACAAAACTAAAGTCCTCAAAATCAGACTGCGCTGGGACAAGAAACAGTGGCATTTTGCAGTCCCTTGGTTTCATGAGCTCTAGCTAATGCTGGTTAGCTTCCATCCAGTGTGAGCAGTAAATGTAGAACATGAGTTTCCAAAGTGTCACTGAATTAGCATCTCTATGGGGCAGGCAATACCTTCTGCATACTGATTCATTGCTTTTATATCCTGACAGAAAATCTTTGTAGCCATGACAAACTCTAAGCTCTGTTTGTGGCCATCAGTTAAATAGTTTTATGATCTGCTCACGTGAAGCAATCTTTGTCAGAAACTTACCTACAGCAGGCACTGCAAGTCTGGGGGTGTTTTAAGGTGTAAAAGAGAAGTTGTGCTCCTCGTGGAGCTTAACTATGTATGTCTACACTTAGCAGTACTAATCTGCTGCTTTCCCATACAAAACGAAGTGACAGTTCTTCAACAGACAGTGCAGAGGTTTTCCTAAGTAAGCAATTTCACAATATAGAGGAAAATCAAAATACTTCTCAGCAGTTTTCCCCAGGGAAGCCATTCTGGCCATTCTTACATTTTAAGGTTTAATATCCATTCTTAGACACATTTTACAAATAGTAGTCATATGCTAATTTTTATACTTAGGACTGTAAAATAGAACTACTTTATATTTGGACTTGATGCTCAAGCTGTCATTTCTGTAAATATTTCTATTGAAGTAAATTGTATATTTTGGCTAAGGAATGTTTATGTCAAGCACCTCTTTGTTTAGTATTTACAATGGAAAAACAGCAATTGTAGATATTGTAAAATTGCAGAGAAATCTAGATCATACTCATACACATATTTGTGTAAGTATTTTTATACAGATGTTTGCACATGTGTATTCACAAAACCCGCTCTGTTGATCATTTGATGTGCTTTGGCCACAATATTCTGCTTAAGTAGAGAAAAAACATTTTGAAGGAGCTGGAGAGACAGTGGGGTTGTCTGCCCTGTGCAAGAGAGATCTTCACTAACCAGTTTGTCTAAGCCAGCTCCTCCATCCCTCATACCAAAGGTCTTTGCTGTTTTTCCCAGTGTCCAGGCAAGAAGGCTGTGGGCCGGGGTGCCCTGGGGAAGGAGCAGCCTATGGCTGGAGTGCTGGACATGGCACTTCCCCAGGACACATCTGCATCCTCAGGGGACCTGGTTCTTCAGAGGGATTGTGAAGCCCAGACCCTGCCAGCAGGTATCCCAGGCAGTAGCAGACCTCAAACAGCTCCTGTTAACATCACCATACTTGAGGAGTACTATTTTTTTTAATTAAGATTTATGATTAAATTGAAGATCTGTACTTCAGTTCCACCATTTCCATAATTCTAAAGTAGATAAACAAAGGGGGAGCTTTTCAGCTACCCAAGTCTATGAGTTGAGTGCTGCTCTAGCTCTTTGCTGAGACTACTCAGTCCTTTTCAGTTAAAGCTCATCCATCTCTGCACCTACAAACACATGCACGCATTTCTTTGCTGAATTAGCACATTTTATTAATAACAGGAAACCACACCATGCCTCTAAATTCCACATGAAAGTAAATACTGAGGCAGCCCCATTCTTGCCTAGAGCTACTGACCACTGCAAGTGCTTCATTCACTGCCCTATCCGGCAGTTTCATCACCTATTTGTAACGTTTTTCATTTCTGTTAGGATCACTTTGGTTTATGGAGTGAAAATGGAGGTGGAGGGAGTTGACTCAATGGACATTACTTGAGCCACTAACAAACACACGAAGCTGCTCAGCATTTATATAAGATGCCCAGGAAAATAAAGCAAGCAGAGAAGTTAATTAAGCCTGGAACAAGCTCTTTCCACTTTCACTTTTGTTCACACAGTGGATGTCGTGACACTTTGTCTTTTGCTGTCAGGAAGGTTTTGTGGCTTTGCTCTCATTCTAAATAACCACAGCTAGTACACAGCCTGAGTAACCTGGTAGAAGTAAGAAGCATTCTGGCAGACCTACTGCAGAAGCAAGCTTCTGATCCTGCAGGGTGCTGGCTAAAACCAAAATCAGGACTGAGGAAGAGCCCTACCGGTGTTCCATAGCTGTACACCACAGGAAGGGGAAGAAACCATGAGCATTGTGCCAGCCCTGCCATTTACCTGACCTTGGGGATGTCAGTTCATCTTGAAAAGTAGCTTTAAGACGGTGTGATTTGGAACAAACCTGAGCGGTTTTCATCAACTCATTAGCAGTTTAAACATGCAGTGATTCCTCTCTTGGAAGTGCCTAGCACCATGCTGGTAAGCCTATCTTAGAAAAGAAGGGAGACATAATCCTCGTGAGCTCTCTGAATGGAGCTGAGGCCCTCCTAAACCATGCTGCATGCCTTCAAAACCCAGGGAGCACCCACACTTCTGGAAATGGAGGGAGGAGATTTGTTAAACAGCACTTCCACGCACTGTGCTGCTAACTAGCAGGGCTGACCCCTGCTAGTCTGGAAGAACCCAGAAGGCTTTTTCTCCTTGCAGAAACACAACGTGATGAGGTGCTGCTTAGCCTTTCAAACTCAGTAGGGAGGCACCACAGTTTCAAGCCAATGCAAAACATTTTTTCTGATAATAGCTTTTTTTTTTTAAAGACTCATGGATGACATTGAGTTCAAAACCGCCTCCCTTTTGCCAATGACTTCAGTCTTCCTGGAATCAATTCTAAGCCAAAGTGCACATTAAATTAGACAATCTGTATATGTGGAAAGGACCAATTCCTTTCTAAAGTTTAATTCGTGCCGGGTTTTCCCCCTTCAGGCATAATCAAGGTTATCTTACACGTAAATACTCTGCACTACTTAGCTACGTAACACCAGAACTCGACTTGTACAGTTAGATGTATCCCTTCTGATTTAAACTGCCTTACTGTTGTGGGATGTTTTATAAAAACATATTGAAAATTATATCTTTACTGAATATTGTGCAGCACACTCAACAGAGATGAGTAACAGATCCTGAGCACCCATAAACAGATAACACACCCACAGAGAATAGCTCTGTAGCTCTGGACAAGAGCGGCACTTTTCAAAATAGGATGGAAGCTCTACAGCTGGAGGTTGTCAGCCTGTTAAAATCTCCTAAGATCAGGCACTGTAAAGAAGTACCAGATGAGACATTACATTTTAATGACTTTTTAAAATACCAGTAAAAAAGTTATTTAAATACACCCGAATTACATTTTCAAAGTCAGCTCCCCTGGGATACAATCACAATCTACTATTTCTTTACTATTAAATCACATATTGAATCTTTCACGGCTCGCTTTGCCATGGTTTTGTCTCTCTGCACTGTAAGACCTAGTTTTGTACTGGGATGGATTAATTTGGACACTCTTAGAGTGGGAAGTAACTTTGCCTGATGGGAAAAATCAGCATGGGAAAATACAAGACACAAACGTCATAACCTCAGCACGCAACAAGACAACCACTGAGATGGATGCAACAGACCTTAGCCTACAGGACTCTTCCTCCAGAGCAGGGAAAGGTTATAGCACCTGGCATATGATCCGCATTTATATTATTCCCCAGCCAAAGTGAGGCAGATCTTACTGCTTCATAGCAATGTCCTTTCTCTAGGGTGGAAATCCGTGACAACACCACAAAGGTATATTCCTAGGGGAAGGATTATGCAGCTCCCACTGCTCATGGCTCCCTCATAGAAATGGTTTTCTATTCCAAGAACTGTGAATTCGATAATGGAAATAATGTACTGGACTCACACTGTTCTAGTTCTCTCAAACAACAGGAAAAGCAGAGCATCAGAGCATGTTTTGTGCAAGAATAACTATGAAAAGGAAGCTGTGAGATTGTATTAGTGCCACAGAAAAAGCATGCGGTCAGCACAGGACTTTCAGCATTAACCAGTGAATCATCTTAAAACCAGCTAGCAATTACACTGATCTCAAAAGCATCAGAGGTGCTGAAAATGAGGCAATTCTCTCAGCCTCATGTCCTCAGCAAATGGCTGAGGAAAGCTGAACGCTATCCCTGTGCTCAAGAGAGATCCCTGAGCATTCACAAAACACCACTGGGATGTAGGAATCAGTAACAGTCCTACCCTTCCTGGGTCCATCTTTTCTTAAAAGACTAACACTGTGTTCATGAGCAAAAAGTCTTGAGAATTAGACATTTTATCCTTAACTCACATTTCAACAGACTCATACATAAGTACCCAAACCCTGTACAGTATCATAGAATTTTACAGGAAGAACAGTTTTGGCTGGAAGAGACCTTCAAGGTCAGCAAGTCCAACCTTTTCCTAGCCCTATCATCACAACAAAACCCTGTCCCCCAGCGCAACATCTACCCTTCTCTTAAACACCTCTAAGGATGCGGACTCAATCCCCTCCCTGAGCAGGCTGTTACAGCGGCTGACAACCCTTACAGGAAAGAAATTCCTCCAGACATCCAACCTGAATCTCCCCGGGCACAGCTTAAGGCCATTTCCTCTCATCATCCTACCAAAGTCAGTAACATGCAAAAGGAGAGCTACAGGTACACACGTCTGCGTTACTGCAATTCAGTTCTAACTGCAGTCCAGACACACTTGCTGGCATCATAGCCTGAAACTTCTGAGCCAGAAAAAATACCTGCAAGTCCTGCACAGATGCTGTGCTGAGAATCACGAGCTACAACTACTCGTATCTGTACCTGGTTTTGGTGAGCGATCAACAAAGCACCTCAATGTTCATGCTCAATGATTTGCTGCAGGGCTGCTATGGGAATAGGAGTTTGAGTCCTTCCATTGCTTTCCATAGCACTTAACAAAACGCCAGTGAAACGTTTAACAAAGTGTTCGCGAGTTTCCCGTTCAGGGTAGAAAGTATTACCTGAATATGATCTACAAGTCACCCCACAACTACCTGAGGTTTTAAGATAGATGAAAACATTTTGAGAACTTAGTTAAAAGTCCCACATTCAGATAGGTTCCTAACGGTCTGAATTCAAGGCTTGAGCTGCATTGCCAATATCACAGAATCATAACGGATTGGAAGGGACCTCAAAAGATCACCTAGTCCAATCCGCCTGCAACAGCAGGATCCCCTAGACTAAGTCACACAGGAACTCGTCCAGGCGGGTCTTGAACATCTCCAGTGAAGGAGAAACTCTAAGAAATAATTTCCAATCTTCTGTAAATTACTGCTCCTCACAACCCTGCCATTTCAGCATGAAAATGGGTCTTGGTCTGGAAAAAAGCAGTCACTCTCCTTTCCTATGCTCATGGCAGTGTTCCCAACAGCTCCGAAGTTGTAGCTGTAAAATGAGGTGGCATAACAAAACTGAACAACAGGATGGAACTTTACAGAGCCAAAACCACCGAGCACAATGCTCCTGTCAATTAGAATGCGGCTGACAGTTGTAAAATAATTTAGCTTTACTGTAAAACACAGAGCTGAGTGTTGTGGAGTCAAATGGAGTCTCAGAAGCATTACACCAGTGGCCTGACTTAGAAGTAACTCATTAACACAGGCTCACTGCTGAGTAAGAAAGGCAGGGTGAGGGAATTCAAGACCCGTGTTACGTGTGTTTAAAAGCATGTGCTAAGAAACTAGACCCTATGATTTCAAACCCAACTTTCTACACACACTGTGTGGAAAAAACCCATTTCGGCTTAGAAACAAAGATTAATATAAAAACAGAGAACACGAAAGACTGCCAAGCTCTTAATCCTATTAATTTGCCAGGTTTAATCCCTAAATGCCTCGTTAAAGCGTGTGTCAGTATGATGGGCTTTCTTTTGCCCAGAGGAAGGGCCATGTAGCTGTGAACGGACATCTACAATAACATCATATATGTTGTTCTACAGGCTTCAGAGCATAAAGAGAGCGTTATTCTTCAGCTGAAATCAGGCAGATGTTGATTGCTAGTCAAATGATGTGGTGTTTGAGGCTTGTGAAGTATAAAGAAATGTTTCTGGTAACATGAGCAGCAGCTGTAAAAACAGTGCAGAAAAATAAAACCAACCTCGACCAATGTTAGGAACTCATGCTAGGTTTTAGGTGATACTTAAGTTAAAAGAATACCACACATCTGTTAAAAGTACACTCGCCTCTTCTATCTGAAAGCTTATGAAAGCTAGATTGGAAAACCTCACTCTCACAAACTGAACGTATTCTAATTAAGAATGAAATAAACCCACATAATCTTCAGGTTTAACAAAGAAGCCAAACCAAACCAACTCCTGCCTTCATCGCAAGGAATTTTTGCATCCTGAGCCAGAAGCACAGAGATGCACAAAACCCTGCCCTACCTGCAAGCCCTTGTAAGCTTAACTATAGACCTCTTACATTCTGAAAGACTCAAATGGAAACGCATTTTGGATGTCAACTAGAACAGTTGTGTGTTCATTGTCACATGGAAACGGTCAGTAATTTGCAGAAAATAAACCCCCTTGTGTTCCAGCTTATCCTCAGATGTCAGAGGGACTGCAGGTAACCAGGTTTAAATCCTGAGTGATGCCCAGTTCAGCACTGTAAGTCCACGACACTGCATTATCACTACTCCGTGGGCACAAGGAACGCACAGAACTGAAACAGCTCTCGAGAGATTTCTAAGTTTTCCCTGAGGAATCACTTGGTACAGTTCAGATCTTACCTAGAGGCATCTCAGTTGGGGAAGAGAGGCTCAGCCTGTAAACTGGTCCCAGAAGTCAGAGATGAAGTCTTCCCTATGGTATCTTCTCTAACCTCCCCTCTTTGTTCAGCCATGTCCATACTATTTTCTAGCTTTCAGCTGAAGCTCGAGTGACTCTGGTCACACATAACGTTATTACGACTGGTGTATCATTCTCTTGCTTCACTTTTGCAGGATAAGTTAAGACAATACTCAAGGAGGAGTAGGCAAACATCGCAGGAGGGTAGCCTTTGGGGTGAACATGTGTTTAGGTATTGCAATGAAGTTGTAATGAGCAAAGGTCACACAAAGGACAGCATTTTGTCAAAAGGTCACAGAGAGTTGCGTTGGAAATGTGCAGCTTATCAGCTTCAGATTGGTCCAAGGTACCATCAAGTACCACTTCATACCATCATGTTCCCATCTCTGCAGTAACATCACACAGAACCGGGCCGTTGTGTCTTGACTCTGCTCTGCCCTCCATGTAGTTACTGCAGTTGCAGGCCATGTTGCAAAGGGAACCACCACAGAATGGGTTCTTCACATGCCAGCTGAACTTGGCCCCAAAAGCCTCTTCAGTGCTGTAGGTTTCCTTAATCCATGGACAATGCCATAGCCTCAATGTCTTTTTCAAGATGGTGACTTTTGGGAATGCACAAGTTCTTTCTGAATACAAATGCTATGAATCACAATGAATGATGAGATATCCTAGAACGTTTCTTTGCTGCCTTGTGTAACAACACTACAACACTACTTGCACAGCGGCCATATTAACCGTGCAATGGTCCCGTACTGAATAACACTGTAAAACTATTCAAACGTGTCCATGGACTTTCCACTCAACATACAATATGTAGGTCTGTCTCCTTTTTCTCCTCATTTTCTATTTTGCTTTGGGTGAGAAGAATTTAGGTCTGGCCTAATGTTCTCTTAAATTAATCTTACCCTTCACAAATTTCCAGTTTGTTTAGCTCAAATGACAGAACTTTACTGATAAGGGCTTAATTGTCAATTACAGATGTGATGGTTCTCTCGTCTCACCTCTTCACAAAACTGGAAACACTACTTGTTCTTCCATACGTTGTTTTCTGTAGAACTATGGAGAAAAGCCTGGTATTGTTAAAATTAAGTTCTTCAACAAGTTTCATGCATATAGTTCCAAAACTCTTGTATTCAAATAGCTGACCACGTTCCACTACCTTTCATTCTGGTCATTGTGGTTCACTTAGTTACTGAGCTGCTGATTTATTTTACAGATGGCTCTAAGCATTTTCCTGATGAAATATCAGAAAGTGAAGGTACAAAGTAAGGAAAGAAAAACTGCCTTTACATCCTAACTAGCACAAACACTGTCTGAACTAAAGATTTCTTGACCTTGGGTCTAGGAGTTGTGGAGGAAGAGTCTGTATTAACAATAAGCCTATATTAAGTGTATATTAACAACAATATTACCAACATAGACTTACAGATAAGAAATCCATCCTGCAAACTCAGCAGAAAAGAGATTTTCTAATTCCCTTAGGATGAGGACAACTTTGCTGGTGCAACATTCTGATTATATGTGGGACTGAACTCTTAAAACAGCTTCAAACAGCTGAGCTGAGTTAGTTTGGAAATGAAACTACTGTTTGCTGATCTGTCTTGTTGAACATGAATGGATAGATGAGCTGTTTTGTAAACACATTTGCTCTTTTTCACGTTGTAAGCATCCAATCACAAGCTGTGGGGAACACCTGCGCTGTACGACTGCAGGGACACCAGCCATCAGAACAGTTTGCCAGATTCATTCTCAAAGCAGTGTAATGTTCTATCTCATCACCAAATCACTGCTATGGTTGGTAAATTAGCAGCACTTCTGTGGGAGTGTAGGAGCCACCTCTGACTTCCAACAAACACGACATAAACCACTTTGACATATGCATCATCATTCAGCAACTAGACTCAACTTCCAATCTGCCTTCCCAGCTCTGTAAGGTCTAGAGTCTTCTGCGTAAGGATTAAAAAGTAAGTGAATGCTACAAAAGTGTTTTTCAGAGGTGATGATGGTGGCCACTGAACTTTGATTAAAAAACCTGCAACACAACTAACTGATGGTAAAGCATTTGGATGGTCTCTGGCTGACTGGAAGCGCTTGGTATTGAAAGAGTTATGGCCACTGCAAAGCATAAAAACGTAACTACAAGAACTAGAAGAATAACAGACATATCTTGCATTAAACATACAGACCCTAAACTTCATGGATGGCAAGTTCTTCTTTAAAGAAGTTAAAAATGAATACTATAGTGAACAGAAGACGGAAGTCCTTTCAATGTCAGCAAAGAGACTGTGAAAGACAGCAGGCAAATAAATTTGTGCTGATTTGTGAGAGTGCACACAAATGAAATTCAAGTTACTTCTCACAAACAAAGGACTTACACGGCCCAAAGTTGAAAACTAAGTAATTCAAGCAATAACAAGTAGAATAGTTTTTGAAAACATACAAATCTTTTTCATGCAGTACAGCTGAAGTACAGCTCAAAACACGTGAGATGGATTTTAGCACTAGCAGAGGGGAGGGTTCTGTATTATTAGACTCCTCAGGCAGCTTTAACAGCATTATGTGACAGTATGAGACCAAGAGCTTGTAAGACTAGACCATAATATACTGGGTATAGCATCCATGGCCGGATCCTGCACTTAGGATCATAGCAAGCTCAAAGTAGGCTACAGACTTCAAGTGTAGTTGGAAAGCTGCACATTAGAAAAGGTCCTGGGGATGTTCATTGACAGTTGCCTGAACATGAGCCAGCAGCGTGCCCAGGGAGTCAAGAAGTGGCATCCTGGCTTGTATCAGCAATAGTGTGGCCAGTAGGAGTGGGGAGGTGATCATCCCTCTGTCCACAGCACTCAGACATGAGGCTGCACCTCAAGTACTGGGCCCCTCACTACAAGAAGGGCATCAGAGTACTGAACAGTGTCCAGAGAAGGGCAACGAAGCTCATGAAAGGTCTGGAGCACAAGTCATGTGAGAAGTGTCTGAGGAAACTGGAGTTGCTTAGCCTGGAGAAAAAGAGGCTGAGGGGAGACCTTCTCACTGTCTACAACTTCCTGACAGGACGTTAAAGCAAGGAGGTGGACAGCATCTTCTCCTAGCAAGGGGTAGGATGAAAATAAATGCTTGCAAGCTGCAGCAGGAGAGGTTTAGGCTGGATGTTAGCAAAAGTTTCTCCTCCAAAAGAGTCACATTCAGACAGGCTGCTCATGGCAGTGGTAGAGTCACCTTCCCTGGAGGGATTTAAAAGGCAGACAGACAGTTCTGAAGGACACGGGTTAGGGGTGACCTGGCAGTGCTGGACCAAAGATTGGACTTAAGGATCTTAAAGGTCTCTTCCAACCACAGATTTTTTTTGGTTCTGTAATACAACACACGAGCCCAGCTCTGCTCACGACCTTTTAGCCGATTTGCTTTCTGGTTGTTCACATTCACACTCCTGTCTCCTATGCTGAAGCCACTGAATTAAATCAGCTCCAATACTGAAGTGAAATGCACTGCTGGAAACCTCATTACCAGATTTGACCCCATTCTTCTCCTACAGAACACAAAATATTTTAGTGCTTGTACAGGACAAGGAGGGGGTGGTCCTGGATTGCACTGATCATTAATAGAGAAAGAATGATGGGGTGTTAATAAGCCCCTCTCCTTCTGAATCATAGAGGTGAGCAGTCTGAAGACAATCACCTCTCCTTTGCTAGTAACTGTTTGTTACCAAACTCTTGGCTGAGGTTATTTCTGCTGTACTGTAACCTGTGGCACTACAACCACTGGACTGCAGCCTGTAAGTAGTTCATACCAATACTGACATGAAAGCCACTTGTACCTATGTCACAGGTTAATTCGTGCTCCACTTCTAATACAACACAACAAATTAAGGGATAGAAAATTAAGATAGACTTTTATAGTGGTAGAAAGATAATGCCCATTTCACAGTGAGAGTTACAAAAGGATCATAAGTACAAAAGAATAGAAATTCAGGTTTGCAAATGTTTCCTAGGAAGCCCTTTCTCTCTCCACTATTCAGAATGAAGAATAAAGAACTCAGAATGAAATTAAAGTATAGACTTGGACACTAATACATGGAAATCATCAGAGAACAGAGAACTCCATCTCACACAGCCACCCTGCAAAGCCCAGATACATCTCAGGTGTTTCCTGGTTTCCTATGCAATTATTGTAGATCACTGGACCTAGAAACTTGACCTTCACAGCTTCAAACAACCATCCTGGGACTCTGTGCTCTGAATGTTCTTTTACTAAATGTTTCCAGTGAGTATATAGATACAGGACAATCTGTAGAAACCACTGTCATATTTCAACTATGTTTGCTGTAGCCCAGGATCTAAACAATAGAAGTACTGAAGGGCAGGAACAGAGGTAACTGAGTAAGAACCACTGCAGTTCCTGCAAGCAGAGGTCTTATACAAAAGGCACTGCGCTTACAAAGAGGCAAAATCCATAAAAGCACACCTCTTTCATTAATCTCTTTTGAGAATAAACGAGTCTAAAAAATCCCCACACCTTCAACAAGAAGAATTTCTTAATTGAACTATCAACTTTTGAATAAACTCCAGGTCTCTGTGGTTGTCACTTCTGCTTTATTTCAGACCTTGGTAGCAATTTCAGAAAAACACTTTTGTTCTCTGGTTTTGCACATTGTGATGCTTTCTTCTACCTGTTCCCACAAATATTTGGGCTCCCATTCTCAACCCATCCACATAAAAACGTTACACTTCTATTGAGAGCAATTTTTATTGTGCTAGTCACTCCTCACTCCCCCTACAACAGCCATCTTGCAACAGACTGATGGAAGCATCAGACATGAAGGAGGCAAATGGAAATAAATGCTCAAAAGGACACATCACATTTCAGTTAATTAAGTGAAAGGTCTGAATTTAAGCAGTTAAATATAACAAGGAAAAAAAGAGCAGCATGAGCCATTATCACAAGCTTGTTCCTAACTTCTTAGTAACTTAGAACTTTCCATACAGCTTTCTAAGTCTCATTTAACAGTTTCTATAGCAAAGCTGATAGACATTATAAATTTGGGTGATGGTAAACAGATTTTCCTGATCTCTTGAGAGAAAGACTGCTTAAAAGTGACAGAGGTTCAAGTCCTGTTGAGATAGCTATGCCATAGTCTGTAAACGTAGCGTGAATTGGAGGCTGCAACTAAAACACAGTCTTTTCCAAGATGCCTATCTGAAGGATGTTGCTACTCCTGGTTCTGATCTCAAACCTAAAAAGGGATGTATAATCCTCTGGCTGTGTCAGAACTCACTGCTCTTATTTTCTTAATGAGGGCTAACCCACCCCATGCAGCAAGAACATTCAGCAGAAAGGACGAAGAAAAAATATCAGAGGCTTTCACTTGCAGTTCAGGTAGCTGTTTGGTCTGGAGGCAGTGCCAGTGGTGGAGTGCAGCTGCTAAACTTTGCAAGTGGCCTTGTAGGCACAGGAAAGGAGATAAACCCAGAACAGACCCTGAATAAAACAGTCAGCACAGTCCCAGCATTACTGTTTTCTCTGCATGCAGAACTTCTGTTTTCACAGACCCCAGAACCTATTGCTGAAGGACTGGAGTTCATCAACTACAAAGTTTTGCTTCAAGTTGCACCTTCCTAATCAAAAATATATTTATTTACAAATTGTGGGTGTTACATAGCTCATCACAGACACAATAACACCTTCAGTGCATCTAATACTTAAACTGAACGCATCCATCATGATAATGACCTACCAAAATGTTCTAGAACATTTTTCTTCTGACAGAAGCCATACCCCAGAAATAAAAACAGTGAATGAAAACCAACTCAGTTTCAGAGCAGTCTGTATTTATCAGTGGAGCAGTGTATTTACAGATAAGTGATGAGTGCAGCTAATTTCAGAACGAAATCACCTGCATTTGGGAGACGCGGTCTAAGCCCAGCCTTCCACCCTTATTGACTATAAAACCCAACACTCACCCGGAGTGCACAAACACATTGCATGATACACTGAGTAAGGTCTGCCCTCTGCCCAGTTCAAAGTTACCTGTTGTTCAGGTAGGAACAGGGGAGATGTTTACTGTTCTTCAGGAAAGAGAGAATGAAAGTGTGTTTACCACGTTTCCTCATACTGAAAGCCTAAGAGCGAAGCTCCTGTACTAAATGGAATGGAATTGCCTAACTGGTGACCACCAGGTACGGTTCTGTGCTGAGGCTCTGCCTGTTTCCTGATGGTTCTGATCACAGCAACCTCCTTCCATTTTAGTTACCTGAGACAACCTTCAGTTACAAAGTGGGGATAAACGACTAAAAAGTACCATGAGTTACAAAACAGGAGTTCCCCGGGAAAGCTGCATCACGCTACTGAAATAGGAGAGCAGATGCCTTTTGGAAAGCAATTGTTAATGCAGAAGGAATTCAAGGCAGATGGAGTGACTGGCACGGGAACACGAAGGTTACGCAGATCTATTTCATTTATGCAAACTCCTCATAAGGAGCCAGAAGGAACCAGTGACAGTCCTGACAGACAAAGTGACATTATTACACTAAATGACTAGTCAAATCAAGTCGTCAAGCCAGTCCTGGTGAACTTGAAACCTTTTCTGGAAATCCTAGGTTATGACCACCCTCCAAACCACGAGTGAAGACGGGGAGATGGCTCAGACCAGGAATGCTAAATCAGGAAGTGCTTGTGGTTAAAAACAGAAGCAACCACATGAATAACAGGTTTTAGGAGACAGCTAGACGACACCGATTAGAAAAAATAAATATTAAAGCACAGAAAAAAGAGCCCTAAGAAGGATTAAAAGGCCCCAAAAGATCTGTGTGCAGGAATCTGGTTTCAGAAGAAAACCCAACAGCCAAAGATTTAGGCATTCTGTAAAAATAAAACTTCCATGTCGCTACAAAAAAAATGTAATTATAAAGGTCCCAGTTTGGTCTTCCTTCACCATCTGGAAGCTTTCTTTTAACAAATGAATGAAACACACAACATGAAAATAGTTTCCACTTTCTTCTACACACCCAGCAAAAGATCTCTTAATGACAAACCCCCAAAAGGCTCTAGTTTAAGCCTCACGTAACTCCACAGAGCCCCTCTGAGCCACCGGTGGTCATCTGTATCATTCCTCTCTGATGCTAACAGGCAGAATTTAATAAATATATGAGAGAGAGTTATGCTTTAATATTAAACACAAGGGGAAAAGCAGTTTTAATGATCCTACAACTGTTTGCATTGCGTAGCAAGAAAAGACTTCCTGCACACGTTGTGGTATTAGAAAAGTAACGTGCCACTCCTCACCTTCTACACTGAACCAACCCTTTAATGAGAAAACTTCTATTTAAGAAGTAGTGACGAAAAGGAAAGCGAGGCAAAACAAATCGGTGCGATTCTAAGGTGCCCCTTGCAGCAGCACAGCACACACAAACCACACCACTTCTTGCCTGGAATCGGATCAAAGCGCTTCAGCAGAACCCTTAATTTGTGGCAAAATAACACATCTGCAGATGATTCAAGAGATGCTGCCACTTACCATTGGAAACGAGGAATTTGCTGTTTGTACTTAAAAGAACTCTTTCCTCCCTACCCACCCCGACAGGCTAAAATGCTCCTTTAAAACAGTTTAAATGGCTTGGGATGAGGGAGTACTGTGCCAGAAGACAGAGGACTCAAGCTTTGAAGCTGTAAGCATCTGCATAATTTTGATTATTACACCTAATTTGCTCTACTAGTAAGTGAGAAAATGAGAACTGACCGTTACTAGATGGTACTGACCTCTATTTCATTGCAAAGAAAATCACTACCTGGGTTTCCATCTCCTTTCCACTCCTATGAGGGTGCTAAGGCACTGAAACAGGTTGCCTGGGGTGGTTGTGGATGCCCCTTCCCTGAAGGTGTTCAAGGCCAGGTTGGATAGGGCTCAGGACATGATAGAAGTGAATCTATCTAATACATGGTTTTGGGGAAATGTGTGATTTTGAGTAAGAACATCTTCCTCTGCATTAGCCTTGTGTTTGTTTCAGCGAGGGGAAACTATGAGGATCTCACTGTAAGAATGATCAAACCCTGGAACAGGGGTGGAGGGAGACATCAGAATCTCCATCTTTGGAGACAGTCAAACCTCAGCTGGTCACAAGGTTGAGTATTCGGACTCAAGCTGAGCAAAACTTGGACTAGACCTCCTGAGGCTTCTAATTCAACTTGCTTTATGAACCATCATGCTTGTTTCACAGTGATTTTGACAGAAGGGTATCACAAGAAGTAAAACAAAAAAGGTGTCTAAAAGTTGCCCTAATGCTGAAGAGTATTTTCAGGTCTCTGGCACACCTGCAGTTGCAGATGTCCTTGCACAGATCCATCTCTGCTCAAGTGTGAATTGGATTTTCAAGTCAATTTAATGGACCAGCATCAATTCTGTCATGAACCAAAGTGTCCTTTTCGTTTGCTTACTGATTATAATGATGGGTGGTTGATCCAATTTTCTGGGATTCAAGCCTTTCAAAGATTTGATGGATGGGTTTTGCCACAACCGAGTGGCAATTTAAGTCAAATTTCCAGATTCACAGAAATTCACACTTACACCATGGGCAGCCCACTTACTTTTATTTTCAGGAGTTGCCTCATTCTAGTGTTCTTGTAGCAACAAGCTCCTTCCACTAGCTGAAGTGTAAATCCAGTGCTAAAATCTATCAATACAACTTCTACTACTGCTTGTGAAAGTAGACACATGCTTACTTGCCTTTAAATCTTTTTCTCTATTTCAGTGATTCGAGCAAAAATCATCAGCGAAAAGGTGATTCCTGCCAGTGATAACCCTCTTGAAACCCACAAAATGATCCGGTATGAAATCAAACAAATAAAGGTACATGGAATCACTTAGCTCTTTTGCAGTTCTATGCTGATAACCTATATACATGACTACAACTGAAGCATAAATGGAATTAGAGGATGCTTTGGGTTGGAAGGGACCTTCAAGGCTTATCTAGTCCAGGGACAACTGCAACTAGATCAGGATGCTCAGAGCCCCGTTCAACATGACCTGGAATGTTTCCAGGGATGGGGCTTCTACCACTTCTCTCAAAGAAGTAAATGCTTTAAGCTCCAGCTGCTTTCCACTGTTAGCCCCAGAAGATCTACTCAGAATAAGTCAGCTTAGGGATTAAAACACAAAACACCAAACCAAGCAATGAAATGAACCCAACACGAAACCAAAAAAGCTGTTGAGACATTTCCGAGATGCTTGTCAAATGAATGTCCTTTGATGAACATTTCTGTTATTCCCAATTGCTTTATGAAGACTTCTGAAAACACACTTCAGCCTCTGGACAGCGGGTCAGTGCCGATGCTGATCCTGCTGGATAACCGATCACCTCTGTTGCATTGTAACGCTAAAATTCTCTGCTAGGATGATGCAAACTTCATAAGCAGAGGGAAGCACATATGAACACCAGAGCAAGTGTCTTTCTCCCATTAGCACTTTAATCTTCTATTGCTACCCCGCAACACTTCAGTGATTCACAGAAATCACCCTGCAGTGCAGCACAAATGGGAAGGAGAAGGCTAGTCTGGGTGGGTATTTTCAGGCTATAATCCTGCTATCCAGCAACAGCACACTGAAATCTCACATAGCAGCCCAGCTCCCTGCTCCCTGTTCATTTCTAACCCATCAGAAAGATTTTTGTTTGAAATCTCTGCAACACAGAGTGGGTGAGCAAACAGGAGCTTCTGCAACCTGCACACCTTTTGTGGGATGTGTAGATAACTCCATGTGGCACTGAAATAAAAGCCCGACGGCAACACTGCCTGTGCTTGGTAGATCACACAGGAGCTGACAAAGAGATGAGCCCTGTCACAGTCTAAGTACTTCATTCGGAGGTGGCATTTGGGCAAAAATGAAATGGCATTTGCTATGCTGACAAATTTGTGAGAAGTACTAACTTCTAAATTAATAGAAGCTCCACAGGATAACACCGTAAAGACTGCATCAAGCCACAGAAGTAAAAAGAGTGAGGAATTTTAAATAGCTTATGCTCATAAACATTTGGAATGAGTAAAACTATCAATTAAAACAACACAATTGTCCAGATTTGGCCACCTCCATGGAACAAGACAATTCAGACTGACTGAAAACAGTACAGAAAGTTCTTGTCAGAGACCTTCAGACTGACCCTTATGGATCAGTGACCTTATTTGTGTATCTCATTTTACTGAGTAACTGGCAGCTTGGCTGACTGGAACACCAATTTGATAACTTACCCTTTTCCCTCAGAATACAGTCTCAGAATGCTTTGACCTGGAAGAGAGCTTCAAAGCTCCTCTAGTCCTACTTCTCTGCAGCAAGCAGGAACACCAGCCAGAGCTCAGGTTGCTCAGAGCCCCATCCAGCCTGGCCTTGAAAGCGTGCACGTACTTTTAGAGCCAGCTATTAACCACCAACATGATGGGTTAGATTTTAGGACCCAGAAGAACTAGTGTATTTCCCAAATCACTCCCCTCCCCCTACAATTCGAGCAGAAATGGGGGGTTTTCAAACCAGCACTCACTATGTAAAGCTCAGAGAACAAAGAACATAGAAGAATGCAATTGTTATAACAAGAACGTGTGCGAGACACTGACAGTAACACACATATCCTAAAGAAACCTCTCTCGTTTACAATCTATACACAACGTCCTGGTCTCATTTATACACCTCAGAAGGATAGGGACCACGTCAACACTGACTTCAGGATCAGGCTCACATTTCTATGCTCTAGTTCCTCAATAAAGTCCTACCAGAAACTCCAAAGTAAATGGACCATAAAACAATACAGAATTGGATCCAGCCACTCTATCTCCTTACAGAAAAAGCATCCACTGTTAGGAGCTGAGACAACAGGATTTGGAGGACCAAATATGTTTTAGTAAGTTAAACAGAAGACTATATATAATCTTAAGAAATGTTTTAACAAATATCTAAGCCAAGACCCGAGACAGCACAGACTGTAATTTCAAAAATACCCCAACAAGACAGACTTTAAATACTAACTAGATCTCCAGTATAATTTGCCACAGATGTTTATCTTTTTTAAACAGCTAAATCAATTTTTGTATGCACAACGCCTCTTAATTTAGATCTGTGATGAGACATGAAAAGTTGTTCCCAGCGCAGCCCAAACAGAAGGTCTGAGTGTGGAGAGAACTCAAATCAGAGCCTAGCTGCACAGTTCATACCACTACTGTGCCCTAAGCAAGGCAGGCTGAAATGTAGCAGAAGCAGGAGATGGTCATTTCAAAGACTGAAGGAGTCCACCACCTCCTCACCTGACAATTTTGCAGAGCTTTTCATCACCAGTAGATCTGTTTTCTATTCTTTTCACTGCTACAGGATACCAGTTTGGGGTTTGTTTTCATTTGGTTTGGTGCATTTGTTTTTACTACTGAGTCCTTCAGATCCACATCTCGTATTTTTGGATCAGAAACTCAATGACAACACCTTTGGCTTCTTTTCTTTCCTAAATAAGCCTTCCTGAAAAATGAACATGTTCCAGTGTACATTCTAGTGCCCTGTGCTACTCAAACCTCCTGAGAGAATTTGAGTTAACACGAACGCATTTTCCAGTGACGCCAGCTGCAACTGGAAGAGCCTGCCTCTGGGAACTGGGAGCCTTGTGATTGCCCACAGCTGCCACTACATGGCATGACGTCATTAAACGGGCCCCTGAAGTGCTGGAGTCTCAGTTATGTCATATGAGGTGATGACATGGCATTTGATTAACGTCTTATGGTTCCTTCTTGCCTTCAGACACAACCGAGTTTGTTTTGATGCTTTAATGGCTTATTGAAGAATTATTTTCATGGTTGGAAACGCCAGCTAAGGAGCAGCACTGTGCAGGCTTTGATCCTGAACTCACCCATTCTGGTGCTGCAGGTGATCAGTTGCACAAGCTGCATCTCATTTCCCAACAGATACTCGAGAAGGTTGCACTGAGCTAAATTCTGGATGTGGAAATGCCACCAGCTTTAATGGCCAAAAAGAAGAACAATGTTCAGTTTTTAGCATGTTTCATGTCCTTGGAGATACACACCACTGTGCTGACTGAAAGAAGATTTCCAACACTGACATAAATCCTATTGATTAAGAAATTTGTGTATCTTACAACTCTGAAAAACCTTGTTCGAACCCAGTGCCGTCTCTGCGTCACTCCTCCAACAGAAGATGCCCGTAGAACGTAAATCCAGGAGAAAGCTTTACAGATCCAGTAACAGCACTGAAAAGGCACCTTTGAACAGTGTAATTTAAAATAAATTGCCAACGGGCACATTTCATTTAGTCCAGAGAAAGGGTCTAATTACTGGCATTTTCTCATCTACGTTCAGGCTTTGGAGCCTATTTTGAAGACTTGTCTGTTTCTTTCAGCTGTTGATCACAACTGAGTTTTTGGTGTTTGTTTCCCACTGCTCACATTCTGTTTCTGATAATTTTCAGATGTTTAAAGGATTTGAAAAGCTCAAGGATGTCCAGTATGTCTATACCCCTTATGACTCATCACTCTGTGGCGTGAAACTGGAAGCTAACAACAAAAATCAGTACCTCTTGACAGGTAAAACAAAGTGAAAGTAACGCACACATAAAACCAGAAGCAACAGTTTAGGTCAGCTTTGCAAAAATATGGTGAAAAAGAACATATTGATCTCGTAAATAATACAAACAAGTGGAATGCACAAGTTGTGTAAAGCTGGAATTGTGCTGTGATCTCACAGATTTTCTAGCCTTCGCTCAACAATTCTAAAGCAGGTGCAAAGGATGTCAGGGGCAGCAGCTATGTTATTAATAAACATGAGATACGTTGCGACTGTTTGTTCAAAACCAGGAGTACAGGTCTCCCAGGAACGCAAACGTGCTCAGTGAGACAACAGATGCTCATGTAGGAGCTCTGACTAATGACAGACGTTTTAAGTCCTGGAATTTCATTTAACACACTGCTGCATTGGCGTCCACCCCTCGCTGTCACATTGTCAGCATCTGAAAAAAATACACCCTTAAATCTTTTATGTATTATTATTTTTCAGCATGCAATCAGCAGAACAGTTCTCTCAGTTATAATTAGTCATTGGGCCTATTTCACACATTTTTCAATCTGGTGCAATTAGTCCAAAACTTCAGGTATTCCTGCAATCCATTTCAGTATTTAGAGAATGGTCGTTACGTGCTTCCCTCATTTTTTTTTCTATTTCCCATGCTGCAGGGCAAATTTTAAGTGATGGCAAAGTCCTCATCCATTTATGCAACTACATTGAACCGTGGGATGATTTAACCCTGTCTCAGAAGAAAAGCCTTAATCAGAGATATCAAATGGGCTGTGGCTGCAAAGTAAGTATCCAACAAAACTCCGGCGCCCACCGTACAGCTTTCACTGGTGGGAACTGTTCTATTAGAACAGATATATTCCTGAGAATAAATTCCATTTTAAAGCAAGCTGCAATGTACTAAATTAATGTACTGTTTTACATTTAGATTACTACCTGCTACATGGTGCCCTGTTCAATCACTACCCCAAATGAGTGCCTCTGGACAGACTGGCTTATAGAACGAAAGCTCTATGGGCACCAGGCAAAGCACTACGCCTGTATCAAGAGAAGCGATGGCACTTGCAGCTGGTACCGAGGTGGTCCTCCCCCTGAGAAAGAGTTTATTGATATCAGTGAACCATAAAATGATCACTTCCTAGAAAGCCTCGGAGTCTAATTCCATCAAACACCGCATGCTCACAGCTTTGACTGCCATCACCTAATGTATCTGTTGCTTAGAAACAAAAGCCAAATTGTCCTGTACAGCTCAAGTACGAGTCTGTGGAATTGGCATTCCTGAAAGAGGAGGAACAAACCTCCTGGAGGTAGCTACTCTGTAAAGTTATGCTTTGTGAAGGGAGGCTCCAGCTGAGAACGCTCCCGTGTGTCCCCTCAAGCATAACAAGTTTCCCTTTTATCAATATGAATGTACAAGAACAAAACAATGGCCAGAAAAGTGCCCCCTATTTGAGATTAAGAGACCCCAAGTTTTATTCAAAATCTTTCTGATGAACTACGGAATGTTTTACAGAACTGGTGTTTTTCTGTATGAAAGTCTTCTGATACAGAAGAATTATTGTACAGTGTACATGTGAAGTATTATAACAACGTGCTATTAAAAAAATACTTAAAAACCCTGTAATCCCTTATCTGTTGAAACAAGCTGAACATTTCTGTGATTAAAACAGTGTGTGCTCCGGATTTTGTCACTGATGTCACAGCCTACTCTCTCTACAGAGTTTTAACTCCCACTGGTAACAAAAACCAGCCCTTGGCAACCAGACTCCTCGTACCCAATGCAATATTCCTATGGACTAACTGCGCCTTGTGCAAAGAAAAGCCACATGTTGTAGTAGTTCAGCATTGCATGGAACCACCACAAGTATTGACGTGCTGAAAATCCTTGCATTTACAAAAACCATGTCCATCACCACAGCAGCTGCAGTGCTTGATAACTCCTCTCCATACGTGTGCGTTTCAGCACTGGCAAAGGCCTTGGCTTTAGAAAGTCACGTAGGAACACACGCACAGTAGGCAGTTAATAACTCTCATTGCAAGTGATTTCTAAAAAGCTCTCAACTGTTTGACCAGATCAGTTTGCATTGATTTATCATGCATGATACTCTGCCACAAGCAATGTGGTAGCTCATGGACTTACACTAGAGAAGTGTTACCAGGTGTTTTGCCTTTTAGATTTGTAGTGTCTTACGAGTTGCTTACTCCAGTTAGTAACTAATCCCACACACACACATATGTAAGTTTACAAAAGGAATTCAGTTCAGTGGTAAAACTTAAGGAAGTATTTCAGTACATGCCAAAGTTCAGACAGTTGTCCAAGTGCTTGTGTGGTAGGTACTGCATGAGAACCACCACACAGGACACAGGTCTGTAATAGCTGCAATTTCTGATATATGTTACACTTTCTCATTTCTTTCTTTCTTTCTTCATTCCAATTTCGTGTAGAAATTGCTCTCATGTACTGCTCACGTGAGACTTTAGAACACGCAGAGATTTAGCCTGTTGAGCTCCTGTTTGCTGATTGAAGAGCCCAGTGGTCCAACCAGCACTTTTAGCCTATTTGCTATAGCGTCCTTCTAAAGTCATTGGGACTTCAGCTTGCAAAGACCTTTTACTTTATAGGCACCACTTATCACATTCAATTCAATGAAGCAGTAGTTTGCATACAAAATTCAGCGCGTCCCATGTATCTTGTCCCATCCTCATCAAGCCAATGCTGCAGGGGATAGACATGTTCTGTATAAATGATTTTTAAAACATACTCTGTTCATGTTTCTAATGCTTATTTTGACAACTGCACAACTCTGTGTCTAATTTTGACTCTAAATCTAAGTACAGACTCTAAATTATACACCATGACTCTAAATACAACACCACATTAACTGTGCTGCCAAATATAAAGCTCAGTTCATTTCCAGCACTGCTAAACATAAACAAACTATCTAACGCTAACTGGGATCACAGACAACTTATGGCCACTTATAAAATTAAATAAACAGGCTAAAATTCATCCAAAAAGGAAATCATGCTGCAGAGACAATACTGACACTGCTGTTCAGTCAGTGCCTACGTCTTGTATCACTTATTTACCAAAAGAGTCTGAAACAAGCCTTATTTCCTTACGTTTTTCTCCTTTTTTTCTTAAGTTTCCTAAGTTTTTTTCCAACCCAAAAAACTTAATAGCAAGCCTGCAAGAGCTTAATAACCATAAAAGTCTGAATCAAGCACGTGGCTAATTAATATTCACAACATGTACAGCGTAGCATTTGTTTCCAAATCCATTTTGATGTCACGGTGTCTCTTGAATCGCGCTCTGCAGCAACCAGACATTTGCTCCATTTTAAGACAATCGTTTCAGTTAAACATAACTACGCCAAACCGAGTTGTTGTCCTTGTGTACCTTGGAAAAACAGATGTTTTCTGAGATATTTAGAAAGACATCGCATGCCATAATTAAGGTTTTTAAACATTTTACATCTGAACTGCCCTAAAATGTCCCATATGAGGCATTTAAGAATTAGTGGCCTTCCGTTTTGATTTCTGTCTGAGCCAAACTTGTTACGATGGGTAGTCTCATATCAATAAATACAGCAAGAAAAAGATTTTCAAACCCCTATCTCAGAGTGAGTTTTAATTTTCCCTGAGATTCAGCACTCATCAAGATTGTGAGAAGAAGAAAGCACGATGCGGTACTCCAAATACAGGATTTTCATATCAGGTTTTTGACTGTAATGGCACTGATACAGTCTCTACAGCAGACCAGTTTTACTTCTACTTCTTGAAACTGTGTGTTATACAAATGGTTAGAGTAGACCTACAGCCTGCCATGACATGTTATGGTACTGAGAAAGTTACTCACGTGCCTCAGGGTAACAGGGAAAAGAACAGAGATGGAAGATCGTACAGGTGAATGGTGAAAAAAACCCATCACCCTGAATACTGGTGGCTTCAGTGTTCCAGTTATGTTTTAAATACATTGTCCAACAGCTGCATTGAAAAAAACCTTGTTTTTCATGACAAACAACATAAGAGGGGGGAATGTAGTGAAATAAAGGGAACTACGAGCTGAGGGAAAGGCTGACGATATGACTCAACTAGCAATGAGTTCAAAAACCCTTACAGTAAGATGAATGTTTCTGTCTCAAAAAGTGTCTCATTAAAGCAGCTCCATTTTTACACAAAAGAATGGCATCTTTGTTTATTTACTTCTTATTGCTGTCTAACGAGTCAGCACAAATGATCGCTGTGCTATGAAAGAAGCAAAAGAGACAGAAGCATCTCCGAACCTCTGGCATGCTCAGCTGAAAACTCAATTCACAGAGACTTGGAGACTTCCCTTGCTCTCTGCCCCCCTGCCCCAATTGGAGGGGCAGGAGAGTGCTCTAGGTTACTATTTGGAGACTAAAAATGGAAGGAGCAAACACAAGAAGAACTACTCTAAAAACCATTTTAAGCAGTAAATACTAAACGCTGTGAAAGTAAACACAAACGAGGCCAGTTATGAGTCGTGTTCAAAACCCAGCGGAATTTAAACAGCAATCCAATCCATCAGCTAGAAGACTCTGATGTGCAGATCACCTTACAACCTAGAAAAGTGAACAAAATCTTATCTTGTACCATTAAACCCAGCTGGCAGCCAGTCACAAGTGCTGTGCCTCAGGGCTTGGTGTTGGGACCATCTCTGTCTAACAGCTTTATTGATGATCTCGATAAAGACATAGAGTGTGTCATTAGTAGGTTTGCAGATGACACCAAGGTAGGTGGGAGTGTTCATCTCCAAGAGGGTAGGGAGGCTCTTCAGAGAGACTTGGACAGAGTGGAGCAATGGGCCAATGTTAATGGCAGGAGCTTCAATAAGGCCAAGTGCCAGGTCCTGCACTTGGGCCACAACAAC
>JAOXOE010000745.1:2666947-2682858 GCA_028565055.1 Phoeniculus purpureus | reverse complement strand
ATTGGATGTGGCACTTGGTGCCATGGTCTAGCCTTGAGCTCTGTGGTAATGGGTTGGACTTGATGATCTATGAGGTCCCTTCCAACCTTGGTAATACTGTGATACTGTGATAATATCCATTTACTCTTGGATTTCCATATACCAGTTTGTGTTTTCTCAAATGTACTTCCAGTGTTATCAGTGTTGGTAGATGGATTTACTAAAATCAACGTTCTACGTTTGTGAAACGATCTCAATATTCAATGCTGCTGCCGGCTTTCTCTGAATAGATGTTCTGTAAAAGCAGATGATGCAAAACTGTCCAAAGACTGGGTTGCAAGCTGATCAAAAGCTTCATCTCACTGTGTACTTAAACCATTCCTTTTTAAGACTAAAAATTCATTAAAGAGAGCTTCCCCTGAAAGTGCCGTAGAGGTTCCTTCTGTGACTACACAAGAACATAAACACAAGAGTGAATGTGAGCGCAGATGGGGCCTCACCAATGGGATGCACAAAGGGAAGAAAACAAACATTTCTTCTTATAATGACATGCACAGGTTTCTTGTAGAGTCTGTAGGTTAAGAACCTGGAAGAGGAGCCGGTTAAAGGCGCATTTCTATTACAGGAAACCTATAAGACAACACAGCGCTGTCTGAAAGGGACATTTTTCCTTTTATCAGATTTTAGGCTGAAATGTCCAGTTTTAGGCTAAGGCTTGGAGATCTCACTGCAGAAAAAAGTGATTGCCTTGTAAAGAGTAAGAGATGTTCAAAAGCACAGGCTAAGTACCATCTGTACAGGAGCTGACTGACAGCCAAATGCTGTAGACCCTTGAGAGGTGGAAGAAATGGAGCAGTGGTGTGGCAGGGGCCAGGAGGGTTCATTTGACACATGTATTCTGTGGGAATCGATTTACCTCAACCACAGTTTTTCAGTATGTAATTTAAACACAGCTTCTAGATCTGTGGGATTCTTTTTTTTAAAAACAATTACTATTAACTGTAAAGAAACCATTTTCCTCTTTCTATGCCCTTCATGCCTTCATTGTTGTGATTGGCGTACACTTCTTCGATTATGCTTTAGTAAACATTAAATACTTCTCCAGAGGGCTGAGTACATACACTTTGGATTTGCTATTTGATCCCTCCTAGGGGAATGCAGAGGCACAGACTGCTGACTGTAGCTTACGTACTTCTTTCTGTCAGCAGGAGCTGACAGACAACTTAATGGAAGTATTCAAACATTCCAAGTCAACTCAAAGTTTGACACGGTAACTGAACAATGAAATGTCACCTACAAATCAGTTTGGGCACATTAACAGAATACAGAAAAGATGGGAGCTGACAAAAGAACTTGATGTTCCTCCAGTAGTTTTCCATTATTACGATGCAAAGCCAAAGACAACACAGTTGGACTACGAATGGAAAGATAACTTCCATGGACCCTGCATCAGAATCCAAGCGGCAGTTTTGTAACACAGACGTTTCCTGATCCTTTTGCAGCCTAGTCTGACGTGAGAACATGGTGACAACTTCTGCCTCACCAGTCTGAGCTGCTCTCCTATGCTCACTGCATTTGTTATTCAAGTCATGACTCTGGGAATAGCAGAACCTCTTCCTTCCACCTTGGACTGCAGCTGACATTTCCTCATCTTCTTTACCTCCAGCATTACTTTATGCTCTGGGGTGCCTATGTACATCTACTAACAGGGAGCTACTAAGCCTGTATTGTGAGCACCCTTCCCAGAAATATTTAGATTGTCTGGTCTATGTTACCCTGAATTTCCAAACACATTTATTTGGCTTCTGCACCTTTCCTGCAGCACAAGTACTGCAGCCCGGACTGGCTCCTAAAGGCATCTCACCAATTGCTAATCACTGCTGGAATTAAGTGCTGGAATATTTTCACATCAGAATTACACCTGATGAACCTACAAACAATTAAGAATTTCCACAATAAAAAGCCGTAAAAAACCCCCTTATGCCCTTCATAGAATAGCATGAAGCACTCTTGCTTACCAACCACCAGAGTACATCCATGAGACGATTAAAAACCTACTTTTCTACAACAGTTAGAAAAGTAGATTTAAAACAAACCCCAAAAACTAGAGGAGGATCAGAGTTGGAGACTTAAAATCTTTTCATCTTGGAAAGTTGGCTAGCATGACATGTGGAATAAGAAACACTTTGGCCAGGGAAAGAGGCAGTGACAAGATGTGTAAACAGTGAGCAAAGTCAGATTTAAGACAGACGTGTGGATCAAAATGAAGGAAAAGTAGCCTGTGAACATAAAAGGTAGAAAACAGTTTTGTTAGAAAAGAATTAGCAAAAACTTGTACCAAGAGGCCTTGACCAAGAGGCTCTCTGGAAGTTTTTGTGTCACACTGAAAAATTACAGGAGGAAAAAACAAGTTTATGGAACTAAGTCATTCAAAGAAAAGCTAAGTGGACTCTTTCTTGAGTGCCCTTGGCAGCAGTGGGGATGTGCAGTTTGTTCCACTACTATGGGAACAACAAGTTCAGCGTCCTGTTCAAGGAAACTCTTGTGCACCTGTTTGTTTTAATGGGACTCGGGCATGTGCTTAAAGCACTACTCAAAAGAGTTTGGGCTCACTGCAGTAAAAAGAGATTTTTACCATATTCGTTGCCAAGAAGTCTAGTAGTTCACAACATGCTGTTCTCAGATGTGTCGGGAAGAAGACATCTTCAGCAAGAAAACCCCATTACCTATCATTATTTACAAACTCAACCTCTGAAGTGAGAAGGCACCGTTTTAAATCTAAACATAACGTTATAAGCATTTACTGGCGAGTCTAACACACAGGTTTCCATTTTAACTGAATATTAAGATTACACAATAAATCAAACTTAACGTTCTTAATCTGTCCTGACAGTCCTGGTTTTCAGATTAATCCTACACCCTTTATTTAAATACAGTCTCTTTCACTAGAAGCTAAGAAATGGTTAAAAGTCTGTTTCAATTTTCTGCCACCATGAATGTTCAATGCAATTAAAGTCTCTGATGGATGTTAAAAGCTCCCACCGCTGCTCTTTAGTGCAGAGAAGCACAGGACAAGGTAACAACGACCTACCACAAAAATCAAGAATGCAGAAGAAAAAGCTGAGTCTACTTTTGCATTAATTTTTCCTAATGGTAGTAAATGCTGGTTGAAAGTAAAATATTTTAATATACATTTTTATAGATATACACACACACTCAATAAGTACTTTATAGCTGAATCAAAGATTGAGGAGCTGTAAGGATTGCTCACTGTACGGAACTGAAAACAAGTCATCACCACCACCAGGTATAGCCATTGTTTAAGGGTCTCTGCTTGTCTCAAGGGATTCCAACTCAGTGTAAATAAGAATCATTAAGCAAGACACTAATATTTCCTTTCTATTTAAAGCACAGATTAAACTTGACATAGCTTTATGAAGAAGTGCAAAGAGGAAAACTCACTGCCTTCTTTGTTAGACATTTAATTGACTAATTATTTATGAACTTTGCTCCAAGTTAATGTTCAAACCTGCTAGAAAATTGCCTTTTGACCCAAAAGCTCACAATGTTTTCACCTTCCTTCTGACACAGTTTTGTGAATTTACTTTCGGCTCTCGCACTACAAATCCATCAACGTGTTTTGCTTTAACTGGCAGACTGAGCACAGAGGCCAAAGTCTTCACTGGCTGACAGAGAACGAAGTGCAGTTTTTATGCTGAAGAAAGTTCTGCTTGGACACACGCTGGAGGAACAGCACATGTGGACAGTTTGTTCTCTGGCTGCCCTATCGATACACAAACCTCTCTCTGCCTGTAAATCAAATGCCATTCATATGAATAGAAACCACAGAACTGGCTTTGGAAAGCTCTCCACCATTCAGGTAAATATCTGCAAACAGACAAACTGAATTTGCTGTGCACATTGCCAACATTATCACATGAAGCTGTTCGAACTTTACCACTCGTGCGATTGCGTCCAGTCTCTTAGAAGACCTTTCTGCACTGCTTGAGAGGCAAGCAGCACCTGACTTCCAGTCCTGATGTGAAAGGAAAGGACTGCTCTTGCCAATGTACGGGTAGGAAAAGGCCATGAAACCATCTGGGTGGGCTTCAGATGCCCAGCATTCCTGTCTTCATCTATCAGGTAGATCAAAACCTACCCGAACGGTTAAAGTGCAAGTTCAGTGCTGGCTCCAGGTTTCATCTAATGAAATACATTAAAATATAGCAGCTGACTAAAACGCAGGTCTTAACAGTTGTAATGTTAGCAGACATTACATTTGACTATCCCAAATATCTTCTCTACCTGAACTGAAGGCAGATTGTGTTCGTTAGCCTTGACCGTTAATAAGATCCCCTCTGGCTTACAGAGGAGTGCAGGAAGCTGCCAGACTCTACCCCACTGTCCAGCATTACTGTTCAAATCTAACTTCTGGTAATGAGCACAGAATTTTCTCATAGTACAATAAATATTTGGCAAGAAATGTTTGTCTTTCTCTAAACAGACATGGAAGAGCATGAAAAGGTCTCATAGGTTTACAGTAAATAGATTTTCAAGGGTTTTCTTCTTGCACACATTAACTTTCTTTGTTACTAATTGTTCAGAGGATGTTTTGAAGAACTATCGAAACTCATGTATGGTTTGTGTCTGCTTATTAATGTAGCTTCAATAATTTGCACCAAGAGGAAGCTGGAGTGAACAGAGCTGGTTGCCTTCATACGCTCCTCTCTGCAGAGTGCCAACAGGTTCCCTGACCCAGTCTGTTACTCAGGATTATTAAAGTACGGCTGGAAGGGGTCAAAGAATTAAGTGTTCAACGGAAGTAAAAAGATGAAGACAGATAAGTAGAAATTCATCTGCAAAGGAAATGTAAAACAAAACACAACCCATGAAAGCACTGAATTCTGAAAGCATGGCAAAAGAAATCAGAAAGAAAAACATCAACAATCTTGAAAACAAGCATTTGGCTGTTTGCTCACAAACTGCAGGAAAAGAAACAAACGAGAACTGCAAGGCTTACACTACTACCTGTGACAACAGCAAAAGCCATGGTCAGCCCTTCCTCAGAATGACTGCAGATAAGCAAGGAAATAAATGTGGGCATAACGAAGTATGCTGTAGCAGCTCTCCCACATTTAAAGCCGTCAGTAACAATAAATTCCTACAAAGAAGCAGACCAGTCCCACTGGTCTTTCCAAGATGTTTCCATACAAGGTGCTGGCTCTATGTAAAAAAAAGTCAGGATCCTTCAGCTTTCTTTAAAATAACACAGGTATCTCTGTCTCCTGGTTCTTAATTCCACTCTGCCAGCTTTTGACCCAAAACCAGTTCCTAATTTTAGTCCTTTATTCCCCACATTCCTAAAATGATATAGCAGTTAGTTAGTCACTGTGCCAGTGGAGTTCTCAGAATGGGTTGGGTTGGAAGTGACCTCAAAAATCATCTAGTTCTAATCCCACTACCATGGGCAGGGACATCATATCTAGATCAGGTTGCTCAAAGCCCTATCCCATCTAGTCTCAGCATCCAGCTTTCCATCCATGCAGTAAGGTTGTCTCTTCACAGGCAGTTACAACTATGCAGTAGCTCAACATGCTACAGAGGGCTTTCTACATCACCTACATTCCATTGCAAACCCTATTTTTTTCTGGTGTTACAGAAATTGCAATTCATTTCTGACACTCCAATTTTACCTGCAGGAAAGTCAGTCTGTATCTCATGAATGATTAAAGATCGTTCCTTATGGCTTTATCTAGAGTTGTGCTTCCTAATTGTTACGGATTTGGTGAAATCGTATCTGCTAATGGTATTCCTGTGTCAAATTCTCTTCCAGCATATAAGGAGTTAACCTTCTGTCTCAGCTGCGGGAATTTGGTTTTTCCCCCTCTGGCCACAGCAGCAGGGTTGGGGGGGCAGAGCTGAGGTGAAGTGGAGAGGTGGCTGCCACAGGGCACAGGTTGAGCAGGTGGAGTAGGCCAAACAAATTTTGGGGTCCTTATTTGCGGATAAGGTTTTCCTCTTCCCCTTCTTGGCACACCCTCCCTGTCTGTGTGCCTTGGCAGTTTGGTTTCAGTTTTGTTTTGACCTGTAGCACGCTGCGGCTTCTCTGTCCTCTTCTGCTTCACACTCTCCCCCACATACACTTTTCCCCCTTCTCCTCCTGCTCTCGTCTTTATCGCTCCCTGTTATCTCAGAGCAGCCACTGGAAAATACCTAATCTACGCACTGCCTAAGATACTCCTATTCTTTCCTTTTTACTGCCCCCTCATCCGTGGCTTTTAGCATTTGTTTGGAATTAGGGGTTAGCAGGTCTGGGCAGGGGGAGGGCTGGACTTGAGTGATTGAGGAAAAACACCTTTTTTTTTCCCCTTTCCCCCTTATTGTGGTTCTTCTTTTCTATTTAATACAGTAGTCTCTAATAAAGTTCAATAAAGTTTAATATTCCTAGTTCCAGTTTTTTAAGTGTGTTTACTTTACCTGTTTTCTCCCCACCCAGGGGTGGGAGGACAGATTTCCTTCTGCACAGTTGGGCAGAATATAATTTCTGTGGGCTAACCCAGTGCTAAACCATGACACTAATTTTTTATGAAACTCTTTCTGACAGTAAGACGTACCTCACAGAAAGGGACATGTGTGTATGAAGTAGAACCTCCTTTTCCTTTCATAAGAATGTTAAGAAGTATTCTAGCAGCATTTCAGCTGTATTAAGTATTCTAGTATTTAAGTGTTTAGATTTTAGAAATCCAAATAAGCAAATGGCCTTAGCTGCAAACATGTAATTTTAGTTTAATGAAATCATTAAATTCTGTATTTAGGAGATGAGACTGGCAGGTGGTTCAATACCTTTAATCTGTGCTGTAAGCCTACATTTGTTCAATTGTCTGAATCAAAGCACTAATGAATGTTTACCCTCAGGATATTTCTTCTGGGCATAGTTTGAAATAGGTTTGCAAGACTTCTTGCACTATTCAGCTTTCTTAAATCTGATGAAGATTTTATGATGCTTCTGGATGAGCATGGTTGTCTCTACATCTCCTACTACCACAACGAACAGAAGTCAGGATATTCCAAGTCAAACACCCAAACAAGCCCCATCATGTTTGTCTAGAAATTATTACTGTGCTCAAACCAGAAGTCCACACTTATCAGCAGGATCCACCTAAAGCACAGTGCCACCACATTTTCCTAAGGGGAACCAATCTCACATTAGCAGGCTTGGCTTATGCTCACAGGTCATTAAAACACAGACTGTGGTGGAGCAAAGCACGAGCGTGTTCACTGCACACAAGCATTGCCTACTCAACTTGCCTGACACAAACATTTATCTAGTTATTTCTGAGAGGAAGTATTGAACAGATATGAAATGGACTCTTACTCAGGCTGTGCAAAATCTGAGTATTTCAAAGCAAACATATTTGAAGTACTGTCAGACGTAGAAGTGGCAAGGCACAAAAATCTCCAGGGGAAAAACTTGTTATTCTCTAACTTAAAATAAAATCAGCTGAAAAATATTTTTATTTCAGTGTTATTGATACTGAGCCAAACTATAGAAATTTCAGCCAAAATGAGATTTGTTTGCCAGAACTAAAAGATACAGATAGTTCTTCCAGTTATTACGGTGAATATTCCTACAACTCCCAGTTAGTACTCTAAAAGTGAAGAATTAGCACAGACATTTCAAGTGCAGCAAGATCAACTGTAAGGAAGAGATATCTTGATTGGTTTGGTGGCAGACTCTTGTGCCACTTCTTACTGCATCATTATCACATATAAATGCTACAGTCACTGCTTCACTGTCCAGCTTTATTGCAAGCAATGAGTCAAAGCATTAAGAAATGTCACACGTTATAGAAAATATGATGTATTAAAATAATGGATTTAGCCATGTCAAACATGCATTCTGAGAGGTTATAAATGCTCTACCAATTATTTATTCTCACTGTAGTTTACTGCAACATAAAAGTCTTTATAAAATTAGCTGCAGGAGGTATGTGTTAAAATCTGCTCATAATTTTTTGGATGGATTTTTATAGTATGTGTGAAAAACAAACTTTTTCAAGGCCAAAAGAAGTATTACAGCAAGTTCCTTTGGCATGAAAAATACTGATACCTATTCTTTTCTTACCCAGACGTCAGAATAAAAAATTATAAAGCTTTAGTTTCTTATACCAAGTGGTATTCTTTAAAAGTTCCATTAACACTCGGACGACTGAATCCATCTATTCTAGGAACAGTGACTGCACATCATTGATAAGCATCTTTCACAGCACACATTTGACCCTGCTGTGACTAACCTTTAGTTCTCTCTGATTCAAAAAGATCACAAAAATTATACAACACTCCAAAGCATGCAATAAAAACCTGAATTGGCTTTTCCACCAACACTGGCAAATAGCACTGATTCTCCTGTGAACCTCACTGCTCTACGCCTAACGGAAAAGAACAACTCAAACCCCATATGCAGGAGATTATGAAAAGAGCTTTCAAGCGAGGAAACTAATAGCTTCAGATTTCCTTGCTACAGCATAACCCCAAAAATTTCACAGGCATGAGGAAAACACTGGCTAAAAGTCTCTATAAATTCTGCTAAAAACCACAAATATGAAGAATATTCTCTGCTTGCTTTTCCCAGACAAATCGTGAATAAACAAACTTTCCTCACTTAAGAAGTATGTTAGCAGTGGACAGGCTTTCCATTACTTTCCTCACTTACTGTGCTGTTTGTACGACTAGTATTTTTACTCTCTGCCTCCACACTGACTATACTGAAAAAGTGCTCTAAATATCTGAGTTGACTTTACTATTGCTTCTCTGCTCTGCTAAGTAACCCTGCAGTTTGATACTGAATATTCACAGGGGGGAATCAGAGAAGGAAATGGGTTTTTTTGTACCAGAACATCATTTTGGTCTGTACATGACTGTTCTGCTTTAAAAGCTGAGTAGAATGTATAAGTTTAATTTGTGTGTTTTCTGTAGAAATCTTTGGTCTTTAAAAAGTTGAAAAGTGTCTGTCCCCCAACATCTCCCTCTTCTTCACCCTTAGTGACTTCCACCTTCTTCTTCACTTCTGTGCTCTTCTCTCCATGTTGGTGTCTGACTGGAGCTACACTGCTACTGTTGAAAGAAAATGTTATTGCCTCTGAAAATGTCATTGCTTCTCCAGTTGAAGAAAATTTATGATGGGTGGGAAGATTCGCTGGGACCTGGAGAGACTGTGAGAATTCTGAACTTTGAACATTTATGAGGATTGAGACTGAAGTCAGACGACTGCCATGATTTCAGAGAGAAGCAAGAACTGTCTACAAATGGACATTCTACATTTTATCTCAGAGTTCAGTGCGTAAGAGAGTGTGACAAAACTAAGTATGTTTGTGTCTAAATGTTGTGGGGGGTTTGCTCTGATGTGTGGCAGGGGGGAGTGAATTAAAATGTCTTGGTTCTTGTCTTCGACAAATTGAGTCAATTGTTTCACTGCCTGCAGATTTGTCAGTGGATTGCTAAACCCTCCCTTTGTGTCTGACGCTTTAGCTAAACGCTCTTGGTTGAAATATGGTCAGGGTCTCTAACCCACAACATCAATAGTGACCCAGATAGGACGCATGGGGATCCAGACAAGGACCCACTACACAAAACACTACTACAATGATGACACTACAGTGACTTACCACCCATGGTTTGTCACAGAAGTTATAGATTGACTCAAGAGAGTTGACACTCGGGATGCCAGCATACTGCATTCCAATGATCAAGTTACGGAAATCTTCATTTTCTGCCATACTGAAGGAATGTTGTCGAACAAGCACAAAGTCAGGTCTGAATGACCTAGCAAGAAAAAGACACATTGCGAACAGTCAGTAACCACATTGGCTTTCCTTCAACAGCAAAAATACAGAAGGGAAAAATGCAGTAATAACACTCAAAACAAAGGTAAATGCTAAGAGACAGAAAGAACGATGGCTTTATGAAAGCTTGTTCAGTATCATTTCTTAACCACTGCTCAGAAATCATAAGCATCCAGTCAATTCTGTGACTTCATTCAGAGGACAGACAAGTTATCATGTTTCAGGTTATTTTCCAATTGAAAGATAAACTATATCAACTCTGGGTATGTTCTTAGTTATGTACTCCAGTTCCTGAACAAAAAACCAAGGTAAATGTCTCCATAAGAAACTTATGAGACCATTTGTTTTCCACAGCTATTGTCAGATTATTTTAAAGATACTAAGAGATGAAACAACCCTGTTGCTCACAAAGGGAATCCTACCATCACTGGAGATAACCACAACTCAACTTTTGACCAAGACACTTATCAACATTAATGTCTGAACTTAAAACTTTTTTTTTTCCCTCTTTTCTCTCTCTAACCAGGATTTCCCGTATCACAACCTCCGCGGCTTCACATCTTATCACTGTATCACTGTGAGAACAGTCTGATACCATCTTCACACCTTACTGTATCCCTGAAAGGTGCTGAAGAATTATCTCGGGTTTTCCAGAACCTAAAAAAATAGGGCAGAGCCATCAGTCCAGGTACAAATCAGACCCAAATTTGTCTGTTGAAAAAGTCTCCTAGGCTGAAGTTATCGAGCTCCTGGAAAGAGGTATAACTGCAGGGTAAATTAGTGTAATTATCTGCATGTCTTGAATAAATATAAGCTGTGCGCTTGAATGAAAAATTCTGAACATGACCAAATGATTCAGAAATCTCACACTAGTAAAACACTACCAAAGCAATAAAAATTCCTATTAAAATCGTTTCAGCAGTTTTGAGGTTCCAGCTTCAAGGCAGTAGTCCAAGTATTATTTGCAGGATTCTTCAGTTGGCTTTCAAGTACAATACAAAACATCATTATAAAGATCTTCTGTCAAAAGTCATTAAGATGCCACTGCAGACGGATGATCAGAACTTGCAAGGAAATTCCAACCTTTCATAAGTTTTCAAAAAACATATTTGTAGCATAGCTCTGAAAATTTGTGATCTAGATGTCATGGTGGTGTGCCAAGTGTTTGAAATAAACTCAATTTACTAGCCCAGCATGACTATAATACTTAAGAGGAGTAATGATGCCTTAATCAAAATTGCAGATCATTAAGTAAGATACCCCCCTCCATCATTTAAATAGTGCTAACGGGATCACACATGAATTCAAAGTCAGAATAAAAGACCAGAAAGCATCCTTAAAAGTAACAGCTTAATTAAATAATTGGGGAATTGAGGGAGTACACTTTTTAAAAAATAGAACTGGGCACAACAACAACAATAAGTGTTGTTGGTTTTGCAAAAGCTCCTCAAAGGAACATCAATCATTTACACAACTCTTCTAGTTCTGCAATCACTGCTGGACAGAAGGACTGTTTACACAGAAGAAGGTCATGAGAAATATTGTAATGCTGGCTCAAGCAAACCTCTCAGAATTATGCAACATCGCAGATAATTTTTCATGGTTTGATTCTCATTCACAAAAATGAAGCAAGCAGGTGTCTGTACAGATACAGAACATACAGGACAAACACTTGTTTTCAAAACTAGATCTGCATGTCCAGGTAAGTTGTCACAGAAGCAGAGGTATGCAGCCCCATCATGTCTGCACATCCTCCTCACAGATACGGAGACACCTCATGTGGACTTGAGTGAAACCACCCAACTTCAGGTAGTTTTATTCTGTTAAATAAATTGTCTGTAACATTGATACTATGACAAAATCCTTTGCCATCCCATTATCAGAGTTGTCTAATGACACAAGATTTCTCTGTTTTGTAACACAAGCAGCAGTTTTACTGTTTCCTCAGAAACTGCAAATACCCATCTCAGTGTAGGTGCTCGTTTCTGGAGGTCCCCAGCTCGCATTAAGCAGTGACGTGTTTTGACACTAACTTGGCCTCAATGGTTTTGACCTGTTTGGAAAATTCTCTACAGAACAGCCACTACGGAGCAGTGATGAAGATTTCCTAGCTCCAAAACTTCTATCTTTGGGGAAAGAAGCCCAAACACAAACCAACCACAGAAAAATGAAATCCGTTACTCTTCCAAGGAAATAATCTTGTGGATTTGGCATAAGCGGCTGTTGTACTAAGTTGCAGGACTTGTAGAACACACAAGAGATTAAACAGTTGTGAGCTTCATGCAAAGTACGCTTATTTCCAATTGTTTTTCCTGCTTTTTTTTTTTCCACAAGAAAAAAAAACTCTTATTTGGACAGATGTTGTGCAGAACCACAAAGTTACAGAACATGCTGTATGCTGTCCCGCTCCCTGAGCTCTTACTCTTGTCTGAAGATAAACAGAAGCAGTAAATTGCCAGGTCACTGTTAGTGGCTTGATCTACCTTTCAAATACAACTGTCCAGCCAAACTCCTACACTTCACTCATGCTTAAGTGCACCAGCTGAAATCAGAGTTGCTCTCACCAGTTACATAAAATATAGAACTGCCTGAAACAATTTTGCTGATACTGTCTTAATCTCTACCTCAGTGACCACCTGGAGAGCGTGGAACTCCACCTGGGGATGGATGAGGAAAAGACCAAGAGATTATGGATAGAAGGGAGAGCAGTTGACACAACAGAGCGGCACAGGCCACCCAAACAGGAAGCCCAAGTCAGTGAGGTCCATTATAGGCAGATAGGACTGGCTTCACATTCACAAGCCTTGATCCTCATGGGAGACTTCAACTACCTCCACATCTGTTGAGGGACAATACAGGGCAAAAGCAATCCAGACTACTGAAGTATGTTGATAATAAATTCTTCCTCCAAGTGGTAGAGGAGCTGATGAGACAAAGTTCTCATGCTGGACCTTCTCCTCACCAAGAAGGATGGCTGGGTGGGGAATGTGAAACTCAAGGGTAGCCTTAGGTGCAGTGACCATGACATGGAGTTCATCGTCCCTAGGACAGTGAGGAAAGTACCCAGCAAGTTTGCTACCCTGGACTTCAGGAAAGAGGGGCTTCTTTCCTGAGGAGGACCTACTCAGTAGAGTACAATGTGATAGAACCCTGGAGGGACTGGGTGCCCAAAAAATCTGGTTAACATTCAAAGATCTCCTCTTGCAAGCTCAGGAGCACTGCATCCCTACAAAAATAGTCAGACAAAAATACCAGGAAGCCTGGAGAGCAGAATGCGGAGACACTGAATGACGGTTTTGCCTCACTTTTCACTGAAAAGAACTCAAACCATATCACCCAAGTCATGGAGGTTAAGGGCTGGGAGAAGGAAATACCATCCATGGTAAACAGATCAGGTCTGTGACCATGAAAGAACCTGAATGTTCACAAGTCCATGGAACCTGAAGAGATACGTCCATGGGTCCCAGAGGAAACTGGTGCATTAAGATCCTAGACGACTTTGTTTTTGAGAAATTCTGACATTTGACAAATCATGGCAGTCTGGTGAAGTTCCCACTGGCTGGAAAAGGGGAAACATAAACCCCCATTTTTAAAAAAGGCAAAAAAAGATAACCTAGGGAACTACAGGCCAATCAGTCTCACCTCTGGGTCTGGCACGACCACAGAGCAAACCCTCCTGGAAATTATGCTGTGGCACATGTAAAATAACGAGGGGATTGGTGACCATCAATATGGCTTCACTAAGGGCACCCTTTGCCTGCTAAACCTGGTGCGCTCTGTGACAGGGTTAGTGTTGGTGGATAAGCTTTCTACCCTTGCATTTACAAGGCTGCTGATGTCCTCACTGAAAAATATGGTAGAATTACCCTGCTTTCAATTGGAAAACTGTTTTGTCCTTTTTAGAGGAAACAGCCTATTGAAGAGTCTCAGGATTTTACAGTGGAATATTTCAAACAGAAAGTGACATTCCAGTAACTATCCTGAGAGAAGTGCTAGGACTTGGCCCATCTCCACAAAAAATATTCAACATTGGAATTAACTACTGCTCATCTTGAAAGGTCTGGCAGGTACAAAATCGCCAGAACTGTGTTTACTCCTGAAGTAAATACAAAAACCCAAATCAATAACCCTGACTCCCAAGCACATATTCAATTTGCACCCGACTTCACTCCTAGCTTAATCAAATCCTATGTTTGTGTGACAAAAATATCAGGACACTTCCCTCTCATCACAAACAGGATTCCTGTGCTGATCAGGTACTGTATTTCCTACTTTTCACACCAAAAACTGAGGCGCATTGCATCAGTCAAAATCCCTATCTCACGCACAGAAAATAATTACGTAGTATGTTTGTCACGCGTGTATTAACCCACTGATTGCCGTTCTTCTTACCTGACAACTTTAGTGCCATTTCGAAATACTTGGATATCTACAGCATAATTGCCATCAGCATGGGCTATTAAGTTGATTTCTGAAAATTCTGCCTATGAAAAGAAGAAATAACATTATCAGACTGGTTTGACTTATCTTGATGTTCCTAAATGCCTTCTTTTAAGTATTAGCACCTGAAGTGCTGATAATACCCTCCTAGTGGTCATTAGGTTGCAAATGTGTATTAATCCCACTGTATTTGCTACATGTGATACATCCTATTTAAATAAATTACAACACAACAAAATAAAGGGTAAAATAATTTATAAAAAAGGAAAATGGGGCAGGCAGGAAGCAAATTTCCTCATTCATGTCTGCATAGGAGTGCAGAGATTACATTACTGCTCTGTGGGGTGTTACCAGGGAGGTTAACGTGGAGGTGACGAAAGTTACGTGAAGTTTTGAAGAAAGGAGTACAAAAGCAATGCTAAAGTCTCTCCAATAAATAGAACATTCTCTTGTGAAATTTATTGTCTTCTCGTGCACTTCACTCCTCTGTATTTCCTTCACATGTGTTTACCTATCTTTTTTCAATACCTGCTGATAACAATTGATACACACAATTTACAAATAAAGAGCTTTTTCAAAGTATCTTCTCACACTGGAAACACAGAATTCAAAACAAATCACTTCCATACTCTGCGTCTATAGTTATTTGAAAGGAAAGGATGCTTTCCATTTATACACATTCTTTCATCAGCTTAGACTCTACAGGCACTTTACAATAACATTACACAGCAGAATAACTGAAATGCAGCCAGCTGTCTTTTAGGGGATAAACAAAAACATCTTTCCTTTGGTGACCTCATTCATGTTTATAAATACCTGAAGGGTGGGTGTCAGGAGGATGGAGCCAGGCTCTGCTCAGTGGCGTCCAATAACAGGACAAGGGGCAATGCGTGTAAGCTGGAACACGGGAGGTTCCACAACAATATGAAAAGGAACTTCTTCACAGTGAGGGTGACAGAGCACTGGAAGGGGCTGGCCAGGGAGTGTGTGGAGTCTCCTTCTCTGGAGATGTTTAAAACCCACCTGGACATGGTCCAGTGCAACTCGATCTAGGTGATCCTGCTTGTGACGGGGGATTGGGCTAGATGAGGTCCCTTCCAATGCCTAATCTGTGATTCTGTGATTCTATCCAGACACTAATACAGAACAGAATGTCAGGATTCTCTTGCTGGACAATGGTATCACTGGACGTCTTCCTAAGCACAACCTGTGTAAGGCTTTCAGAATGTAGTGTGCAGTTCAGGCAAGCGTGGACTATTTTAACCACTGCTGCAACTCAATGGTAGGTAGAATCATAGAATCATAGTCGAATCATAGTCAAATCATAGAATCACACGTGATTGATTTCAAGCATGGGCGTCTCTCCATCAAATCCCATACACTGAAGAAACTTTCCTGGACCAAAGTTACAACGTTCTCGACACAAGGGGCAGTTTAAAGATTATTTAAAAAACAATGCAAATTGCAAGAGCCCGAATATTTGCATAAGTGCTGACAATGTTAAAGAAAAACATAAAATCTCTTTAATTTGAGGTTGACAATGGATCTTTCCAATTAATAATTACAGAATCATAGAACATTAGAGATTGGAAGGGACCTCAAAAGGTCATCTAGTCCAATCCCCCTGCCAGAGCAGGATCACCTAGACCA
>JAOXOE010000745.1:2656728-2666847 GCA_028565055.1 Phoeniculus purpureus | reverse complement strand
ACAGGACTAGGGGCAATGGAGCAAAGCTGGAGCTGGGTAGATTTAGACTGGATGTGAGGAGGAAGTTCTTCACTGTGGGAGTGGTGAGACCCTGGAATGGGTTGCCCAGGGAGGTGGTTGAGGCCCTGTCCCTGGAGGTGTTTAAGGGCAGGCTGGATGAGGCTCTGGCCAGTCTGATCTAGTGTGGGGTGTCCATGCCCATGGCAGGGGTGTTGGACTAGATGATCTTTCGAGTTCCCTTCCAATCCCTAATGATTCTATGATTCTATGATTCTTTGATTCTAAGTTGTATGGAACTGTGGAGGAATTATGAAATGCTGAAAGGAATTTGAGTTTGTGTGACTTCTAAACAAACACCAACACAAATGCAAAAACTTACGAAAAACTAACTTCTGGCTTCAATTTCATTCTATGTGTGGGGCAGGTTTGGCTGATGTGTACTGGTTTGCTCTTTTTGTATTAAAATTATCTACAGGTAAGTGGATCTCTAAATTGTAGAATCATAGAATGGCCTGGGTTGGAAGGGACCTCCAGAGGTCATCCAGTCGACCCCCCTGCAGGTAGGAGGGACATCCTCAACCAGATCAGATTGCCCAGAGCCTTGCCCAGCCTCCCCTTGAATATCTCCAGTGATGGGGCCTCAAGTCCCTCCCTGGGCAACCTGTTCCAGTGTTGAACCCCTGTCCTGCTAAAGAACTTCCTAACAGCCCATTTCAATCTGCCTTTCTCTAATATGAAACCATTACCCCTCATCACTACAGGCTTTTGTAAGCAGCCATCTTGTAGCCCCCTTCAAGGACTGGAAGGTCACTGTCAGATTCCCCTGGAGCTGCCTTTTCTCCAGGCTGAACAACCCCAGCTCCCTCAGCCTGTCCTCATAGTGGATGTGATTTACATAGACAGTAAGGTTGTTTTGCCAACAAATCATTGCAGTTGCTCTCCTTTGGACACCTTTCAGGAGTTCTGTGTCCTTCTGATGCTGGGACTCCAGAACTGGACATAGTACTCCAGATGGAGTCTCACAAGTGCAAAGTAGAGGGGGACAGTCACCTCCCTCAATCACCTCTGGGAACGGTTTGCCCCTTTGGTGTGCCATGTAGTAAATTCCTTGCAGCCTGCACTGCTGCAGCGATGTATGAGGTGTGACCTTCAAGAGAGCTGGTAGTCTTTAGTGTGTTTTCTGTATGGTGCACCTGACACATCTGTAAAATGCTGCTTCTTCCCTTTGTCCTAACTGCTTTGTTTTATATCTAGTGGTGCTTTTCTTTTTCTTTAATAAACCCTTTAGCTGTCTTCTAACCAACCAGATACCTGCTTTTAGTGTTGAAAGTGCTAGTTTTGCAGCCTGACTGAGGCAGAGCCTCAGACATGAGCCAGATTTGAACAAGGAGTCTTGGGAGAGTTTAGTTTTCTTGCTTCCAGCATCACTTTCTGTAACCGTATTTGTGCACTTCTGCCAGAATCTGCCCATTAGCAACAGGCCTTCAGACATTACTCAGATTCTGTGCTGAGGAGAATGAGGTAGATTTGGAAAAGGACCATTTTTGGTGTTTCCTGACCTCTGAAGATTGTTTCAGGAGTGTGGAGCTTTCCTGCAGAGCTCACCTTCCTGCCCATTGCTGTGCATCACCCATATTGGTGCTTACTGTACCCGGACAAGACATTGTGGCTCCTGCAGTGTGTTTGCTTAAGTCACACAAGGAATATGTTTAATAGGAAAGTGTTGAGCTTTTCAGTTGAGTTGTCTCATGTTCTATTCCCCTTAGAACTACTTTCATACTTTATAGCAGAGGCTGTAGGGAAGGTGCTGTGGCTCTGTCATTGTGCAGTGCTTTCATTAAGAACAGCAGGTAAAACAACAAAAGTTTGAAAGAGATTGATGAAATCAGTGGCTCTAGTAAATAAGCTCTTGACTGTTTCTGTTCCTAGTAACTGCCCTGTGTCTGATGGTGGAAGACTGAGCTCTTGTTACGGAGCCCTCATTCTTTTTGCAGTTTAATGGGGATACAGAGCCATTTGTTGGGCTGACAGTTGTATTTTAACAACCAAAAGTAAAATGCCTACTCTCAGGTCTGTAGTGTGAAATGTTAGGTGAGGAGTGGTTGTTGCTGGGCTGATACAGTATGGATTAACACTGCTGACAAGGAGCACAACCCAAACAAGCAATTTCAACTCATTGAAGAGAGCTTTTCTCATCTTTCTCTGCCAGTGTGTTTTTGGAGTTGAGCTCAAGCTCTATGTTTTTGTTTGTTGTTAAATGCTCTGTCTAGTTTTTGAAATCATGCCTATGTATTTCTTAAGTCTGTGGTGAGGTTGCCTCTCTGGTTCCCATTAGAGATGGCACCATTGTCTGATTTATTTTCCCACATAGCCAGAGTCTATGTGGTCTTTGGGAAGTAACTCTGAAGTATTTTAGCTCTCTTGAAGGAGATGTTGATACTTCTTTAGCTTGGATTGAGTCTTTAGATCTTAACTAGCCTTGGAAACTTCTTATAAATAAAGTACTGTGAATTAAATCATCAGTTGAAGCAATTGTTCAGGATACTTTTAAGTTAGCACAGGTGCTTGTTGCTGCTTGGGATACTATTTGCTCTTTTAGAACTGGGGTGTTAGTTTACTGTGTCTGAAAGGATTAGATTTTTTTCACTTTAACTATGAGGAACAGCTTTTCACATAAAATCCTCTGTAGATTTGTGCTCACTGCTGTCTTCAGCAGCAGCCTGAGCTGAGATATTGTGCAACCACTGCTCTGCACTGTGAATACCTGTGAAAAGTTTAGTGTGCCTGGGCATGGAGCACTAACAGTAATGAGCTCTTTGCCTCTCCTCAAATCCATCTTGATTCCAGTAGGTCTTTGTACTCTATCACAGAGGAGAAAAATCTAAAGGGGTGGTCTGACCAAGTGATTGATTCAGACCTAAAGTAGAGAGACATTTTCATATGGTCCAACTGCTTCAGATTCTGAGACAGAGCTATAATTACAGCCATTAACTTTTACTACAGATGTGACTCATCACCCTAAGGGCTGCTTAAAGAAACCAGCTGTATGCATAAACCTGTATTTTACTTTGTAGCCTGATGTGCCCCAGTAGAAATGTCAGGATCTCCTTGCAGAAGGCTCTGCTGGTTGGAGTTCTGCAGAGGTTGCTTCCTTCAGGGGGAAAAAAAAATCTCTGTGCATTGAGCTGCTGCAAGAGACAGAGCAGATTGGCAGGTGTCTAGAAAGAGGCAAGTAGTGGGCTCCTGTGCCAGCACTGTTAACAAGGGTCAGTCCCAAGGAGCTATGTCAGCCACATTGCTGCTTATCAGCCACACACTATATAGCATCTCCAAAGCACACCTGCTTTGCTGGGATGGCAGAGCCATTTCAGTGTTGGAGGGACTGTATCCTGGTAGAGTGGTACCAAGGAAACTGGGCAGCAAATTTTAAAGCCCGTTTATGTAGATTTAACAGTGAGATTAGAATGATTTATTTCACTAATGTGCTGTGGCTGAGGTCAGCCTGGCCTTGTTGTATGACTGGAACACTTACAGCATGCATTTTCCTGTAGATACATGAGGCACTTCAGCAATTACATGATTATTTACTTGTTATTTGAGATGCTGCATAGAAAAGCCCATCGTGACTTCATTAGTGTGCTTGCTTTTAGCAAAAACCTATCAAATACAGAAGAGTCTGAGCATACATCTGGGGTGCACATGGGTTTGTAAATTGAAAATGTCTTGTATGGAGGATTCTGTACAAAAGGTAAAGTCGAGCTCATTTAAATTACAATTGGAGTGGCAAGAAGTGCCAGACTGATGATTATAGTGTGTTTGGTAGAACAGGCTTTTTACTCGCACATTCCTTCAGAAACAGAGCACACGCTTTTTCTTACTAGTGCATAACTGTTTGACTCCTTGTGCCTCTAGACTGCTGATACTGAATGCCTCTTTCCCTTATTTTGTCTTCATTTGGTTACTCAAGTCTTTTCAAAATCACATATTATCAATGATTATTTTCCGCAGAATACCCAGTAGAGTATGGCTGAACCTGGGTGTAAGTTGCTTATTTGTTCCAGAAGATCTTTCTTTGTGCTCTGTTGTCTCACAGAATCACAGAATCATAGACTGGCCTGGGTTGGAAGGGACCTCCAGGCTGGAGCATGGTCCTGCTCAGCTGGACTCACTACTCAGCAGTAGATCAGATAGGGCTTGCAAGGCATAACATAGCAGTTGGTGAGAGTCTGCAACAGGCAGTTGTAAAACCTCTCCCTATACATAGCCTTTAGGAACGAGGATGGAAATGAGCCATTGTCCTGTGTAGTAGTCGAGAGGTTTATAATGAACCTTTGATACCAGTAGAGGTATTGCTTGTGTCATTATTTAGTGTGTTGTGACTGTGCCAAGAAGGTTATTGCATTTTTGCCTTATGGGGAAGGCTGTTACTCTTCCAGGGAAGGGTTTTATATTTTTTCTTTTTTTTTTTGTTTAGGGGCAAAGAAGTCTGTAATTTACAGTATGAAGAAACTGTATAAGATGACAAAGGGATGGTTAAGGAAGACATCTTGAGTCTTGCCATGCAGTGTATGGGTAAATAAATGGTACTTTTTCTCTAAACCCTCTGCAGATGTTGCTTTGCATGTCCAAGAAGGATGACGTACTCTATTTTAATAATTTACATTTTAATAACAAAATAGGAGCTTTCCTTGTGGGTGAAGGGGGAAGATTCAATGGGAATAGGCCAAAGGAATTATACTCTGTCAATATTGGAATGAATTTTCCTATACAGTATAGCTTGGATTTTCAGAAACCCCGAGTTAAATGGACTGATTGTAGGTATGAATTAAAAACCACAGCCACTCATTTTCTATGCATTGCTGGCCTTATTTTCCAAAACACCCTCGGGCTCTTTCAGAATATTCACTGTCCCAGTTTTAGTTTGGTCAGGGATTTACAGAACTGGAGAATCCCTAGAGTTTCACGTAGATCTGAAACTGCCTATTCCAAGTGCTACACCTTCAGTTCATCCTTATAATTCTTACTGGATGCTTCATGAAAAGTCTTTTTTTTTTTTCTCCGGTGTGTGACATTCTGATTCCAAGACCTTCATCATGACTGTCAGTGTGAGAAAGTGTTTGAAATAAGAAGCCTGTCAAAGATAGAATCCTTTCATAGAAACTGTGTGATCCCTTCCTGAGGCTGAGGCCTGGACTGCCCAGCTCATTGCTGAGTGTAGTCACAAGTGCCACAGCTGGGAGGGAACTCATACCTGCCCTGTCCTGCAGCACCTACTTATGCAGCTTTGTGCAATATGTGGTGTTGGGAAGCAACTCCTTTCACACTGTGAATTGTGTGAACAAAAATACCTCTTATTTGACTCTATTATTATTCTCATTATTATTATTACTGTTTTCCTGAAAGCACTGTATACAGAGATCAAACATATCCTCCTTGCTTAATTAAATTAGGTAACCTAAAGAAAACTATGCTTTTACTTAACATGTTTCGTCAATGCCATTAGGGAATGGCCATTTCTGTCAGTGTTCATGTGATACAATAAATTCAGAGCATCTCCTGCAGTATTCTTTGCACTTTACACAAGCGTAGAAGCATAGAATCATAGAATCATTCTGGCTGGAAAATACCTCCAAGATCACCAAGTCCAGCCTTCATCCCTACATCTCCCTAATCCCTAGACCATGGCCTCAAGTGCTCTAGCCACTCAGTTTTTAAACTCCTCCAGGGATGGTGACTCCACCACCTCCCTGGACAGCCTGTTCTAGTGCCCAACCACTCTCTCAGGGAAGAACTTCTTTCTAAGATCCAATCTAAACAGATGCACTAAGCTTAAATGTTATTCTTACTAGAAGTACATTGAGAGAACCCTTCATTTGATTTGTGAGAGTCAATGGTAGAAGACATTGAAAGGTAAAATGGAAATAAAAAAGTGCCTTTCTTGATGAGCCATGGGGTTTTGGTGTGTGTTATGTGAGCAGTAGGGCCGTCTCTCAAGGGACATTTGGTTTAGTGATCTCACTTAAAAAAAAATCATTGTAATGGAATTGGCTGCTTATTGCTTTTAGGGAGCAGTTCAAAGCATAAATTTAAGGAATAATATAGTATCAGGACCACAGACTAGGCCAGGTTGGAAGGGACCTCCAAAGGTCATCTAGTCCAGCCTCCCTGCAGGGAGCAGGAACATTCTCACCTAGAAGAAAATGTACATATTGTCACTCATTCAGGTTTCTTTTAATCACAGATAAACTTTTAAATCCTGATTATTTTAAAATATTTGAGTGTCAAGTGGCAAAACTGGAGCTAAGAGTCAGGAAAGAAGTGTGTCCCTTTTGTAAGAAATTACTGCCTTGGCAAATATTACTCCTGTGAGACAGAAACTTTCTAAGACCATAGGCAAGCTCCTCAGACTCTGCATGATTCATTGCGGAGAGACATGACATTTGTAGGGCAAATGCCCTCAGATGTCCCTTTTCTATTATCAGGAGACTGTGTGTCCTTTACACAGTAGCAGAAGTGACTGCAGCCAGAGAAGGGCTGTGTGCATGGCACTAGCATTCTCTCTTTACTAGTATGAAGCCAGAGTCCCTGGTTTGAAAATTTATAAAAGAAATGGAGCTAGGGAATATGAGCTACTAACTAAATTAAATTAACCTTGGGTTTTTGTCTGAATTAAGAAGTTCCTTTCTGGATAATTTAGAAGCCTTTAATACAAAATACACTCTATCCACCCTGAAAGTAATGTCATATGTGCTGAATATTTGAACTAGACCTACGAGCTTTTACGTTGCAGCATAAACTTTAGTAAAAAGCAATCTGAAATCAGATGTTGACTTACTTAGGTGTGCTTGATGGAAAACTCTTAACAACAGAGAATACTGGTTCCAGCAGTAGAACAGACCATGACAGAGACAAAGTTTTTGCACAAATCAACAGCATGACTGAAGATCCAGGATGGAGCCCCAGTTTTCTGACTGAAATAGTGACCAGGTAAGAGGTACAGTGCTGGCAGAGCTGCCTACTTGGTCATCTAACAAGGTAACCACTTCTTTTAATCCCAAACGAAGAGCACTGGAGAAGAATCTTCATATGGGCAGGAGCCCGGACAGAAGACTGATTTTTACAGCCTTAGTTTGGTGTTAGAGAATTCTCAGTAGGTTCCACTGTATTGTCTGGGGGGAAAACCAAAAAGTCTTCATCTGGGAAAGTCTTCACAGAATCACAGCATGATTGAGTCTGGAGAAGCCCTCTGAGCATCTCCAGCCCAGCCCAGGACCTAACATCATCACAGTGGCCATACCAGGGCACTAAGGGCCACAGCCAGGCTGTCCTTCAACACCTCCCTGGATGGGGACTCCCCCACTGCCCTGGGCAGGGTCTGATCACCCTTTCTGGGAGGAAGGGCTTCCTAACATCCAACTGAAATGAGAGTACATAATGTATTGGTAACTATTTGTAGGAAACGAGAGTTTCAGAAATGCCCCTCTGCTTGAATGGTTGGCAGACCGATGGGTTTCTTCCAAGTGTAACTGAATTTTCTATGTTCTGGACTGTCTTTTGTAACTGTGTTCATTTTCTTTGAAGGCTGTGTGGGAAAGAGGCTAATCTAGCCTTGACTGCACCTCAAGCAAATAACAATCAACACTGGTCCCTGACAAAGTCAGTGGGAACACCTGTAGTAAAACTGTATGTTTCTGTGTGTGAATTCTGTTCCTGGAGTAAACTTTTTGAAAATAAATACTAGACACAGCAAAATAGTTTGGTTTTATGTTTTTTTTACAATGCCGATTGCCACAGGCTGGATCATTAAAGACCTGTTCAGTGTGCTGCATAGCTCACCAGGTAAGTAAGGCTTTCAGCTAAAATGTTATTCCAAACTTTGCTCCCATCCATAAATAAAATACGCAGTGGCAAAACTGGGCGCTGAGCTTGTTCCTTCCTCCTGTGGTATAGTTCAATGCAGTTGTACAATGTGAGCCATGCTGGGAAATGATCTCATTGCACAAAACCATCCTGGCCAACCTGTGCTCTGCTTTGTTGGGGGTTTTGTAACTAAAAGGTGCGGAACAAGTATTTTAAACCTGTTTAGGCAGCAGCACCGCAGAATGTGAAGCGGCTGGTTCATCAGTTGTAACTACTTCATGCACTGGTTGAGAGAGAATGTGTTGTAAGGCTGCTCTTACTAGCAGCGAACACTTACTAGCAGGGTATTTAATTGTGTGCTTGATGTAGAATGCAGACACCACAGTGTTGAGCAGGTCTGTCGTTCTTTTTTGAGACTGAAGGCAACATAGAGCTTCAATTGGAATCTACAGAAGTAAAAAAACATTAAACCCCTGTGTGGTGTCTCTACAACTGGACACTGCTGAACCCTCCAGGCATGCGGCTGTTCTGTGAGTGAAGGCTGGATGCAAACAGCTCCTACCCCTTGGTGGTTTTTATTTCTTGTGGCTGTTCACCCTTTTCTTGAACAAGGGCACCTCAGAGTGTGTATCCTGTGAGGATATCTCATGTCCTCGGAGGCTCTGTGTTCCTCCAGGCAGTTCCTCTCTGCTGCTGAGTATAGGGATGAGCACCCAACATTAAACTGAGAATATTTTTAAATGCAAAGATGCAGTTGTAACTTTCTGGAAGCATTTAAAGGAAGAGCTTTCATTTGAAAGCCATTAGTGATAAACTTAACAAAATAAGTCACAATTTAAAGTATTCTGGGGGTTTTGCAAGGTGCTTGCTACTGCAGTGGTGGTTCAAAGCACTAGAAGCCAATTACAAGTCAATCAGTTGTGTGAGAATGAGTTGTCCTCAGCTCCCACAGTGCAGCAGTGCTCCTCATTCTGAACCTCACTAGCTGAGCAAGGACGTTGTTCAAGAAACAACGTCCTGGTAGAAAAAAGCAGGAATGTGCTGCTCACTGTTTAGCAGCTGATTAACCATTTTTATGTGCAACAGATGGTGTGTGGTGTCAAACCCTCCCAACCTTTACACTCCTTGTCACTCTGCCAGTGGATCAGGCTTTCCCTTCCCAGGTGTTGCTGTACCTCAGAAGTTGCCTGCAGTGCTCTCTGGCCATGTGCACTCTGCGTGGATGGAATACCCACGGTGTATCTGGAGTTGGCTTTGTGACCTTTTGCTGTGTGCAGCAGTACTGTGGGGCACCTCTTGCTTTTGGAAGACAGTTTTGCAAGCCCTGCTGCAATAGTTCCTTGTTTGCTCCATCTGTTACTGTGCTGCCAGTATCCATGGCTATACAGTAAATCTTTTCAAGACATAAGACCTTCCTTACCACCAGTATAGGCTAAAATCCCAAACTGGATTCTGTTCTGTAAATCATTTATCTCTATGCTTTTTGAGAAGTGGCTTACCTTTCCCCTTGAGGCCACTGGTCTTGAATGTATTTATTCTTCTGGCTGAGCGCCATGAGTGAATCATAGCCCAGAGCAGCAAATGGTCTGAACTCTCACTGCTAATAGAAAATACTTCATGCAGTCGCTGCAACATTTTGCTGTGTAAAACTTGTGAGAGGAGGGATTGATTTTAGACTGGTTAGTTGCTTTTACAGTTTCCCAGCAGTCTGTGGACATGGTTTCTTATGGCCAGACAGCTGTAATCCACTGCAGTAATGAGTGATTGTTGCACAGGACACTAGTGCATGGAAATGTGTTCCTAACTCTGCTGTAATGACAGGTATTTGTTCTTCAGTGAGAAAGTGCTCCCTGTAGCTTTTCATTCCCTCTGTAATGTTTCTCTTTGTACCTTCGTGCTCCATGTGCAGCCTGCTTTACTCTTTTATCATTTCTCTTCTAGCCTGAATCATCATTTCATTCAGCTCTTCAGGCATCACTCTGTCCTGGTTTGTTTGGCTGTTGTTTCCTGCTCCATCCCCTTTTTCCCTCTGTAACACTGCCTTCATTGAAGGCAGCCAGGCAGATCATAGAATCGTAGAATCATAGAATAGGGATTGGAGGGGACCACGAAAGATGATCTAGTCCAATCCCTCTGCTACAGCAGGATCCCCTAGACCAAGTCGCATAGGAACACATCCAGCTGGGTTTTAAACGTCTCCAGAGAAGGAGACTCCACAACCCCCCTGGGCAGCCCCTTCCAGTGCTCTGTCACCCTCAC
>JAOXOE010000745.1:2640246-2656628 GCA_028565055.1 Phoeniculus purpureus | reverse complement strand
AGGTTGGATGTTAGGAAGCCCTTCCTCATGGAAAGGGTGATCAGAGCCTGGAATGGACTGCCCAGGGCAGTGGTGGATTCCCCATCCCTGGAGGTGTTGAAGGACAGCCTGGCTGTGGCCCTTAGTGCCCTGGTCTGGCCGATGTGGTGACGTTAGGTCCTGGCCTGGGCTGGCTAAGCTCAGAGACCTTTTCCAGCCTTAGTGATTCTGTGATGTACAACCTCTCCTACATCACACAATAAATAGTCAGGAGCTCCCCTGTGCTGGGTCCAGCATGAGCAAGGAGTTGCAACTTCTGCCAAGACAGGGTAGGGAGGCTCTGTCCAAACCACAAGCCTTTAAACCACTACAAGGCATGAGCTACAGGCTGAGCTTGTCTTCTATTTTAGGGTTGACTCACTTGATCTACTGCAACAAGTGCTACTGCCCACACACATCACAGCAGCTCACTCCCAGGCTCCCAAGACTTCACAAGAAAATACTCTCAGTTTAGTCTGCTGGAAAGAGCCAGAGGCTGAGAGCAGAAGGGCCTCAGACTTTTTTAATACTTCCTAACATAATCCTCACACCATTCTGGTAGCAGCTCTGTTCTTCTTCTCCCCAAGCTCTGCACAACACCCTGGTGCCACCCCTCCTTCATAACCTTCCCAAGACAAACCTGAATGTGCTGCAAAGCATATCTGCCAGATTTGCTCAGGCCTTTCATGACCCTTTATAAGGTCAAAAGCAGTCCTAAGGCTCAGAGTCATATTCCTATTACATGATTTCCTTCCCCAAGTCCATGGCATGCAGCCTTTTGTCTTTAAACCAAAGCTGCCTCCCTGGAGGGTCCTGGGCTGGGCAATACACAGTGTCTGCCCAGGGTAGCAGCCTAATTACTGCCAATAGTACAAGGGGAAATGGCCTCAAGTTGCATCAGGGGAGGTTAAGACTGGATCTTAGGAAGAAGTTATTTATGGAAAGAATGGTTTGGTACTGGAACAGGCTGCCCCTGGAGGTGGTGGAGTCCCCATCCCTGGAGGTGTTTAAAAACCAAGTAGCTAGAGCACTTGAGGCCATGGTTTAGGGGTTAGGGAGCTGTTGGGATGAGGGCTGGACTTGGTGATCCTGGAGGTCCTTTCCAGCCATAATGATTGTATGATTCTATGTGATTCAGATGTACCTTTATGAGGTGTTTTTCTAAAATAGTGATCCTCTATTCACTGGTATGATTATTATTGTTTAAAATGCTTCATAAAAAGTATGTAACATTGGTGTGTTTAGTGGTACCTGACTCAGCTAAGCATTAGGTTCTGTGTTCTTTGAGGAACTCGCAGGCACAGCCTTGAGATGGCAAAAAACTTTCAGAGTCACTTGTCTTACAAATGTCTGCAGTTCCTGCATGTTGAATAATTTTGCACTCTATTTGCTTAACCTATGTGAATGTTTTTAAAAAGTAACCCCCCCCCAGCCTTTGCTTAAATGAGATTTTTTTTTTTTTGGTGCCTTTCTTCCCCCTGTGAAATGTATTCTAAGTGAAATAATAAAACCTTCAAGGTGATAAGCGCAGCAACTCTGCGGCTGAGTGTGTGGAACTGGAAGAGCAGTGTTTTTCCTTCAAGGACACTGCCACCTAGCAGATGTTAACTAAAACATTAGCAAATTGTAGTCAAGAAAGGTAAACCCTTTATCGAAGTCCTCTTGCTTTATTCTTCCACCTCCTTGGAGCATATCAAAGTATAAGCTAATAGATAAGGGATTCCAAATGTCTGTCTGACCTCAGGAACTGCAACAGGTGTTCTTTGTCCTTTCCAGAATGGTATTTATCCCCTGTAGGAACAGTATTTGTAGACTGTAGAAACTGCAGAAACAGCTCCTCTTTGTTGCTGATGTGCGAGATTTCACTTGTGTCCAAGCAAATGGCTTGCACGTTGTTCTTGTACGATGTTGAATCTCAGCAGCATCATGCATTTTCCCACTGAAAGGTGCTGTGTGGCAGGCAGGGTGTATAGCCTGGTAAAACAGCACCAAACCCATGTTCTCAGTCTCTTCAGCTGCAGAAGAGGAGGCTGAGGGGGGCACCTTATTGCTCATTACAACTATGTGAAGGGAGGTTGTAGAAAGGTGGGGTTCAGTCTCTTCTCTCAAGTCAGCAGTGATAGAACAAGACAAAACAGCCTCAAGTTGCACCAGGGGAGGTTCAGAATAGACATTAGGAAAAATCTCTTCACTTAAAGAGTAGTCAGGGTTTGGAACAGGCTGCTTAGGGAGGGGATGGAGGGGTTAAAAAAATGAGTACATGTGGCCCTGAAGGTCGGGGTTTAGTGGGCAGGGTGGGGTCAAGTTGATGGTTGGACTGGATGATCTTGGAGGTCTCTTCCAACCTATTGGAATTCTATGATTCAGTGCTGCTGCCTGAGGCAAACATGAGAGAACACAGAGTAAGGAGAGGCCAGTGGTGTGCGGGATGGTGATACAGACTTGATAGGAAGGAATTGCCGTTTTCCCCTACAAAAATTCAAGTAACCAAGTAATACACAATTGTAAGGATTAATTTTTGTATTAGGTCCTATTACTGCTCAAAAAAGCCAGGACTGCTCTCAATGATCTGGAAGGTCTTTTCCAATCTATACGACTCTGTGATTCTATCATTGTGACACGGGACCCTACAACATTCACTCCATGCACTGTAACTTTTTGAAAAGGTTAGTTCCTGGAGCTTTTTCTATATCTGAAGAGCTGTTTCATCAGCTGTGGGTACCTCCACATCGATGCTTCAGCTGGGGCAGAGGTTGGCGGTCACAGTCAATCTCCTGAGTTGCCTTCCTTTGGTCTGCCTCATGGTTAGATAAGCTCAGCCATAAGCTAGATGAAAAAAGCACTGGTCCATCAGCCCAGACACCAGTCATTTCAGAGAAAGCATGAGGTTGAGGCACTTCACCCCACTTTCCTAAGTGCACCCCTGTGTTCTCCCACAGGGAAAGCTTCAGAGCTTTCTCATCATGAGAACTGCACACCTCTTGTCCAACTCCACCCTGAGCTGTCAGAACACATATTTAGCTTCCTGGGTCTGACAGTGATTATTTCCCTACACGTCAGAACAGCATTCTTTTGTGAAGGCTGGCTTTTGCTGAGTCAGAAGATCACAGAGGTTGAGCTATCTCACCTGCTGTGTAAGCTAGTCAGAAGCAAACCTATTAATGCACTTGGAAGTGGAGTCCGGTGTTACTTACACGTGTGGGTTTTATGTTACCTCCAGGGGATGCTGTTGTGTTAAAAGTTGCAGTGTTGTAAGCGTTGTGTATGTAAATCTGGGTGTTCCCCTGCCTTATTGAAGAGAAGTGTGGAGTCCTACAGTAAGCACTTAAGCTCATGTGAAGCAGAGATACTACAGCACCTAACTGTGTTTGCAGCTATCAGACCGGTCAGAAGAACAGGATGACCTAATGAAAGTCTGGGGCTGACATCAATTGCTTGTTTTTCTGTGTGTTGCATCTGCTGCACTGCTGCACTGATTAATGCATTGATTAATTATTTCAGTTCAGCGGGATTCATCTCAGAATGGTGAATTGTGAGGTTAACAGTTGGGAATCCTTTGCTCTCAAGAACATGGACTTTACAGTGACCCTGTCAGAATTTAAGGGTAGTATCTGCTGGGCTTGAATGTGTTGAGATGCTACGTTTTGTGTCACAGAAAGGTTTTAGAATGCTTGAGATACAGTTTCATTGATAATTTCCCTGCCTATTCACTAGGCAACTTCTAGTCTAATAAAGGCTTCTTAATTAGCTTCTGGACAGCACTACTGAGCAGTCAGTGGTCTGTAGACCATACTCAGCCTTGCTTTTCCAAAGAACTTGAAGAAGTATTTATCCTGGGACTGTAGAGGGGAATTTCTATTGGACTTGGAGCTATAATGCCCTGGTATGGCTAACACACTCTGTGCAAACCTTATTCTGTGGACCCCTAATCTAAAGGAGTTTAGAATATTGGGTTTTTGTCTTCCTCATCACCTTCACCTCCTGGAAATACTTAAGTATTTTGAATTTGGAAAAATTAATACTCCTTATCCTTCCCAAGCATCCATAAAATGTGTTGTATTCATGTAAATTCAGGGATACACAGATCATTAGGGGTTGGAAGGGACCTGGTCAGAGTCCAACACCCCTGCTCAAGCAGACCACAGAACCTAGGGCAGGTCACACAGGAATGCATCCAGATGGGTCTTGAAAGTCTCCAGAGGAGGAGACTCCACAACCTCCCTGGGCAACCTATTCCAGTGCTCTGTAACCCTGACAGTAAAGAAGTGTTGAGGTGGAACTTCCTGTGCTCCAACTAACACCCATTGCCCCTTGTCCTATCACAGGGTGCAAGTGAAAAGAGATTGTCTCTTTCTTTTTGACACCCAGCCCTCATGGATTTATAGACAGTGATTATGTCCCCTTGTAACCTTCTCCTTGCCAAGCTGAAAACTCCCAGATCTCTCACTCCTCATAAGGCAAGTGCTCTAGTCCCCTAATCATCCTTGTGGCTCTCTGTTGGACTCTGTCAATCAGATCTCTGTCCCTCTTGAACCAAGGAGCCCAGAACTGGACACTCCAGATGTGGCCTCACTAGGGCAGAGACATGTTTATATGAAAAGCTATGTGTATCAGAAATGTTTTCCCCAAAGAATTGTCCTACTTATGTAAGAAACTTGCACATCATGGAATGTTAATGTTGTGGATGTGGATGTTTGTGTCCTAAAGGGCACAGACTTACCTTGATGTCTCTACTGAATGGCTGGTTTAATCTGAAACATTGGTATAGAGTATCGTTTGAGTATGCACAGCATTATCTGCTATGTAAAACTTCTAAATAAAATAATAAAAATAACATTGTTATTGTCTTCATTAAATACACTCTGCTTTCTGGAAAATACTGTGCTCTACTTTGTTACAGAGGTCAGCGTGTACAACTTTTGTGCTTATAAATCCTGTGAAGCAAAACCTCAGCTGCAAGTACCAATGCTATTAGGTACCATTCAAGAAATGTGCTGTTACCTCAGTGTTAGGTGCCAACATGTTTTTACACCATGTTAAAGTCCTAAAGATTAACAAGACACTTCCACCTAGGAAAGTACCCTTACATAAATAATTTAAGAAAAGGCTTCTTGACCTTCATCTTCCCGGAAAACCATTCCATGAGCTCAGTTGGAGCTTTAGTAGTTGTTAATAACCCAAAGCTCAGAATGTTTAACTATAAAAAAAAAAAAATCAACTATGGTAGTTATTGAACTGTAGCTGTATGAGTACACAGTACCCATGTGTGTACAGGTATATCTACTGTCCCTCATGTATGGCACCAGAGCTGCATGTGTTGTGTCCCTGGAAATCAGCACTAGTTTCAGTGGTGCAGAATTCAGGTTGGAAAAGATCTTCAAACCATCGAGTCCAACCACGAACCCAACTGTCCCAAGGCCACCACTAAACCCTGTCTGTCCCTGAGCTCTGTGACTGTGAAACACGGCCAGGCATGGTGATTCAACCCCCTCCCTGGGAAGCCTGTTCTGAGGCCTGAGAACCCTTTCCAGGAAGAAGTTTCTCCTCATGGCCAACCTAAACTTGCCCTGGAGCAGCTTTAGGCCATTTCCTCTTGTCCTGTCCCTTGTTCCTTGAGAAGAGACCAACCCCCACCTCTCTGCACCCTTCTGTCAGGCAGTTGCACACGCCAAGGTCTCCCGTCAGCCTCCTTTTCTCCAGACTAACCAGCCTCAGCTCTTGATGGGGCTTCTTGGATGGCCCCCAGCCCTGGTTCCAGTCCCTGAGGCCGTGCTGGGAAATGAAGGAAACGCCGAGGAGGCAGGATTAATTTTGCACAGATGGGCTGAGCCCCCTTCTGCTGACCAGTTCCACCCCAGTCTCGCTCACGGTCGGCTCCGCCCCCGTACCCAGAAGAGGCCCCTCAGCCTCCTCCCCCTCATCCCCCACAGCCCTGGCGCGTTGCTGGTGTCGCCACCATCCATCAGCAGTGGAGCAGGGCCCGCCCCCGACCCCGGCCCCTCCCGGCCCCTGCCGGGCATGCGCGAAGCGTCCCGGGGCGGTGGCACGGCCATCGCGACTGAGGGGCTGGAGGAGCGGGGGGCTCGCAGCGGGCTGTGAGCGCCGCCCGACGCCTTTGTCCCGGGACATCGCCCCCGCGTCTGGCTGCCTCCTTCCCCGCCCGCGCTTCTGCTTTCGAATTGAGGAGAGGCACGAGCTGTGCTCAGGCGGGGCTTGCGCCGCAGGCCGCGGCCGGCAGGAGCCTGCGAGGGACAAGGAGAGGTTCCCCCGCCCTGCGCCCCCCAGCCCTGTCCTGTGGGCCCGCGGGCTCCGGGAGAACCCTCGGCACCGTCTGTCTGCCCAGCCTCTTGCTCCCCCTCTCCTCCAACTTGTCCTCCATGCTCTTGATGAAGATGGACCTGTTGAACTACCAGTACCTGGACAAGATGAACAACAACATCGGCATCCTGTGCTATGAAGGTAGCGGCGTGCTTGGGCTGTCCTCTACAAGGAGAGCGTGAGGCAGCCTCTTGTTAGAGCTTTTGTCTAAGGGGAGAGGTTTTTGTTTCCGCATTGACTTTTTGTGTTTTGGCGGTTTGTTTTTTTCTTTTTTGCAAGGACTGGTTTTAGCAGTCTGGGTCGGGGGGGGGCGACAGAACGAGTTGGTGAGAGCGGTGGGGTGTTCCCTACGTGCAGTCCGCAGGAGCGGTTATGGCCTGGGCAGAGGCAGTGCTGAGCTAACCCAGCCTGGTACCAGAGCTCTGGCTGCCTGCGGACCAGCCTGCTCATTCAGCAGCAACGCTTTACCCTGCTCACTGGGGAAACGAACTTGCTGGAGTTGTCAGTAAGGAGAGTAAGATCCCTAGGAGCGACTATTCCTGCTTTTGAGAAAGAAAAAAGGCCCATCATAGCCTGTGCTGGAGCTCGCTTTGGAAAATAGCATCTCTCTGTCATGAAACATAACTGCAGGAAGTGGAGGGGCTCCCTGTAGAACTGTTAATATTCCTGTTGGAGTTTTTTTCCTCCCTTTCTTTGTCTTTCCTACGCACACACACTAGTATGTTGGCTTCAGTAAGGCGCTTTTCCATAAGGTTAGGCTTGCCCGTCAGTGCTGGATAACGTCGAGCTGAGATTTGGGAGAGTTGAATTTTCAAGCTTTTATCCTGTGCTTTTTTATTACAGCAAGAAAACTAGTTTGAGCTTTTTTTTTTTTAACACAGCTTGCAAGATCTCTAATGCTTTCATTGCTCTCTGAAATAACCAGTGCTTTCTTTGCTGGTAGTTGACAAATTCTGCTGAAGGCCCTGAAGTTTTGCATAGAATTCTACTTATGTGGAACACATTCCCAAGTGTTTTGTTGACTAAAGGAGAAAAAGTGTAGTTTTGGCTCATGATCTCAGTTTGTTACCCTTATGCCTAATATTTTATGGCGTGTTTTTTTCCTATCTCTTTTATCCCCACCATCTTCTCCAGTAATTGTTATTTAATAGATCAAAAGCAAAAGGACAGCTTGAGGAATACACTCTACTGTAGCAGTCTTTGTTTAGTTTGAACATCCGCTGCTGTTTTCCTTATTCTGGAAGTTAATATTTTTAACACTAAAATAAACACACACAAAGGGAAGAACAGCAAAGCAAAACTTCATTGGTGTTCATAGTGAGGTGTTTATATCCTCATAGTTTAAAACGTATAAACACTGGCAACATTTGCATTGAACTCCAAAGCTGTTTTTAGAGATGTCTGCAGGTCTTCCATGCCCCTGCCATAGTGAATCCTGTCAGCAATGATGGATCTCAACTTTTCAAAGACTTTGCTGTGGTACCTACATGGACAACAAAGTACCTTTCAAACTCTGTTAATTATGTTTTATTGAAGGTCAGTCTTGAACTAGTATAAATGGATGCCTTCCTGAAAAGTACTTTTGCAGATCTAGAAGACACAAATACATTGTGTGATGAGAAAACAGGTTTGAAGTTTCAGAGGGCAGAATTACAGACCTGCATGCCACAGGACATAAATGAGATGGGTTCCATGTTACTTTAGCTTCTCTCATGAAACACTTTGATTTTGCTCTTTGAAATGATTGGTGTGCTGGTGAAACGCGCTGTTACTGTTTTCTGAAGTTTACCAGAGGTTGTAGTCTTTCACCTCTGGCACAAGCCACTAGAACCACATGTAACTGACTCTAGCTGCAGCCTATGGAGAAGATACATGTCAGTACCTAGGAACTGTGTTCTTCCATCAAGTGTTGTTGGCAGCTCTTTAATTCCATGTAGAGTAGAAGACGATAATTTGCATCCCAAGGCAAGTTCTGCTTTCTCTTGCAGCAAGAGCTACAGAAGGCCTTTTGTTATCCATAAGCCTCAGGCTGCTGAGTTAATGCTAGTGCTTGGTTAGTCTTCCTTGGTTGGTAGGTGCAAGAACCCTCAGCTCTGTATGTGTATGTTAGTCTCATTTGGTTTCTTAGTACTGTCATTCGTGATCCTGCTCCAGTGAGTCTGGGAACTTTTACTGACAGAGTGCTGTTTAGTTCATAAAGTGTACTTCTGAGTTTGGCTTGCTCTGTGATAGTCTGGAGGAAGAGAAGAGTGGTGATAATATAGATGTGATCTGTGTTATGGACAGAAAGTAGCCTTTTGTTGAGGTTTGCAGGGGAAATGGGAGATATAGAAGATCTCCTGTTAACCTGAAGATTTCCCATTAACTCTGAAGAGTTAATGGTGTGTTGTGGATTTAGCTAACCGCTCTGTAGTATGGAACCTGAAGTTGTGTGTTTCCTCAAACATAAGAATTGTGAGGTTGTTCTAACACCAGCACAGGTTGCCCAGACAGGTTGCAGAGACTCCATCTTTGAAGATTCTCAAAACCTCACTGGACTCAGCTGTAAGAAGCCTGCCTTAGTGGAGCCTGGTTTTGAGCAGAAGGTTTGGACTAGGTGATCCCCAGAGGTGCCTCTGTGCTTCTGTGATGAGATAAAGTTCTATGTGCTGATAGAATCAACATGACCACAGCCAGCAAAAGGATTGTAACCATAGGGTTTGATGAGATGAGGCAAGGGAGTCTGTAACTTTGAACCACAGAATAAAGCCATTTCTGTGCATCTGGGTTTGTTTTATACTGGTAGCCTGTGTCCTTTTGAGTGTTTTCATAACATTGTTACTAACTTTTAGCTCCTTGTGATATGTTCCATGGTGATCCCAACTCTGATGCTTCTGGAGGAAAAAAACCTCTTAACACGGTGAAATTTTTAACAAGCTGCACAAAACCAGAACATGTGTCTCCCTCTCTGGTGAAAGGAAAGTTTTGAAATCATTCAGATGAGAATGTTTAGGTTTTGCTAGTGAGGAAGTGACAGTTACATTAGCATTGATCCACCATTTCAGCAGTTTATTGTCTCGTATTTGGTGCAGTTGGAAGGAATAGAAGACAGAATTGGAGAATTGTTGACTCAGCATCTGGATGATGAGTTTTGGTATGAGCACATCAAATACCCTCTTACTAAGGATTTGCTGCCAGTTACCAACAATGGGCGATTTAGTGAGTAGTGCTTTCATATAATTTTCTTTCTAATGAGCTCAGAGACATCAGGAAAACTCTTGGGAGAATCTTGTACTCCCTCAAGTGCAAAGGCCACGAAGCAGAACTGTTCTGTCCCAGTTGGGCATTCCCAGTGCTTCATATCAAATTACAAGTGCTTGGTTTGGGCTCGTATTCAGAGGTGGAGCATCTGCATCTTGTTCTGAAGTGAAAACTCAACTACAGAAAAATACTCCTTTTTAGAAGTGTGAGGTAATAGAAGAAGAGCTCAGGGTTAAAGAAATCATGGGTGATCCTGCCCTTCCATTGGAGCAGGGGCTGTATGAGTGCCTTTCTTGGCTCTTCCATTTCCCATGGAATATGTATGGTACAATCTCTGAGATCGCTTTGGTTTGTTTGAGGGAGTGTGCAGAAGGCTGTGGATTAGAAGGCAGGTTTCAATCTTCCTCCCTCTCCCATTCTTAGGGCATGAACTGCAGTGCTGGAAAAGGTATAAAGAAATGCAATAAGATGCTAAGAAATCCCCAGGCATGTTACGAGTCTTGGAGTGCTCAGAGTAGTTATATAGGGAACTCTGGACAGTCCAGAAGACTGCGGGGTTTTTTAATGAAGAAAATTTGATCCAGATTTGTAGAAAACTACCCCTTTTTGGTTTGAAGGCAGCTTACATTAGTGAGAGGCATATTACATAATGATTTCCCTGACTTCCTGGAACTCTGAGGCATTAGCTGGCTGCAGCAGAGCTCACACAGCTCTCTGTCTGTGTAGGGCACTGCAAAGCATTTTATGAATCTTCCCACAAAGGCTAGTTTAAATGTTTGGTACCAAATGAGGAGCCTGATATGGATTCTGATAACTTAATTTGCTTTTTAACAAAACTTACCGTGTTTTCTTCTAAAGAAGAGTCGCCATCAGATTTCTTTACTGACCTTGTGCTTTATCCTGGCTTTGTAACATCAGTTTCTTCTATTAACTCCAAAGTATGATTTAGTTTCTAAACACATAAAACTACTTCAATTCCGTTTTTCTGTTAGTAATTAGTGAAATAATTGGTGGGATAAAAATCCCCTTTGTGGTGAGTTAGGTGTTCTGTTTGTGTAAAATGTCTGTGCAAAGTCATGTGTAGTGAGGATACACCTACAGCATGCTCCCTGCCTGTAGAGAATTCTGTGGGGTTTGCTTTTTTCACTGTATTTTATTTGCAGGAATAAACAAAGAGCTCTAACTTCCTACCTGGACTTTCCTTACCCATTTCCTACTAGCATGAAGTTGGGATATCCTCTTCAATGCTGACATCAAAACTCAGTTTTTTTCATTCATCAAAGGCAAGATGTAGCCCAGAAAGCCAACTGTGACCTGGGCTGTGTCAAAAGAAGCAGTGAGTCAGTCTAGGGAGGTAATTCTCCACCTCTGCTCTGTACTTGTGAGACCCCACCTGGAGTACTGTGTCTCCACAGTGCTGAAGCTCTCAACATCAGAAGGATGTTCTATGGAACATGTCAAAGAAGAGCAACTCAAATCATCAGAGGGCTGGAGCACCCCCCCTATGAGGACAGGATGAGCAAGTTTGGGTTATTCAGCTTGCAGAAGGGAGGCTCTCAGGTGACCTTTTATCAGCTTTCCAATCTCTGAAGGGGGCTACGAGAAAGCTGAAGTAGGGCTTTTGACACAGGTGCATAGCAAGAGGACAATGGGAAAGGGTTCCGGACTTGAAGAGGGGAGATTGAGGTTGGACATGAGGAATTCTTTCCTGTGAGGGTGCTGAGATGCCGGAACACGTTGCCCGAGGAAGTTGTGGCTGCTCCATCTCGGAAAGTGTTGAAGGCTATGTTGAGTCGAGTTCTGTATTAATGAGTAATTTGCTTAAAGGCTGTAACTTGTTACTCACAAGTCAAATTTGTTACAGTATCAAGTATCTTTGGATAATAAATCTAGAGGTTTTAGGAGACACTCAACAGTCTGAACAGCTCCAGAGTTTGAATAATGCACTGTATTGTATGGAGAACTGTAAGGGGAGGAGACCAGGCTTAAACAACAGTCCTCATTGTGCGGCATCTAAAATTATGAATGAAAAAGTTCATCTATATGTATTGGGATTGCCTTTTTTTTTTAAGTATTTGCTTTGCATGACAATAGTCATCCATTAATTTCTTCTGGAGGGTTAATACAGATGGGCCTTTATATTGGATTTTGTCTGAATAGGCTACAGAGTTTTATCATGCTGCATTCAGACAGCGTGCCAAGCAATTTAGCAAAGTTGTTTACACTAACAGTAATCCAGCAGGTCAGAGCCTATAATTATTCACTGATAATAGTCTGGGGTAGCGATGAATACACATTTATGGATGGGTCTTTTCAAACATGGAATTATACTTTCTCAGCCTTAAAGAATCATGAGTGGTTTTGATTTAAATTTCTGTTTTTAAAGCCAGCCAATTCTTCCTTCATCACTCTGCATGTATCTTCTCCCTGAAAATCGCTTTACAAATGAGCATGGAAGGGTTGCTGGACACACAGAGACATTGTTCCTGTTCCCTTTCAGGAAAAGCTCTGCTCTGAAGGTGATTGTGCAATACAGCCCTGCTTCAGGTTGTTGTATAAGCACCATGTGCAGGAGATGGGGATGCAGTAGCTGAGTCGCCACCATGAGTGCTACAACATGCAGATTTAGTTTCCTGGAGGCAGATTTCTGTTGGTGCTTCATCCAGCAGCTTTTTTCTGAGGGTGAGCTTGACATTCTCATGCCTGTCTCTACAAGTTGATGTAGTGGTGTGTGTAGCTTGGTGAGTACTGGCATCTGTGTTAGGAGTCTGGTGGGACTAGAGGGAGAGGCCGTCGGTCATGCATTGTGAGCACCACTTTGAACAGGCAGTTGAGCTCTTAATTAGGGTAATCTCTGTCAACTTGGAAACCTTATGTTACAGCTGGATGGGGAAGGAATCATTCTGTTCTTACTATCAGCAGTAGTTTGGCACTGATTCTTTTATAGGGAAAGCTTGGAGCATTTTAGTTGTTGGGAAAGAGCTTTTTCTCTTGTGCTTTGGGTGAAGCTGAAGTGATGGTGTTCCTGTGCCCACCACATTGGATGACTTCCTTTGGCTAGAACCAGAAACTTGGGTGACTTGATCAGTCTTCATCACAGATCTTTAGACAGCAAGTTTCAATCAAAATGTAAGGCATGAAAATCTCCCATAAAAGGACGCTTTGTGCTTCTCATTGAAGGACAAGATGATCCCCAATACAGTGTATGTGGATGGAAGATGATAATATCTGGGATGAAGTGAAATGTTGTGGCCCTTCTGGCATGGAAGGAGGAAAGAAAGTGCCTGCAGCTGGCAGTGCCAGCTTAGCTCCTTCACACAAAATACTGTGTCATCTCCCATCGTTTCATAGTCCACATGGTTACACAAGTCTATCTTCCATTATTTCAAGACATATATTCTTTTTCACTCCTCATCATTTCGGCATGTTCCCTGTCAACTGTCAAGCTGTTGTAGTGTGTAATTTTCCTCCTGTTCGTCCGAACACTGCTAGCAGGTTCCAAGAAATATATTTGTTCTTCCAGGAAAAGTTTGGAACCAGTCATATTTAAAAAGCAGTAGTTTTTCCTGGAAACCCATTTGACAGGGCAGGCATGGAAAGCACTCAGCTTTACACCTTGCTGCTTTTCAAGACTTAGTGTTTATTCCTCATCATACAAAACAAGGGCTATTGTTAGGAGTGATAGATATGTAGCTGACCAGCCTGTATTTATTTTTTTCCCCAAGATAGGAATGGCACTGCTGTACAGGAATGGAAGCTGCTATTAAAACGTGTATTAGGTTGAATTTTAGCCCCAAATCACAAAACAGCAGGTTGGCAGTAGCCTGTGTAGTTACCATCTAAAAAGTGTTCTGTGTAAGAAGCTGCTTAGTTTTGAATGAGTATTTGCTCATTTTACAGATGGCATTGCTGCACTCTGGTTGCACTCTGGTGATGTTGTGAGGTCCAGTGTCATTATTTAATTGCTAATGTTTAATATGTCTCCTGAAAATAAATGCAGATATTTACAGAAGTGGCAAGTTTTGACACTTTCAGACCAGAACCTTTCAGAAAATTATAGTTCCTTGGCTCTAGATGGCTACATTGGGATTGTTTTCTCTACAGGGCATTGCTAATTGCAATTAAATAGCTATATGAAGAAAATCAAAGTTGCTCACTCAGAAGGAAGCTGTTTCCATGAATCTCAATTATCTTGGAAGACCAGTAAGTGCCGTACAAGAGCTAGCCAAGTAAAATAAGACTATTTAGTTTTTCTGAATATGTTCTTTGAAAAGAAGTCTGTGCTAAAGCAGGAGCTCTACAGAAAGTGCTCTTAACGTATAGAAAGAAAAGCTGACATAGCTCCAGCACCTCCTTTGTGGTGGTTTTATCCAGAATACGTTAAAGTAAGATGGGCTGAGGGAAGTGCTGTATGATTCATACAGGACAAGTTTGAACTCGGCCAGTTTCTTGGATTTAGTATAAATATTTATGGCATTGAAGGGGATTTTTTTTCTCTTTTAGTATGTTTCCTCACGCTCTGGATCTTTTACATGTCCTCCCCAGACATGGGGTGTGCATTGCTGCTTGTTTAACCCCCACCCTTCAGTTTTCATGCTGTGGCATCTCAGAGAGCTATCGCAGTCATTCTGTGGTTGGCGTAAATTAAATCTTCTCGAGCCAGCTGAGAGAGTGCTGACGTGCGCACTTTTCCTGCTGAATGCTCCAAAACTAGGGGCTCCAGTTAAAGATGTCAAGGCTCTGCTGGTGTATTGCTGCTGGCATCACACTGAACTCTTTATCAAAGGTGTCAAAAATAGGAATTCTAGCATTGGCAGTCATGTTTACAGATTCTTGACTCCCTTCTGTCTCCTAGAGAAAGCTCTGAACAATGTTATATAATCAGTGTAGAACATAGCTCATCAGCATAAAAGCAGCATTACATTTTCTTCCTGTAAAATAGTCCTAATTTCTGAGACTCCTTTGAGCTACATTCTGCCTTTCTTAACAGCTAATCTGTGGATGTGCTGAGTTTTCCTTTGTAGTACAGTCAAACAGTACCCTGTGTGTTTTCAGGTGTGTCCTCTCAATGAGTCCATTCAGAAGCAAGTATGACAAACATTTTAGTACTCATTGTAATGTGTTTGTATGTTGAGGGTTTTTTTTTTAATCCTCTGTGCAGAATCCTAGTTCTCACAGCAGTCTAGTTAATTCAAACTTCAACTACCCCCCTGAAGTAAATAGTGAATGTTCTACTTATTTACAGAGGAGAAAAGAGAGCCTTAATTCATTAAATTTAAGTGAGTCAAGGGTTCAGCATTCACAGTGCTTTGACTGTTATATTTTGCTGTAGTGGATAAACATTACTGAGATCTGTTAGTAAACAAAGAGCTTTTACCTGTTTTTTCTGAGATATGCAAATAAAAAGTGCAGTTAATCAGCTAAGCAGATTAAAAGCCTCTGATCGGTGAAACTTGGACTGGTGATGGTATATGGATGGTCTTGGAGGGAACAGGAGCTTTTGGACTAAAACATCTTTTCACCATTGGTCCATCTATAGTGGATACTTTCTAAACTGAGTTGAATAAATTTGTTTTAGTAGTTGAGTCTTTTTAGCTGATCCAAGGAATAAGCTTTTACAAAGAATAGTGGGACAAAAGAAGTTAAAGCTCCCCTGTTTGAGCTGCAGTACCTCTGCTTTTCTATTTGAGACCTGTTGGATTGCATGAAAGGAATGTGCCCACCGATTCCGGCAGTTAATTTTATCTTCTTTTCAGAAGATGAGTTGGCATAAGGAAGTTGAGTTAAACAACAGGCCAGCTGTGGTGATGTGATTCACAGCTTGGCACCAGATGAGCTGATAGCCCATTTCTGACCTAAAGCAATGCTTCCATACCTTTTCATTGAACGCAGTCTCACTGTCCTTGGAATGGCTGTGTGATGCCACCATCATAGAAGTATTTAATAGGGGGCCTGCTTAATTATGGGGTGAAACATTTTACTGTGTGATTGGAGGTTGAGCAGAAAGTGTTTGGGTTGTGTTCATCATTTGTGTACAATGGGGAAGGACTTCACAGACAACTGACTTTGGGGTGAAACTATAGTCGTGTGGTGAGAGGTGTAATATCTGAATCCTGTGAGTGAGGAGATACAGACAAACAAAAGGCATTTTCTGTTACCCATCTGCACTCTTTAATTCAACCCCAGTGTCTTCAGAACTTTTGGGAAGGAAATAATAACCCGGCAGCAGATTTTTCACAGCTGAATCTTCGTAGTGGAACAATGGTTTTCAAGCTCTCATACACTGTGGTTATCTAAAATGTTTCTGAGGATCTCTTACTACAGATTTTTTCCCTTCAATAAAATGACTTCTAGTTTCATGTCATGAACCTCCGGTTAAAAACTGACTAATCAGAGGAACAAAGGGATTGTCTTTTTTTCCAGAGTGCTGGTGCCTGCCTGTTTGTTTTGGAAGACAGTCCTGTCAGGAACAGTGGTAGTACTGTGGATTCTTTATGTGTTCCTCTACACTAGCACCTGTACCCCTAGAGAAAATACATGGCATTCTTCCCTCTCCATCTCAAGATGCCACTGTTCTCTGGGCTTTTCCAGATATGAAGCCTTCGTAAGATTGTGGTAATTAAGACACTGAATGTGAGCCAAAGCTGGGGAATGTGAGCCAAAGCTTGTGGGTAAGAATTAGGGGATGTGGGAAAGGAGAGGAAATTGCTGTAGGGGTCTACTATAGATCACCAGACCAAGAGGAAAATGTTGATGAGGCCTTCTACAGACAGCTGGAGGTAGCCTCTAGCGCTAACCCCATGGTG
>JAOXOE010000745.1:2626029-2640146 GCA_028565055.1 Phoeniculus purpureus | reverse complement strand
GGGAGAAGGGGAGGGGGCAGGCAGCTACTTGTCTTTTCAACTTTTTAAACCCAAACTTTACACTTTTCTGTAGAAATCACACAAGTTAAACTGACAGATTCTGCTCAGGTTCTAAAACAGAGCAACTAAATAAAACCCTTTTGAGAATTTGGGGCTTACAGATTGACTTAAGCTGGTGACCACTTTTACAGAAAGTTGCTGCATGATAGGCATCAAATGATGAATGAAAACATTTTTTCCAAATAAATGACAGTAGAGAATATTGTAAGGGACAGCCCAGAAAATCCTGTGAGAAAATGTAACTGCTGCTTGTAACAGTTATGCACAGTTCCACCACTGAGTTTCAACAGCACCAAGTTTTCCCAGAGCCTCCAGAGCAGTCCGATGTCCCCTGGGCAGGGCTGAGCACTCGTGTATGTGGCTAATCTTGTTGTGTTGCACTAGGACATGACCCACTGTTGCGTCTGTTTTATGTGCGAGCTTTCCCCTGACATTGGCCCACAGTTGTCTCTGTGATCATAAATAGTTTTTATAGTATTTTCCAGTGACTCGCTGTAAAAGGTTTGGTGCGTGTGCCAAATTTGACTTCAAAAGGATGTTAATATGGCTGGAATATCAAAGCTGCACGTGACCCAGAACTTTAAGTGGTAGAATGAAAGAAGAAATGGCTGCCAGAGGTGTTTGAGTGGGCATTGCAGTTGGGTACAAATTACTCGGTTTATAAGCTGCCTCTGAATTGTTCTAGTCGCCCCTCTGACCTCCGAGCTGTGTTCATGGAAGCCTCTTTGCTCTTTCCTTACGTTGTTAGAGTTTCCTTCCTGCTTGTCAGAAATTTGAGGAAAAGCTTGGAATGTCCCTTTAATCTCACTTTTTAGGATTTGCTTTTCTGGATGTTTTTCCCCTCCCAGCAATCCTAAGTGCTGTATGGACTTCTGTAGGGATACTTCTGTTTTCTCATTCCAGCAGTGCCTTGCCTTTCTAGAGCTTGTTCTGTGCAGCAGACTGACTTGTTCTCCAGATGTGAACACTGGCAGACTTCACTCTTGACCTTCTCAGAGTAAGTTTATTGTGCCTTTGAGCGTCCAGGTACTGCACTGACTTCTGTGTAGTTCTGAGCCAGAAATGAACACTCAGTGTTGCTACTGCCTAGTGGGTGTGCACTGAAGTGTAGGAGTTCTGCAGGTTTACTGAAGCTGCCTTGTGAAAGATGAGCTCTCTGAACTGTGGCAGCAGTGTCTTCTGAAGGCAGACTGCAGAGCCCTCTGCACAGCCCTTCACCTTCAGAAACATTTCCATCTTCTGACTTTTGGTCATCATCGTTTGCAGTGGTAGTTCTTTGCTTACACATTTTTCTAAAGCGTTGTCTAGGTTTTTCAAAGGCAACTGGAGCTACTGTGGTTCTTTATGACTGAGTTACGATAGCTGAACCAGGTAAATCTTAAAGGTTTGGTTGCTTCTCCTGTCTCCTTTCCAGGAAACATCCTCTGACAGGCTATCAGGCAGCACTTAAAGCAGGGATGCCAGTGACTCCACACCACAGGTTAGAGGACCAGACTAGACTCTGTCCCATTGACCACTCAGTTACCTGAGCAGAATTAAATGAGTTCACCTACCATTTCAGAATTTTCCCATTTTTTTGTATGTTAACATTCTGTTGTTTGCATTTCTGGTATAGCCTCACACGAAACCTCTTCCAAACACTTGGGTACTTTAAAATGAACCATCAGGTGTACCATGCACAGCGAAATCCGGACAGTACGTTGGAGTCTAGTTGGAGGGACAGAGTCTAGTTGGAGGCCTGTACCTAGCGGAGTCCCCCCCAAGGACCAGTACTATTCAATCTATTCATTGATTACTTGGATGAGGGATTAGAGTGCACTGTCAGCAAGTTTGCTGATGACACAAGGGCAGAGCAGAGGAATAGTGGGTGAGCAGAAGGTCTGGGGTAATTTTTCATTGTTACCAGTTTAAAGTCGAATCACCGGGTTGGATGTTTACAGGTAACCTGCAGCCTGAACCTGGTGCAGTGGGGTAGTTTTGTCATTGTTCTTGGGTTGTTCCTGTGTCCCAGCAGCGGCAGCATTTCTCATTTAGGCAATTCCAGGGTTTTCCTTAAAGATGGAATGAATGATTGCCTTTGTAAAGCCACCAAAGCTGCCTTTTAGTACAGCCCCATGAGTGCTGGAGCAAAGATGGCCAGACATTTAAGAAAAAGAGCAAGAAAAGTAGGATGTGAGATCGTGTTCATTGATTTGACTGTACATTAGATTTAGATTTCAGTTTTGTGACTTTAGCTTTTGACTAAGGCCTTACATCATGCGGTTCGCTTGCATTCTTTCATACTTGTGAATGTGAAGCCTTCAGGAAGGGAAGTTTCTCTGTATTGGAATGTTTTTGCTTGATGCAGGCAGACACAGGACACTCCTTTATGCATTTCACAGATGCTTGTTGATGTGTTTATTTTTCAGTGAAATCTGGTTGATTACATTTGCAAGTTACTGTTTGGTCCCTGTTTTTTCTCTTGTTCTGATGCGGATCAGTACAGAAAGCGTGTCCTGTGCTTGTTTCTGTGTGAGATCACTCTGTTTCTCGTTAGCATGTTTTCAGTGGTGCTATTTTAACTTCACATCTCAAAGGTCTTTCCCTGCCATGGCACTAAGCTGAAAAAAATTTGTCAGGAATTGCAGTTTTCTAAGGGAAGGAAGTGTAGAGTTCTGACTGGAGAGAGCAGGGGACAGAAGGTGCTATTATGGGAACTGCAGGCTCTGATGGAACTTGTGTGAAGGTGATGCTTCGTGCTCCATGCTGGTCCTGATGCTCAAGGAGAGAAATGGAAAAGAACAAAAGCACTCTTCTGGGAAGATCCGGGTTAAATTCTTGGAGGCGGAGCTTAAAATCAGGGTGACTTTACTGAGTAGTTTGTAGTCTGATTCAGAAGTGAAGATTTGGCCACCTGCTCCTGTTCCATGTTAACCCCAAAAGCAGAGGGTTTGCCAGCTCAGATCAGGGTTACAGAACCACTCTACAGACAGCGGGCTGGCGAATTCCTGCTCTGGAGGCCTCCAGGAGCAGAGCAGGAGGTAGAGTGGATGCCGTGCTTCTTCAGGAATGGTGTTCATCATTGATTTTATCTGTGTCTTGAGCGGAACACCATCTTTACTTTGTCCTAAAGATTTCCCACCAGGGACAAGGTGCTATGTGAATAATGCTTAAAAGCGGTAGCAGGAATAGAGGGAGGATGGTCCTTACCTATCTCAGGAAAGCACATGAGCTGTCTACATTCTGTGGTAGAAGTGATTCCTGCAAGAACAGTACTCTGCCTAACATGAAAGGTTTTTGGGATGGAAGGCTAAGCCAGAAAAGGAAATAGGGCTGCTTGTGGCAGCAGGGAGGCATAAAGCTGATGGAAGGGGATGGTGAAGGTTTATGTGTTTATGTGGCAGCCATTCAAAGTAGCTGTGGTTTGAAAAGCTTGTTGGAGTACAAGAAACATTTGACAGTCAGTCAAGGGAGGTGATTCTGCCCCTCTAGTCTGCACTTGTGAGACCCCCCTGGAGTTCTCTGTCCAGTTCTGGAGTCCCCAACATCAGAAGGACACATAGCTCCTGGAAGGTGTCCAGAGGAGAGTGACTACAATGATCAGAGGGCTGAAGCACGTCCCTTATGAGGGCAGACGGAGCAAGTTGGGGGGTTGTTCATCCTGGAGAAGAGGAGGCTCCCAAGTGACCTTCTGGCAGCTTTCCAATCTCTGAAGGAGGCTACAGGAAAGCTGGGAGAGGACTTTTTACACGGGTGGTAGTGCGAGGACAAGGGGAGAGGGTTCCAGACTTGAAGAGGGGAGATTAAGACTGGACATGAGGAATACATTGTTTCCTATGAGGGTGCTGAGATGCTGGAACAGGTTGCCCAAGGAAGTTGTGGCTGCCCCATCCCTGGAAGTGTTGAAGGCTGTGTTGGATGTGGCTCTGAGTAACCTGATCTAGTGAAGGTGTCCCTGCCTGTGCAGGGCAGGTGGAACTAGATGATCTTTAAGGTCCCTTCCAACCCTGGCCGTTCTATGATTTCTATTTTTTATGTTACGAATGTTTCAGATAGCTGGCTGTGATGGCTCACAGAACAAACGGCTTCTACTTTTGGGTTGGGTTTTTTTAGTGAATTTGGATTGCTTAAAAACATTCTGAGTAAGGATTTGTCCATTTGAATAGCTGCCATTGTATTTGGAAATAGCAGCTCCAGTGCTTGTTTTCCTACCTCACAGTCACAAGGAGGAAGGTAGATACTGTAGCAGGAAGTGATCCCCCTCCTATGGAGAAGGTATTTTACACTGGCAGGTCACATGCTTAAGTAGTCTTTAACCAAAACTCTTTCAGAGTTTGTCAGTAAATACAGGAGGAGAGAGTAGAAAATGAGTTTTAAAGATGCTGAAAGCATTCCGATCGTATTTGAATTCGCTTCCACAGATGAAAGTTTTCTCGCAAGCAGCAGTGTGTTGTGTAGAGAAATCCTTGCTATACGATACTGAAAAGGCACTATAAGCAGAAACTCGCTTTTTCTGTGAGTGAAACACACTCCTACAGTACAACCGTTTCATGTTAGAGCTCTGTTTTCTGCCAAGGGGAGTGTGAAACATCTGATTTCTTCACTGGGAGGTACAGTAATAGTTTTGGCATCTGTTCCTCAAAGATCTGCAGGCTCGAAACGAGTGCAAGCAAAGCCAGCCCCTTTGGTGGGCCTCTCCTTTTTCCCTTTTCCTCAAGCAGCTGGCAGAGTTAGCCTGTTTTTGCAGGAGGAACATGATTTACTGTTGTGCTTTGCCAGCTGACAGAACTGCCACTTTTAAAGGCTGTACCACACAAAAAAAGAAATAGATGAAGTACAGTGCATTGCAGCTACCTTTGAACAGGCTGTCTGCTAGGGCTGAAGCATTGCTTTCAGTTAACAGACTGTTGTGTGGAACCAAACGGGAGCAAGCAGCCCTCAAGCTGCAGTCAGGATGTGTGTGGTTTTGGTATAACATCCGCCTGAGCACATGATGCTGGGTAAGTGCTGGAGCCTGGGTTATGATTCACTGGGGAGAAACATGGAAAACAATGTCTGTTTTTCAAGGCTTGGAGGAATGAATTTCAGGTTGGATTAATGTATGGTTTTGCTAAAATAAATCTACTGGGAGCCGGGCTGCCTCTGTGTGAAAGGAAGGGAGGGTGCTGGATATGGCTGATGGAGCAGTGTCTGCCCCGCAGTCTGTTTGGTGTCTCACAGATGCTCTATTTGAAGGCAGCGCAGTGGTGTTGTCCTCTCCACCACTGCACATGGACTCCAGGGCCACATCTGCTGATTTGCCAAGACAAAAGTGGAGTTGGAGGGTGGTAATGCTGTTTGGACAGCTGCATTGATCTGTACTATATATTTTTAAGTTATTTTTCCAGCACGGTCAGAAATCCCACTTTGTAATTTTCTGCCCTTCTGTTTGAACTGGGAGATGCATCTCTGTGCTTGTTCAGAGCCTATGGAATTTCTAAGCTAATTGATCTTAGTGATCTATAATTATCTTCAAACACATACAATTTTGAGTGCACTTTCACACCAAGGGGTAGTGTAGAGGCAAATAATAATAAAGACAAATATTAAAACAATAATTACTTAATAATAATAATAATAAATATTTTAAAACTACTTTCAATTCTTAAAACTATCTTTAAAGTTGCATTTTAAACTCAGATGATTTCATAATGGGAAATTGATGAATATAGTTTTATGTGCAGTTGCTTTGCAAGAGGAGTCAGATATCTGCAAGAAGTGCTGGTGTATTTTCACAGGGGCAGAGCTATCATGTTTGTGTTCTACACAGTGATATAAGATTTTCAGCTGGGCTCAGGAAAATATTAGTATCTGCTGAAGAAGTTGAAGCTTCAGGTATTTGGGGGTTGGGTTTTTTAGCCAAGACTATGTAGTTGAAGGCACAGGGATTGAGAGGAAGGTTTTTGAGGAGTATAAACTGTTCCCTGCCCAGAAGAGGAGCTGTTCTAATTTAGAAAGAGTGAATTAGATGCCTACAGAACGCGTTAGGGTGTGGTCTGCTGAGATTGCTGAGACAACTCGATACTTCTGGGTGTCTTCCGGGAGGGTCTGCCCACAGTACTGCCCTGTCACTGGTCCCATTTTCCGTGTTCTTGTTGCTGTCTTCCAAAAACCTTTCCAGAAAAGTGGTGGTGTTGGGTTGGTTTTTTGGATTGGGGTTGGGGTTGGGTTTTTTTTGCATTGAAACCACCAGTTCTCCAATACTTTGGGCTGTGATTTTTTGTTTCAAGTGCAAATGAGTGAAATAGGTGCTTTTTGTGTCGAATAGAAGATTTCTGCTGAGGACTTCAAATGGGTTCGTTCATTACTGGCACTTGAGAGCCCTGCCATATCCCCTGTAAATTCCCCACAAAGTTGTTGAAATCCCAGTTCTAAGAAAAAAACCAAACAACCAAATTACCTCTGTAGCTGCACTTTTTTGTTTCATTTTACAAGTATTTTTGGTTTTCCTTTGGAAATCAGTTTGTACTTTTTAAAGCAAAATGCATCCTCCTGAGCAGGGGTCCTTTGAGGCAGCAAAAAGCAGGAGTCTGTTGCAGCTGGGTGTAATTTTGCAGCCTTCAAAGGGTTGTTTAAATTGTAGTGGAGCGGACAGTACCGAGCTGAAAGTTTGCTTTGGGCTATCAGCCGCCAAAGAATGCTGCACTGCAGGAAGCGGGATGAGCCATCCCCACAGCATCGCCCTTACTGCTTCGACAGAGATGTGAGAATTCTTGTTATTTCCTAGGCTGGCTGATGGCTGTTATCCAGGTGCAAAAACAGGCTGCAAAGGCTGGGCTAGAGATCCAGTTCCACCTCTGCTGGAGAGGGATGAGCCTGTTGTGCTCGGAAGCTGGTTCAGAGCTGTAATTCGAGACAGGGCTACTGGACTTCAAATACAGAGGCTGCTAGGCTGCTGTGCTGCAGTTAAGTGTCACGTTTCACATCAGTCATTAGCTCAGAGCGGTGCAATCCCAAACATGTCCCATATGCTGGTACTGCGGAACTGGAACTGGGACTTGAGAGGCGAAAGAGCGGAGCGGAGCTCTGTGAGAACCTGTCCCCTGGTGGTTTGTTGTGTTGAAATCTGGCCTGGAAAGAAGGGTTCAAGAAATGGGATTTTCAGGGAGCATCTTGAGCAGCAGGTGGGAAACCTTAAGCACTTGATGTTATGGTTGGTTCTGCGAATCTGCAACTAGTAATTTATAATTAGTGGATAGAGACAAGCAGGAGATGACAGGGGGAGGTGGTTTGGTCTCAACAGTTACAAATGGTATTGTTCCTGCACTCCCTTCCTAGCATGTCTGGGGAGCTGGGCACAGAGAATGAGCTGTGTCTTCAGCTGCTGAAGTCACTGCCTGACTGGTATCCTTTTAGCTCGGATTCCTGCCAGGAGAAAGATTCGGTTCAGGCAGCAGTGGCAGATTTCTGTACAACCACCAACCTTTGAGCAGGCTCAGGAACAGCACTGAAGACTTGTGACAAGTTCCTGCAAAGCTCCTGCTCCTGAGCTCAGCAGAGATCTGCACTTTATCTCTGGAAAACTGAGGGCTTTTCTAGCTCTTACGTGAGAGGATGAGAAAGGTATGAGGACACTTCTTACTGGAAGAAAGTAGTACCCTGGAGAAAAAAGGTTGAGCAGAGAAATGAGCTCGGGAGTGGCATGAAGGTGATAGCAAGATCTCCTAATACAAGAACCAGGGCTATAGCAGAACAAGCCATTAGATTTTAGAGTAAAAAGAAGCAAAAAAGAATCTTGTGAAGCAAAATTGCTTAGCTCAGTGTGTAGTTTAATCTGTAGAAACCGTCACCATGGGATGCTGTCGAGGCCAAAATTTTACATGGTCTCAGAAGTCACATGAGGAAATGCTGAGCACTGTCCTGGCTCCCAGGGCAAGAGATGGGCTGTTAGGTTGGGGTTGTTGCCATGTGATGTTTTGGGTGGTAAGTTAGCAGGGCTTTTTTTCCCCCACATAGCTGTTGGCCTGCCTTTTTGAGAGACTTTAATAGACATGGGGTAGTTACAGCTTCCTCAGGTTGTAACTTACTTCACTGTTCAATACTCTTCATACACCTTCATTTCTACTACTATGGAAAGCATCTTTCTGTTCCTTTTCTGTCTCTTGCCTAACAGGTTGCTGTTGAAAATTAAATTGCTATGATACACTTCAAAAATGGGGGAAAAAAACCTGACCTTAGATTTCATCTCCTCTACATGGGAAATGTATGACACTTGGTCTCAGGAATCCACAGAACCTTTGGTGCTTTGCTGTGTGAATGGAATGGTATGGAAAAATTCCAGAGGCACTGGAAATGGTATTGCTGTATGGAAACTGAAATGCCTCATCCATAAGCAGTGCATTTTAATTGCCGTGATGGATTGGCTGGTGATGCGAGCATATCTACTGGGATTTACTGTTCAGTGGCAGTTTGACATTACTCTTTGTAAAGAACAGAATGAAAGAATTACTGAGGCTGGAAAAGCCCTCTGAGCTCATCCAGCCCAGCCCAGGACCTCACATCACCACAGTGGCCACACCAGGGCACTCAGGGCCACAGCCAGGCTGTCCTTCAACACCTCCAGGCATGGGGACTCCACCACTGCCGTGGGCAGTCCATTCCAGGGTCTGATACCCCTTTCTGTGAGGACGGGCTTCCTAACATCCAACCTAACCCTCCCCTGGCAGCTTCTGGCCTGTTTCTCTCATCTTGGTGCTGGTTGCCTGGGACAAGAGCCTGACTCTCACCTGACTACAACCTCCCTTCAGGGAGTTGTAGAGAGAGAGGAGAATAGTATGTTGAGTCAGAGCAACAGTATCTTAAATATATGATCTTAACAGAGCATGGTTCCTAGTTTCTCTAACTTGGTGCATTCAGATGTGTATCACAAGAAATTCTAGACTGAAGGAAAGTGTTGGTTGCCAGAGCCTGCCGATGTAAATCATGGGCTTCTCTTTGCAGGGAAGTGGTTGGAGAGGCCAGAGAGGGTTCTTGCCTCTCCTGCTGAACCAAGCAAAGTGCCTGGCCTTGTGTTTCTCGCAGAGATTTGATGCACATCTCATGGTAGCTCAGAACAACAGTAAATCCTTTGACCCTTTTTCTCTTCTTCTGTGCTTTAGAAACAAGACTGCCAATGGCGATTATCGGAAGGAGCACCGAGAAAGGAGTCGCAGCCCAATAGAGCGGGCGGCTGCTCCAACCATGAGCCTTCATGCCAGTCACCTGTATGCCTCAATCCCAAGCTTGACCATGGATCAACCTCTAGCACTGACCAAAAACAGCATGGATGCAACCCGGCCTGTTGGCATCACACCTACACTGACTTCTGTGGAACGGCAGCAGGTACTGCCTTCTGGGTTGGCCAGAAACTCTGAGTGGGTGCTGGGATCCTTGCTGTAGATGTAAAGTCTTACTGGGAGTAAGCGGGACATACTGTGAGTTCCTGTAGGTAAGCAGTGCTGTTCTTCAGGCAAAATGGATTTTCAGAATGCACAATGGATGGCACAATACACAGTGTTCAGCATACAGAATTCAGACACTTAAGTGTGTCTGTCACACATTTGTTGGCCTTCCTGCTTTCCCTAGCGTTCTGCTAAGCTTGCGAGTGCACATGGTTTAACCAGCCGCGAAAAGTCCCTGTACTGCCAGCCAGTAGCAGAGGATATTTCCTCTGTGCTCCTCTGGGCAGACAGCATTTCCTCTGTGCGCTCTGTCCTGGCTCCCACCCTGTGGCAGCTGAGTTAGGTTTCTGCAGGGCAGAAAGGGAAGTTTTGCACTTAATCCAACTTTCTGTAATTTTTTGATCATTGATTTTTGGTTACTGACTTCTTTTTATTATTTAATTTTTTCCCCCATGTGCTGAAATGGGGTTTTGTTTGTAATCTGTTTTGTTTTGGTTGGTTGTCTGGGTTTTGGCTCGCCATCTGTACATGGTGTCAGTTGTCAGCAGTTCTGTGCAGGTTATGCAGGACAGTTCTCTTACGTCAGACTCACTTTTATCCCTGTCACAACTGGGAAGTCAAGGTTTGACAATTAAGTTGTGATGAGCTGCAACAGTGAGAAATTGAACTGGCCCTTGTATCCAAACTCCTCCTTTCCGTCCTTCTCTCTTCCCCTGCTGTGATGCAAAGGGTAAACAGTTTGCGTGGATGAGCAGCCAGAGGTTAGGGTTTTTCATATGAGGTTCACCAAATCTTCATGTCGTGGGAGCGAAGTACTTTAGATACTCAGAATCTCCCCTGTAGGTTCCCATAGCAGTTGGCCACATACTCAGCCGTGCCAAAATGCCGGTGTTACTGAGCTCTTGCATCATTTGGCACGTGGATTGCAGTGTTACTGTTGTGTGCAGAACAGCGCCGCTTTGCTCTCAGTGTCCAGTGGTGACAGAGGAGGAAGGGACTGGCTTCCACTGATGACACTTGTGCCCTTTGATAGCATTATTGTGCACCTTGGCCCCATCGCTAATGCCACCGACACTCCTCTGCTGGGACATGTTTCGCTTGGGCCAATTCCTGTTGCTCATTGCCAGATTACTCTCTCTTCTGTTATCGCTGACATTTTGAGCCAGATTACAATCTGTGTTCTCGGGGAAATAGGATGTTGAGGTAAGACCTTGCTAAGAGCACAAAGCAGAAGTCATATCCCCCCAAAAAGAAGAGTATCAACAAGAAGCAGCTCTAGGTTGATGATATCATAGTTTGTTTTTGTTTTTAAACTTAGCATGTTGAATGTGATTTCATCCTACTCTGCTTCTAATAGAGATGAGGAGAATGCTTTCGCATTTCAGGCAGTTTGTTCAGCTGCGGGAGTGGCTGCTACTGAATTCTCAGCTTATGTCAATCTTTTCATATGAATTGTTGAGGGCTGCTCAGTGCACACAGCCCCATCCCAGGGGTTCAGTGAGGTGCCTTATTCTGCCTCTCCCATCCTTTGTGCGGTTGTATCCTTGAGAGAAACTTCTATACTTGTCTCACTCTGTCTCTCCTCTCACCACCTCTTGCATGTCTGAAATAGTCCTCAGAAGAGATAAACTTCTCAGACCTGTGCTTTGTGCAGGCACAAGTTCCCCTGTAAAAAAATAAATACTTCAGTGAGCAAACTGCTTTTAGAAGAATCAAATCATTCTCCTTTTTCCCCTTTTATTTTCTTGACTTATTTTTTGTTATTTTGCTGATAGTGCAATAAGGAGTAAATAGCCCTGTTCCTGTTGGGTCTGGACAGACAGTGTTAAACCTCCCCTTGTTAGCTCATCTCTTTGAGCTTGGCCTTGCTCTTGCCCTGTCTGTCTGAAAACACTTTACTCTGTCACTGTGTCTTTGCTGCTGGGTGAAGCAGAGAATTCTGTGGGTCTGCTGTGCAGACTTTCAAATGGACAAGGAAATGAAAACTGTGTTAATTACATCAGTTCTGCTAATCTAGTGGACACTCCAGAACTCGCAGTGAGCAATGGCAACGTGGACTCTGCACCATAAAATGTCCCACTGATGCAAAGTCCAGGCATTCCAGTTCCCTTTGCTTTTCCCTTCAGAGAGAAACTGAGATGGTCCTTTTCCTGAGGCCCATCCCTTTTCACTGCAGCATTTAGAGAGGAAACAGCTAGAAGGGAAGCCTTTTCTGTTTACATTTTGTGCAAAGTATGAGCTGCAGGATGGAGCCTGTGTGAGCAGCCATGCTGGGGAGCTTGCATGTGCTTGGAATGAGAAAAAGCTGATGTTCATTAAGCAGTACTAGAAAGGCAGTTTAATTACAACAGGACAGCACTTGCGGTCAAGGCTCACTCAGCTCTTTGTATTTTACATCTTATTGTTGTGTGGCTGCTGCATGGAATACAGATTAATCAGCCCAGGAAAACTGAACTTCCCAAAGAAAAATGAGAACTTTCAACCTTGAGTGGCAAAACTGAGGTGGCAAAAGATGAAAATCAAATTACAAAATTCATAAAGCCCTTCCAAGTCCTGGAAATCAGTATATGTGGCCATGAATGAAACAAGTGTTTAAAGTGTTGGCATTTAGGTCTGCCTGTGAGATGGCTATGGAGCAGAAGTAGTGACTGTAAAATCACTTTAATGCTTTTAATGATTCTCATTTCTCCGTCCCTTTTTCTGTGTGCTTTCCGCTTAAATAACTGAGAACCAACCGCTATGGGAATGCAAAGTGGGGTTTGTTTTAATCACCCGAAGAAACAATAGCTGAGCATTTGGGGATTTAATATGCTTTATTGGATTGGACAGTGTGTGGGTTATTTCACTGCTGGGATTTGCCTTGGTGTTTGTACTTCTCAAGTGATGAAGCAGTGAGCTGCTGCTGATGTGGCTGCAGCCTCAGCACGTGACCATTGTGTCTTTCCTCTCATGCCAGAATCGTCCATCCGTAATCACCTGTGCCTCTGCAAATACCCGTAACTGCAACCTCTCCCACTGCCCCATCGCCCACAGTGGCTGTGGTTCTGCCCTGCCGGCCTTCAGAAGAGCCTCCAGCAGTAAGTTTTGCGCCCGTGCTCTGACCTGCCTTGTGACAGTGTAGGGAGAACAGAAGGGTCTGGGCAGTACAGCACTGCTGTGCTAACAGGCAGAGAAACAGTGGACACCTCAGTGCCTGCTGCCAGCCCCAAGGAGTGCACCATGGGGCCTCTCTGCAGCCCTTCTGAAGTGCCATTCAGAGCTGGGGAGAGATGCACCTTCTTGTTTTGAACGGCTCATTTGAAAAACCAAACACTCCACAGAGCCAACTCAGTCATTATGTTTATTTCAGTCTGACTGACAAACAGCAGCCTCGCTTTTATTTTAGGACCTGTAGTTTCCCCAACCTTCAGCAGTCAGTAGACTTTTATGAGTTATGATGAGGGGAAATGGCCTCAAGTTGCGTCAGTGGAGGCTTAGATTGGATCTTAGGAACAAGTTCTTTCCTGAAAGAGTGGTTGGGCAATGGAACAGGTTGCTGAGGGAGGTGGTGGAATCTCCATCCCTGGAGATTCTTAAAAACCAAGTAGATAGAGCACTTGAGGTCATGGTCTAGGGGTTAGGGAGCTGTTGGGATGAGGGCTGGACTTGCTGATCCTGGAGGTCCTTTCCAGCCATGATGGTTCTATGGTTCAGCTGCCGTCACAAAAATCTGTTCCTGTAGCTACAACTGCCCTACGTGAGCACAGACTCTCCACCTCTCAGTGGAGACAGCACAGAAAGCTCCAGAGAGCAGTTGCTACAGCAACCCAAGCAGGGAGTTTTAGCTTCCTACCTTCTGCACTCTTAGTACGTCTCATGGAATCTCTGCATGCAGGACTTGCTGGGACCTCTCGGGCTGTTACCCTTTGCTGTCACTGCTTCCAGGTGAACACCAACAGCCCTTCCAGTGACTCTCAGGGATCTGCTGGAGCAGGGCTGTCTCACATGCCCTTCCCCAGTGTCATGGCATTGAGGCCTCACCAGACAGAATGGGAAACAGTGCCACTATGAACGAGATAGGAACCTGAAGGTCCATAGTAGGGTGGTAATAATGATATAATAATAATGAATATTTTTAGAACAGTGTAACCAGTCCTTTGTGGGGCACAGAGGACACCAGCATGGATCCCAGCAGCTTAAGTTCCTCTGAAAGATAAGTCCCTTGTAGAGACACACAGATACAATTTCTAAGCTGCAACTGTCTCATGTTCTGCCTGAGAAATTACTACTGTGATTGTTCAGACCCCTTCTTTTAAGCGTCTTTGTTCCTCTCATCAGCGTTACCCCATTTTAATACCTTAGTTTCTGACCTGAGACCATCTTGAATTGTGAGTGGGAATGCAGGTGCTGTGCAATCGTTTCAGGAGAGAGTTGCTGTAGCTGGTACAGAGGGAGAGCTGCAGTGGCATGGGAATCACAGAACCATAGGCTCATCGTGACTGAAAAGGACCTCCAGAATCATCAAGTCCAGCCTTCATCTCCCAAACCCCTAGACCATGGCCTCAAGTGCTCTATCTACTTGGTTTTTAAACACCTCCAGGGGTGGGGACTCCACCACCTCCCTGGGCAGCCTGTTCCAGTGCCCAGCCACTCTCTCAGGAAAGAACTTCTTCCTAAGAT
>JAOXOE010000745.1:2596932-2617168 GCA_028565055.1 Phoeniculus purpureus | reverse complement strand
AGAGGAGAGCATCACCCGAAGAATCTGAATTTTGTATCTTCTCATTTAAGAGAACTGCTTTACTCACTTCCCTCTTCTTCAAGTCATCTAGCCTGACACTCTGAGAGTTCAAAAGGAAATGAAGGCAGATTCTGTTTCAGGTGTGAAGAGCAGGGTTTTCCTGGACCTTTGAATTTCAGATCCGCTGTTCAGTCACCATTTGGCCGCCAGAACATTATTATTGTAGAACTGTCCCTGTATAGGACAATAGGAGGCAATGGCCTGCCAGCTGTGCCCAGAACACAGCCTCACGAACGTCTACGAAGCAAACAGCTTCCCGACATACTTCTCTCCGGGATCTCGGTCTTCAGGTTTGCAGGGATGTAAATCGTTTAGCCTCTGCAAATCCATAGGTTGCTGACTCCTCAGCCAAATTCTTCTGCTACTAAAATCCGAAGACATAGTTCTGAAACGACCATGTTATTTTAAAACAGTAAGTAAAAGTTGTTTCATTTTTATATCCTTTCATAATCATCAAGCACATATGAAGGAAGGTTTGATATTACATTTGCTGGGGAACTCACATCAGGATATGCTGATTCTGCCAGTCCCATCACAGCAGAACTCAGATGTGCCCTGACATCCCTGGCGAAGGAGAAATGGCTGTAAGGATAAGAGTCTGTGAACAGGAAATAAGAGACAGAGGCTCTGCAGTAGACTTTGATTTGCATTTTAATTCCTTGCTGCCTCAATTTCCTAATCTGTACAGCACAGGGTTAGAAAATGTAGCTGGGTGAAGTCTAAGGAGTGGGATGGGACTGTGCCAAAACAGGAAAAACTCTTCGCTGGGGTTTTCGTCCACCTGGTCACACACGTCATGGTATTTTCCAGGTTAGGTTCTGGAAAAGACTGAGACTAGCTGATAACAGGAAGGTGTTGTCAATCCGTATGCAAATGGCAAAATAAATGAAAGGACCAGAGGACTTGGTAGAATGCAGAGGGTTTCTGTTTCGAGAGATGAAGCTTCCGCACAGATGGATGCGGAATCAGGGTGTTGCATTATTGTGCAAATAAAGGCAAAGAGGGGTTCTAAGTTGTAATGGAAAGAGTGCTCCAGGGCCAAGGACTGCTGTGACTCCAGATGTCAGTAGTTTGTTGAACATAATACAAAGCAGCATAACATGTAAAAAATGCAACTGGAACAAAAGGTTAGGCTGCCTCCCTCCATGCCGTGGTGAGAAGAATGAGAAGAAAAACAAAGTTACTTGGCAGCTGGGGTTTGTCAAACCTTGCCGGTGCTCTGCGATCTCCTCCATGCTAAAGCAATCGTATCATTACACAAACAGCACCCCACCAGTAAGCAAATAGGGCCCCTCTCATCCTACCACTACACAAACAGCCCCCTACCATGCCAAAAGCATTATTTCCTTGCCACAAGTACCTCGCCATTTCGAAGAGCATCTCTCTGCTGTGTTGTAGCTCTGTTACACAATGCCAAGTCAGCAAACTCACCCATTGAGAGCCAAGTTTAAGAAAGCACTGCGGAATGGAATGGAACAAACAGCCCTGCTAGCGCTCTCATCTTGCAGCTCCTCCAACTTGCTTTCATCTTCATGCTCTCCATCCAAGGGTCAGGCTGGCTGTATCTCACCACTGATAGGAGAACAGTGTTACCAATGAGCTTGGGTTGTTCTGGTCAAAGGTCTTATGTGGTGCCTCGGGAGAAAACAGACCACATGGTCTGTCCACTTTACTTTTCCCGGTGCTCATTTGGGGCCACAAAGTAAGAACATTCCTTCCATCCCTCCAGGACTGCTCCCCAGTAGCTTAGAGCTCATCATCAGAAGTGGCCTCAAGCTGCACCAGGGGAAGGTTAGACATTAGGAGAAAATTCTGCATTAAAAGGGTCCTCAGGACTTGAAACAGGTTGCTCAGGGAGGGAGTTGAATCACCATCCCTGTCAGCGTTTCACAGTTGTGGAGATCTTAGGTACAGAGCTTAGCAGTTGGTTGGGACAGCTGGGTTCAGGGTTGGACTTAACGATCTTGAAGGTCTTTTCCAACTTGAATGATGATGCTGTTTCCCTGAGAAACAGGGTCATGTCATCTCCACGCTGTTAGACTCAGCTCTTTTAACAGAGCTAATACCGTAATCTATAGCCTGGGCCAATCATGTGGACCTAGTTTCTGGCAAAGATACATCAAAAGCAGTCTTAGCGACTCTCCCACTAAGAAATCTCATAATGAGGTGAAAGGAGCAGAACTTGGATTCTCTGCTTTGGAGGCTAATGAGAGTTCAAACTTCTGGTTTCATTTATAAACTGAACAAAATCCTCAAATTCTGAAAGCGATTTCCTCCATTTGGCTTTTAAAAGAATTGCCAATTTTCTTCTAGTTTGGCAAAAACTAGTAAAAATCCAAAGCAGCAGGTCATTGCAAACTGTGAAATAAAAGTCTGGGTAGGCTTTGATGGCACAGCACTAAATTGTATTACACCAGCTGCTATTGGTGGTTTATTTACCAATTTACCATGTCTGGGGGCACGTAGCTCCTGCTTCAGGTCTGAAACAGAACCAGCCTTTGACTCCTTTCCAGATGCATCATCTGGTCTAATAAAGTGATTAAGTCTCCAGGCATGTCTTGCCTTGTTCATATCATTGAGCCTTTTCTGCTATAAGAAATAGCAACACAAGGATATTTCCACAGGCCAAGCCTGTGGTCTCACTGAAGGGTTTGTTTTCTCCCCTATGGACCCTCAGTTTGGGTGTCCTAGATGTAAATCAGTCATCAGAGACAAAGTCGACAGTCTGATTATTCTGGCTCAGTAGCCTCCACCTGCTCATTCCATAAAGCATCAAATAATTCTAATGCCACCCTTACGTAGGCTGCAAGTTATTCGTTACCCCTTGACACTGACAGCTGAAGGAAACAGCCAGATCTTTTATTGTTTAAAGATATGAGTCTACATTGAAAAACCACGGGAAAATACCAACAGCAGGACGCTGGAGCTGGAGAAGAAAATGGGTTCTGTAGAGGGCTGTGGGTTCTGCTGAAAAAGCATCACCATCGTCCTACTGATAGCAGAGTCTAAGGGCCAGCAGAAAGCTGCAACTGCACATTTTTTACCTGGTAGTAAATAGTAAAACTATCCCTATGTCCCAAGGCAGCTCAGAACAAAACTCCCTTCTGTGAGGACGCTTGTCTGCTTTGGTACTGGAAATCAGGGGTGAGGGGAAGGACAGGATTCCTAAAAAGATGCTGTTTTTTAGGTCAGAAGAACACAGGCTCAGAACCAGCTCTCTTGTGGGAAAAGGAGTTCTATCTCTATGTGAAATTCTGCCAAATTTCTGAACCCATTTCCCCTGGCAGAGGACCTTGGTTCTCTTTCTGCAGACGGCAACCAATGAAGTGAGTCACAAGAAGCAGCTTCTCTCTCTGGCCAGGGTCCATTGCCAGGTCTGATGTGGTGTCAGGATCTCCACCTGCTTTTCCTCCCAGGAGCTGAGCCGTTCTAGCTCCCAGGCTCGTACCCAGTAGTTTCCATTGCCAGTCAGCTTGCAGATAGGTTTACCCCTGAAGTTTTCTGAGTGATTCAGACCCCAGCTGTCTGTCTGAAGGTGCTGTGGGATTTCTGTTTAGCATAGGATTTCTAACAGGATTTCTAACACTTCATTCTCTAGAGCTTAGAACTGCTTTTCCATACCTACTAATGTAGAGACAACCGATCTTCTTAGTGCAAGTCTTACATTAAAGGGCTCCAGACTGTACCTAGAGTGAAAGGTACCCTTTTGTCAGTAATAACCTCGAGCCAAATTATTCACAAAACTTTTCTTTCTTTTAAATAGCAAAACCAATGGCAACGAACATTCGGTTGCAGTGGGGTGGGGAGGGAGAGGGGTTTGACTAGCTCTGTATTATTCTGCTGCTCCTAGCCATCCTGTACCTTACAGCTTGGCCTGAGCCCCATATAGGTTCTCACTGCATACCCTCAGTGCCCATGATGAACCATGACACCTTGCTGCTGGGTACAAAACCCACATTTTGCTTGCACATATCACTTGAGACTGATAGCTCACAACCAGTATGCTTGGGGAATGGGTCTTTCAGAAAGCAAAAATATCCCCAAACTTGCCTTGCTTAAGATAAAGCACCAATATCCTCCTTTCTCAAAGGGATTCAGCCCACATTTTGCAGAAGTAGCAGCTTACTGTTTAGATTGAAAGTCAGATTTCGTAATGGATTAGAATCACAGACTTGACTGCACATTCAAAGAGATGGGTGAAGCATTGCTGACCTTCTTATCTGTGGGATCTACCCCAGTTAAAATTTCCAAGAGAGAAACCTACATAGTCCGCTGATGACACAAAGCTGGGAGCAGTGGCCAACAGCCCAGCAGGCTGTGCTGTCATCCAGCCAGAACTGAACAGGCTGGAGAGCTGGGCAGGGAGAAACTAAATGAAATTCACAAGGGAAGTGTAGAGTCCTGTACCTGGACAAAGACAACCAGTATAGGTTGGGCACTGACCTGTTGGAGAGCAGGGTAGGAGAAAGGGACCTGGGGATCCTGGTGGACAGCAGTAGGACCATGTGTCCAGTTCTGGGCCCCTCAGTTTAAGAAGGACATAGAGCTGCGAGAAAGAGTCCAGTACAGAGCCACAAAGATGATGAAGGAAGTGGAGCATAGTCGTGATGAGGAAAGGCTGAGGGAGCTGGGTCTCTTTAGCTTGGAGAAAAGGAGACTAAGGGGTGATCTCATTAATGTTTATAAATAAGGGTGGGTGTCAGGAGGATGGAGCCAGGCTCTGCTCAGTGTCATCCAATGATAGGTCAAGGGGCAATGGGTGTAAGCTGGAACATCGGAGTTTTCACATCAATATGAAGAGGAACTTCTTCCCATTGAGGGTGACAGAGCACTGGAACGGGCTGCCCAGTGGAGTTGTGGCATCTCCTTCTCTGGAGATGTTCAAAACCCATCTGGAGATGTTCCTGTGCAACTCGATCTAGGTGATACTGCTGGCATGGGGGTGGGACTAGATGATCTTTCAAAGTCCCTTTCAACCCCCAATGTACTGTGATTTTGTAATTGTATGGTAGTCTGTTTTAAGTAATCCTACTAATTTGAGTAGTTAATGGCTATCTGGCTTTCTCAGATAACTTTGAAAAATCCTGGTTGAGATTTCAGCCTTTAGGAATTATTTTGGTGGAAAATTATTTCCTGTCTCATACCAAACCTAAACCAGAATATCTTAACCAGTCCTGCAAGATGTCAGAGGTAGAAACTATCTCTCGAGCCTGTTTGTGTTATCTAATCACATTTTCCCAGGAGATGGTAACCAGGGAATGGTCACTCTGGTGAAGCCACACACTCCCAAAGAATCTGAACAAGAAGCATCACTTCCAGCGCTCAGTGCCATCATTTGCAGAGCTTGGTGCTATCAAGACATCATCCTGCTGAGCAGATAAGAGCTTACCTGCTCCTGGGCACTTCTCCTTTGCTGCAGGGATACTGTCAGAGTGCTTTGGTCAGGACAGCTTCCAGGACATCTCTACAAACGTGATGTGCAGCACATCACAGGTGCCACAGTGACCTTTACGTTATTCAAATGTCATCAGCTGTAAAGCTTGTGAGTGTTGTTGTCTCAAATGGCAGTGACAGTCAGGACTGTGTAATTGCTCTTTATTATTGTGTCTTGTGATTTCTGCACCTCCTCCTCCACATCATACAGTAACGCTCAGTATTTTAGTGCTCCTGTGCTTCTGCTTACAGAGAAACACTCCCTTTTCCTTTTGTTTTCCCCTACCTGGCACTGTTCTCGCAGTCTGCTGTTCCAGCCATTTATTTCATTTAAAACACTTCATACCTGGCCGATTATTTATTTATTTATATCATGCCTGCAGGTGCCAAGATACCTAAAGAATTATTCACAAATCTCCAACACCCAGTGCAAACACTATCAATCTTGACAGTGGTTCGGGGTGTTTTTTAAACTCTACCACCTTCCCACATTTTCTTTTCCATCCCACATGTGAGTGCATTTGTGTGTGCAGCTGCTGAGGTCAGAGAAGAGGAAATAGACATTTTTTTAACAGCTAAATATCTCCTGTTCCAAATTCCTTGAGTAAAGGCAGCCAATCTATACAACAGTGAAATAGCAAAGAGAATATCAGTGCTGCAGCTGCTGTGCTTCTCCGTGGTAATGGGAGCCACAGGACAATGGGAATTCACCGGCTGACTTAGTGGGGCTGCCATGCCCTGCCACAGACACAGGTCTGGGAGAGACAAGCCTCAGAACACTCTTCCTTAGGGAAGGTTAGGAGAAGGTTAGGTTGGATATTAGGGAGCCCTTCCTCACAGAAAAGGGGGATCAGACCCTGGAATGGACTGCCCAGGGCAGTGGTGGAGTCCCTGTCCCTGGAGGTGTTGAAGGACAGCCTGTCTGTGGCCCTTAGTGTCCTGGTCTGCCCAATGTGGTGATGTGAGGTCCTGGGCTGGGCTGGATGAGCTCAGAGGGCTTTTCCAGCCTCAATCATTCTGTGATTCTGTGGTAATAATTCTGTGAATTCTTGGTGTAAAGCAGCACTAGCTAAAACCAAATTATTTCTTTCATCAAAGAGTTTATTTGATGAAACTGAAGGTTTTTAGTCTTAGCAACTCCTTAATCTGGGGTGAACTCAGGACATTTTCTAAAATAAGTCATGTGTGAAAATAGCACTTTGGGGTTTTCTATATGTGCTGGGTTCAAGACCATAATTAAAGATAAAGGAAAAGAAAACAAAGCAGTTAGGTCTCAGTGAGGTCTCGGATAGAATTTTCCAGACAGTGGATAGCTTAGAGAAACTGGAAAAGGGTTTATTACCTCTATAACTGTAGACAGAAAAGAAGAAAAGGTTAAGCAAGTTAGTGCAACAAACTAGAAACTGTGTCCCAAATGCCATCACATATTCTGAGAAAAATACAGTGGGAGATCACTATCGTGATCTTGGGTCTTTTTTCACATCGGAGATCTGCAGGGAAAGAGCATGTCAGTCATGTAGAGACGAGTACCACCACCCTCTCCATTATTATGCATCACCCCTGTCTGCGGTACAGCGGCACCCCAAGCTGTTTGCAGACTGGTGAATTCTTCAGTTCTTCAGAGTAGCTTCTCCAGCTCAACGCTCTCAGGACAACCTGACTCCTCAGCGCCTGAACTGCATCCCTCGGTGCAGGGGACCTGCTTACAAACAAAGAACCCAGACTCTGTCTTTCATCCCCAAGGTTTAAGTCCTTGGGCTTTCTTCAGATAAGCCCGAGGAAATTCTCCCCAATACTTGAGCATCCCCATGTTTCCTCCATGGTAAAAATGACAGACAGTCTCTCTTCCTGCTGGTCAGTGCTCTCTAAAATGGCGGCGAGCGGTCGCATGGCTGTGCCAGCAGGACCCACCCCCACGCTCTGCACGTGGCTGAGAGGATTCCACGGCCCTCTCCTCTCCTCTCTCGCCTCCTGTCTCAGTTCCAGGGGGAAAAAGAGGAGTCCCCTCAGCTCACTGTGACCTGCTGAATGGTGGGGGGAAGGTGGTGGTAGATCTGCACTAAAGTCTTGCTTCTCTGATCCACGCGGAGCCGCCATTGCCATGCTGGGGTCAGCAACGGGCTGGGCCGCAGCAGGCCCACCTTTCCCCTCCCCACCCTGGAAGTGTGTGTGTGTGTGTGTGTGTGTGTGTGTGTGTGTGTGTGTGTGTGTGGAGGGCTTAGCACAGGGCAGCCACCCTGTGCTGGGATCAGCAAAAAAGAGCCAGGACCAGGATCACTGGCCCCTTTTATCTTCTCACCTAGCAACACCCCTTAAGGGCAGGTCTTGGGACAGTCTCACCTCCCCCCAGGACAGGTCACTGGAGTGGGTGTGGGGGTCCTCTTAAAGCAACATAACTTCATGAGAGCACAAATCTGTACATCTGAAAATTCTGGTGATTCTCAAACTGCAGCACTACCATGAATCCTATTGGCACTTGAAACAAGGCAGTACAAACTGAGAAGTCTGAACCACGGGCAGCAATATTTGGTGGCTACAAGGAACTGCTGATATTCGTCAAGGTTTTCAGGGCACCTACATCTTTCACCTTCTATTGCAGAACTTGCACTTAGTAGTAAAAGCGCCACTGAGCACTGAAGGTCTCCCTCACTGCCTCTTCTTCCAAATGAGATGACGACTTGCTACTACATCTATTTAAGAAACTGCCATCACCTACATCTTGACAGACGTTCTCAGCAGAATAGTGCTGGCAGGTAGGCAACTGTGCCCTTCTGTGCAGAAGCTGCTATGTTATCTCAGATGGCTCAGGAAGACTAAGCCCAGAACTAAAATTAAGATAGTTGCTGGCTGTGGTGCTGCTTAAGAGTGGCAAACCCAGCTCCTGCTTCTGATGAAGAGGAACATTGGATTTCCAGGTTAGCCTTGGGAAAAGGGGAGGGTGGTTCATTTATTTTATTTTAGAGGAAGGTGGATATTATTTGTCATTATTATGTTAGGGAGTAGACTTCTTGACAGCTGATGTTAGACACCATCCATCAGAAACATGCTGAACAGCCTTTTTAGAAAGCAGTAATAAACTTCTGCAGGAAACAACCAAGAGGAGCAGGTGCTTGACATCATTTAATCCTATCAGAGAGCACATGCCTCTGCCAAGTCATACTTTTATGACTGATGAAGGCAGAAAAAAGCAGGAAAATGGAGGAAAGTCACTGGAAAATTAAGATGCCATCAATCCGAGAAGATTTAAAGAGAATCAAAATTGTTCTGAACCCAAAGGCCGTAGGATAGCAGAAACCAGACATACTGTGTGTAATATAGCTCATGTTCACGCTGAGTCTGCTCTGTGCTGCCATGTGAAGCACCAAGACATTCCCTTCACTCACTCTTCCAAAGAAGTAGCTGCAGTTAAAAGATCTTTTGGAGTTGCAAGTTTGGGTTTACAAGGCTTTGGTGTATCTCTGCCCACTGGTAATGCTGCAGCCAAATACAGTGTAAGATAACCCATGTTTATGTATCTGAGGGGTCAGATCAATCCCAAGTTATCAGACTTTCAAAACCAGAAGCACAGTGTTAATTTTTATCTTAGTCATCAGTCTTCAAACTGACCAGTCTTACAAGAATTTTATGCCATCCCATCAAAACTGGAAATGAGTTTGGAATCTCAATCATGTTTTTATGTTTCTTTTCCTACAGGGATAGCTAATTACTGTCATCAGCTTTGGTTTCAGCTTATCACTTATCTACAGGACATTTATATCCTTCTTATCAGAGCAAAGCAGGAATAATATTTACACTGGCAAGTTCTTTAGCACGGTGAAAATGTGTCTGTTTTCCTACGGTAAGTAACTTCTACTCAGTTGTACTCAGGCTTCCTCCAAGAATTCCTCACAACTACCATGAATCTGAACTTTTGAAACCTCATACAACAAATGTCCTTCCTCAAGAAAGACATGAATGGATGCACTATAGCCCTAGGTCACACTGGAGCAAGACTTTTCTGCTCTTTCTAAAACAGCATGGGAATCTTTTCAAAAGGACAAGGTAATTTTGGTGCTGAACTTGAGAGACTAAGTAGGTTTTCAGAGCTTTTTTGTTGAGGATAGACTCCTGAAATAATCAAAAATAACTTTTAATAATCTTTGCTTGTTTTAAATCTCAGTCCTAAACCCAAGTGTATTACAGCTAGTGTTTCTGGCTTGCATCAGCAATAGTGTGGCCATCAGGATTAAGGAGGTCATTCTTCCCCTATACTGGGCACTGGGGAGGCATCTCCTCGAGTACCGGGGGCAGTTCTGGGCCACTCACTTCAAGAAAGACATTGAGAGGCTGGAGCAGGTCCAGAGGAGCAATGAGGGCGGGAAAGGGACTGGAGGGTAAGGCTGATGAGGAGAGGCTGAGGGACCTGAGGGTGTTTAGCCTGGAGGAGACTTCTCCCTCTCTCCAACTCCCGGAAGGGAGGTTGCAGTCAGGTGGGGGTTGGGGTCATCTACCAGACAACCAGTGCCAGGACAAGAGAGCAGGGCCTGAAGCTGACAGGGGAAGGTTAGGTTGGATGTTAGGAAGCTTTTTCTCACAGAAAGGGTGATCAGACCTTGGAATGGACTGCCCAGGGCAGTGGTGGAGTCCCCATCCCTGGAGGTGTTGAAGGACTGTAGGGATGTATTTTGTAGAGAGTGAGCAGTCCCAGCTCTGTGAGCCTAGCCAGAGTCTGAGCTAAGGGCTTTGAAGCCAGCTCGGAGAGTTCCTCCAGGTCAGCGATGTGCAGGTCTGTGAGAAAGTTGGCACGCAGAAGGAAAACAGCAGGGTGTGGAATGAAAGCTAACTGTCACACCAACAGTGCGTGGACAAAAGGTACTTAACCAACAGCAGTAGCTTTTAAGACAGATGGACAGATGTGTTGTACCAATCAGCAATGTACACGTGTCGCGTGGACCGCCCGGCTGTGTATAAAAGGGTTAAGCTGACGCTTAATAAACGGCATTCGCTTGATCATATTGATCGTCTCGCGTCTGTCCGTTTGCATTCCCGGGACTGAAGTTCAACTTTCACGTTTCAAGGCCTTTTAGCCAGTTGCCTGCAAGGATCAGGTGGCCCAGCATCAGGACTGCTGTACTTGTCTACAGGACTGCAATGCTTCTTGCTGTAACATTGTGAGAAACCTCCCAGCAGGGCAAGCTGACAGCTTAATGCGCAGTGTAAGTGAAAACATCACCCCTAGCATCCCCATCGTGCAAGTAAAGCAGTTGTTACACACAAATAACTACATTGATGAACCCTGGGTTCCCACTTCTCAGTACCAGAACAAGTTCAGTGTGGAAGAGGAAGGGCATCGGTGGAGCTTGTGCTGCTGCTCAGACCTGCTCCTCAGACGGCAGCTCCCACTTGCCATTCCAGTATACGCTTGTGCAGAATAAGACAGAGGGGAAATCACACAAGGAAAATTTGGCCCAGAACAGAAATAGATTGGTTTCCTGCTGCGACCATCCCAGGATTCCTGAGCAACTGCCTGCGGGAAGCTTTTCTGGCATGCATCCTGTTTAGGACAATTCTGGGTAAGGACGTCTGGTCTCTCTGGATTCAAAACCAGAAATAGAGTCATGACTGTGACACAAAATAAAATGGAATCCCATTTCTTAAAACACACAGATCATCAGCATCTTCTCCTAAGTCATCTGGCTGCACTGGATGGCTTAACATTGTACTGGGATTTTTAAAAATTCCCAATTCATTAGGTTCATGTTTTAGGACTTGGAGTGACAAGAGCTCAAGAAAAGGAATGCTGACATAAGAAAGAAGAAAATGACTACAGCACCAGCAAATTCCATTAGCTCAGAAAAGCCACTTAACTCCTGTGCTAGAAGTTTGAGTCTACAGTGAATCTGACATAGGTTGGATGAAATAATGCTAAATCACTTCATTACAAAACTACTCCAAACCCAACCCACCAACCCTACAGACTACAATGAAATTGTAATTGGATTTGTCATTTCAAAGCATTAGCATCAGATTTCCAGACAAGGCAGGGTGACACACTCTTCTGCTAGTAAACACAAAGCTTGCAAACTAAAGAAACACTGTGTTTCTGCTGTAAGGAAATCCGTGCGCCAGTGAAGCACCTTTTCAGGCCAGAAGTAATTGAACACCCAAACCAAACCACATGAAAAATGATCTCTCTGGGAATAGCACAGCTGCTATAATCCAAGTGGTTTTTTATTAAATCACCAAGTGTGTTTATGTAAAGCACAGCTAGCAAAAACCTGATACCTACAGTTAATTTATCTACAGTGATGCATCTTTTTAACGTTTTCAGATAGCGAACTGTCCTGTGTTGGAGATAAAAAGGAGGAAAAAAAAAAAAGAAGAAAGAGAAAAATCTCAGGCTCCACCATCATGAAGATGCCCTATGAAGAGGGAACTAGAGTTATTTAGTCTAGAGAAGAGGAGACTGAGAGGAGCCCTTATTGCTCTCTACAACTACCTTAAAGGAGGTTGTAGCCAGGCTGGTGATGGTCTCTTCTCTCAGATTACTAATGACAGGACAAGAGGAAACGGCCTCAAGTTGCGTCAGGGGAGGTTTAGATTGGATCTTGGAAAGAAGTTCTTTCCTGAGAGAGTGGCTTGGCGCTGGAACAGGCTGTCCAGGGAGGTGGTAGAGTCACCATCCCTGGAGGTGTTTAAAAACTGAGTAGCTAGAGCACTTGAGGCCATGCTCTAGAGGTTTGGGAGCTGTTGGGATGAGGGCTTGACTTGATCATCCTGGAGGTCCTTTCCAGCCATAATGATTTTATGAAGTATCAGCTAAAGTTGCTTCTGCAGCTATTCAAGACAGAAGTGAAATGTTTCTAAAAATAACAGCAGTTTTAAGTTCAGTGCTTCAACTTTTGAGGAGAAAAATTCAGGAGGAATTTCTTGCCTGAAAGGGTTGTCAGGCACTGGAACAGCCTGCCCAGGGAAGTGGCTGAGCCCCCATCCCTGAAGGTGTTTAAGAGAAGAGTAGATGTTATGTTTGAGGACAAGGTTTAGTGGTGCTGATAGGGTTAAGAAAAAGTGTGGATTTTATGATCTTCAAGGTCTCTTCCAGCCAAAACTGTTCTATGAAATTACTTTAACTGTCCTTAAGAACTTGCCAAATGTACCCAGACAGCACAGAGAAATAACAGGAATACTGCCAAGGAAGAAATTGTGCAGGTCCTCAAAAAGACCACGATGCCTCTTTGCAAGGACCAGGGCAGTGACAAGAACAGTAAGAACTTCTTACAGTCAGTCTCAAGGTTCATAAAAGTGAACTGAGTGAATGGCACTCCTAGGCAGTGAACCTTCATATTGCGATTCCAGGCAAAGCTTCCAGAAATTGCACTACATGACCATAGAAATCTTGCCCCAAAAAAGGCTTCTCAAGGCCACAGAACAAGAAGACTCAGGAGAACAGGAGGCCTCACACAGACACATTAGTGGGCTGCCCTAGTGTTTTGGCAAGATACAGCTCAGATTCAAGTAGCAGCTGTACATCTATTAGATGACTCATGACTGTAAGCACCAGCAGCAAAATGGAAGAGTCTCTGCAATAAAGAAATGTCACGGATGCAGTTTCTGTTTTTATTATGTGTTCTGTATGTGTGTTTGGTATAATGAAATGGAAACGTGGGCACCTTCACCTATTGGTAATGGCACTAAGGTCCTAAGAAATGGTAATGGTACTAATTCTAAAAGATGTGTTTATTCATCATACATCAGAAATTATCTCCTAAACACCCAAAAGCAACAGGAACTGTCCTCCTTCCTACAAAGCTAAAAGACAATGGCAGTATTTACTTAGCATCTTGGCCCTAATCTCTGCTTGGTTTCTTTAGCTGAGTACAACACTGATGTGGAGACAGCATGCTAATAGGTGATGCCACAGAAATGTGGAAGACAGTTGAAAAAGAAGAGTAGGAAAGCAAATGAACTTTAGCCAAAGTGAGAACACAGAACGAAAGCCCTCAGGAAGTAGATGTCATACACAAAGCAGCGCTTGGCACCCCAAGACTGACCTAGAGCAAGACCTTTCTGTACATTCTCAATTAAGTCACTGTAAACACTATAAACTCGGTCTTACTTTGGCGGAGCAGGCTGTGCACTTATCAAACGCCAGGCTGACAGGAAGAACGTTATCAAATCTTGATAAAAACCCACGGATCTGGAAGATGAAGAAAATTACAATAGCACATTACAGCTGCATAAAACACTTCTGACATTCCACAGGAACAGGACATACTCAATCAAAAAATGCATATCCATTCAAAAAAGATACAGAACAACCACAGCTAGGGTAATACAGCTTTAACAGCGACCCAGTAACAGCTGCAGTACCTTTACACACGACATGAGTGTTCCCGTGCGGGAGTAACGACCCAACTCCGTCAATGGAACACTACCGACTCACAGACGCACAGCACCACCCAGACTTGGACTTCTCCCATTGCAAAGTTTGATCACAGCTAAAAAGTCACAGTACGACCAGTTAAACTCAGATTTTCTCCAAGCCTGTAACACACAGTCGGAAGAGCTAAATGCTGGGGCATTGCTAAACAAAGTCCTTAATGTGATTATTACTGATCTGCAAGTTTAGATCAGTAGTTCTGTGTCCTTCATCTGCTTGAAGAGAGGAAGGGGTTTCTAAGGAAGGTGTCAGGGAGCTACTGGAAGGTTTTGTGAAGGAGAGAGGGCAGTGATGGAAGTAAAAGAGTGGGAAACAAATAGAACGGGAGTGAGAAGGGAGCTGGGAGGAGGCTTTGGAGCCAAAATGGCAGGTAGTGGCAATGGGGGGTGTTTAGAACTAGGATTTTAAAAAGCAATTGAATCACCTTGTGCCAGTCAAGGCAACACCGCATTTTTAACCGTCAGTTTTTGGCTTCTTCTGACACAGTGTGCCAGTGACAGGGCAGGCTGTGCCCACAGGGACACTTCAGATGAGTTCAGTGATGGAACAGGCTGCCCAGGGAGGGGATGGAATCACTGTCCCTGGAGGGGGTTCAAAAAATGCGTAGATGTGGCACTAGGAAACACGGTTTGGTGGGCAGGGTGGGGTTGGGTTGATGGTTGGCCTGGATGATCCTGGAGGTCTATTCTTAATGATTCCATGATTCTAGATTTCAAGACCAGTGTTCCTGGTAACAGAGACATGTGACTGAGAACAACAGGTCTGATTAATAGTGCAATTAACTTTTGGTACATTGATCAACATTTTTATTCTGTGCTTTTACAGGTCTGCTACAACGAAGAAACATCACTGAGAGCAGAACTTAGGTACCTGTGCAATACAAATAACAAATCTTACAGGGAAAACACTTCCAGTGTGCACTGCATGTATTTGATGAGCTGAAACAGCATCATTCTTGGAAGCACATCACAATTTCAACAGTATCAGCACCAAGGTATTTTTTGCAGAAACACCAGACCAACATTCTGATACAAAAAACCCCCTCATCTAGTTTTGTAAAACGTTGAATTAAGTAGCAGGAATCCCGTGGGCACAAGCAGGGCAGACACAATGCCAGGAACACAACCGCTTTGGCCTGTCTGACGGACTGGTCTTTTCAAACAAACAAGGAGAGTCAGTCCTTTGGGAAATGGAATCAGCACAGAATATGTTTTTGTTAGGAGACAAAGTCTGCAATGTTCGCTTTGTGTCAGTTCCCAGCTTTTAAACAGAAGCATTTACTTACTAATTATTTACCTGATGAGGAACGAGTCCAAGAGAAGTAGGCGGCTCATTCATTCTGTCATCACTACTGCTGGCTACAGCATAACCACTGCCAGAAATCCAAGAAGGAAAATCAGAACAAGGCATACAGTCAACATTTCCAGTAAGCCTCAAGACAGTTTGGAATCTGGAAAAGAACCTATCTGGAAAGTCTGTTTCATATGATTCAGCACGGGAACATTAAAACCTCCTTTCAGAATCACACTTGGAGATGTGTAACATATTAACATCCCATTCCTAATGAACTTTTTCTTTCACAGATTTTAAAGAGAGAAAACAAGCTAGAATTTCAGGATGCAGAATTCCAGAGACATTTCTGTATCAAGTCCACTTAATCTGAAACAAGACTTTGAAACCCTTGGCTTATCTTGAAGCCCACAGACAGTGTGTGACACACATGCCATGATAGCTCCTCATTACAACCAAACACCCTCTTGAGCAAAGGAACGCCAGGATCTACTAAGAGAAATGTTTTCTTCTTTTGAAATACTCAGTACTTTTCAAGTTACAAACTTGGAAAGAGAAAATTGCCACTTTCCAAGATAAAAGGCTTCGATGAATTGGTTCTCCCTCCAACATTGTAAGATTGCACTGTTACAGTAGATACAAGCCGTACATTATACCTCACAGAACTGTCCTACTCAATGCATTCTTCCTCAACAGATTACATTGAACAGACCACGTTTCCCAGAGAACACCTTTTGAACCCCAGTCCAGAACTGGCTCACCCTTCTGGATGCTGTAACACAGAAACCATTAACTCCACTGCAAGTGCTCCAGCTACCATGGCTAATCCGGGTCGACTGACTGTGCACTGCTGATCCAGTGTCCGATCCCTGGTGGACTACAAAGACAATTTGAAAGGAAAGAAAGAAGTAACTCAAGAGTAACCAGCAGTTGCACTACTGTAACTGTCTTGGGTTCTGTGCAATTAATTTCTTTGAACTTCAGAATAAAAGAGGAGTTATTTATTAATCCTGTGCACTTCAACATAAACCAAATCCCTTTGTGAGATAGTGAGGATCTTTAAGGGCCATTTTTATATGGTTCTACTCACATCCCCTGGTGCCACAACATCATTGCAGAAGTAACAGCCTAGTTTATAGCCAGGAATGTTTGAGAAGAGGGATGTTCCCAAAAGATCAGACGAACTGGAGGGATTGCTGGAACATGAATAACCAGATTCTTGCTGTTTTGGTTTCTTCAGTCCATGTCTCATAACAACAAATGTGTCAAATCCCAGTGCAGCATTGATGACCAACTGTGAACAATAAGAAGAGAACAACAGATTGTAAGTGAGCCACAAGGGCAGAGGACAAAAAGGCCCCAAGTTTTATTCACTACAAATGTCAAAAAAACCAAACATAGGCTGTAGATGGATGATATATTAGCTGACTATCTGTCACCCTGGCCATAAACTGGACTGACAGGTGCAGAATTCCAGCTGTCAGGCCTTCAGTAAAACCAAAACTAAACCAAAAGACTGGTTTGGAAATCCACAAATCTCTACCATTCTCTGCGTCTTTCAAGGAAATTTGAGACAAATGAAGACCTTGCTGTAGTTATTCACAAACCTGTGCAACACCTGCTCACAAAAAGGAATGGGAACTACATCAATGTGTTGTGCTAACTTACATCTGAAGCTGAGTTCACACCAACTAACAATCATCCAATGTCTCTCTGGAGCTGCTGAAGCTGCTACACTGGTATGAATGAACAACCGCATGTCCCAGTTTGGCCCAACATTCACAAGATGGTTCATTCTGCTACATGACAAACTGATTTTGGTTCCAGCTCAGAATGTATTTTCAAGTTTGCCACCTATATATTCATAATCTGCAAGTGCTAAGACATCCTAAGTGCCACTTAAGTGCAACAGCAGCTATCAATAACAGGTTTCCAAGTCATTTGGTTCACTGTGGTCTGCAGTAAAACTCATTAAACCCTCCTGTGTGACAAAACACATCTGTTCTCCAACAAACTTTCTGCTTCGCAAGGAAAGCAGTTAATGATTACTCATGGCCTTCACATGCATCTGGTTAGTCACATGGCGAGCAGAAGCTGCTGCAGTGCACAATTATCCTGTCATCATGTTCCTCTTTCTCTTCAGTCTGAGACAAGTGCTCAGAACAATCTGAAGCTGTATACATCACAGCCAAAGCCTCGTAAAAGCACTGCTTCCACTGGCAGATCTGGCTCAGCCCACAGGCAGTTACTTTGAACAGCAAATAGCAGGTATCCTACTGCTTCACACGCAGATACTTTAGACAGAAATTTTGGTACAACTGTTTGTCATTTTTCCCTCTTGTAGTCAGGAATTATTTAAAAGAATGACTTGAAGGGAAGCTGTCAAGAATTAGCCACCTTGACGAGTAAACTTGGGAGTTCCATCATCCTTCCTTTCCCCACATCTTCCTGAAAAACCTAAAGACAATATCCAATATTCCATGTTCAAAGTGTGAATCGCATGGCACAGCAGTTATTAACAGAAATCAGGTGTATTGCTAAGCACTACCCACTGCAAGAACTAATTCTCTGTCTTCAGTTGACTCTCCAGCAACTAGTTGAATTTAACTGATCAATCTTTAATAAACATCTGTTAAGCACTCAGAAAGTTTTAAAAGTTCCAGTGCTCAGCAAGAACAGGGATTAGACATCTGGCACAGGGATTCCACATCCGAGTTTTGTGTTTGCCTAAGGGACTGGTTCTGGGAGGAAAGTCTGCAGGACCATCAAGGGATCATCAAGGCAACTGCATGGTTAATACAGGGGAAACAACTCTTACTTCTGCCCAGGTCCCTCCCTCACACATTGCTCAGCACAGATTATCACTCGCTTTGCTCTTCATTCTCCACCTGCCTGTTTTGAGACAACGGGATCCAAAGAGGAGCAGTAATTCAGCTTCGCAGCTGTCATACAGACGGGCATTTGAAGGAGAGCTCTCATGAAATGTTTATCAAGAACCACACTGAAAAGTGGGTGCTGGGCCTTTCAGTTTGGACACCTTGAGGCTTCTGTGCTAGGTTTTTCAGGCCCAGAGATTTCCATCTCCTTACATCAAAGCACTGTTACGAAACTCAAGTACCTGTGGAAGGGTAGGCTGGCAGTCCTCAGCTTTCCAAACGTACTCTTTATGTCATGTCTGCGCTACTTTTAAAGAGCTCAAAGACTGCTGAGATGCTGCAGGTGCAAACTGCAGAAGGCAGCAGGATTAAGTAGGAACTGATTCAGGTTTTCGAGTTACACAGACTCAATTACACCTGAAGGCTGACTCCAGTGAAGGCCACACTGAAGAGCCTCTGATCCTTTCTCAGGCAGTGTAGATTGCTGGCAAATGGAAGTTCATTTGAGCGACACAGACTCACAAACCTATTGCTCATAAGTCAGGAATGTATTTAACACAAGGAAAGAATGAAATAAAATAATTTAAGGCTTTGGCTTCAAAAAAGATGAGAGAAGTATTAATTTGGAAAAACACTTTTGGAAAGCAGGTGCAGAGGAAATTTAGTTGAGATGAACAAAAACTTCACCCAGGGGTACTAGTGGATGAAAAGGCCATGAGCCAGCACTGGACAACTGCTGCCCAGAAGGCCAACTGCATCCTTGGTTGCATCAGTGTGGCAAGCAGATTGAGAGAAGGGATTCTGCCTCTCTGCTCTGCCCTGCTGAGATCTCACGTGGCATCCTGCATCCAGCTCTGCAGTCCCCAGCAGCAGAAGGATGAGGATCTGTTGGAGTGGGTCCAGAGTAGGCCAGGAAAATGCTCAGAAGGCTGGAGCCCGTCTGCTATGGAGATAGGCTGAGTGAGCTGCGGTTGTTCAGCCTTAAGAGGCTCCAGGGGGACCTTACAGGGACCTTCCCATCCCCAAAAGGGGCTGTCAGAAGGCTGGGGAAGACTGTTCCCAACGACAGGGAACGACAGGATGAGGGGTCATGGTTTGAAGCTGGAAAAATGTAGATTGAGCTTAAAAAATCAGGAAGAAGTTGTTGAATCTGAGGGTGGGGGATCCCTGGAGCAGGCTGCCTAGAGAGGTGGACACCCCATCCCTGGAGCCATTTAAGATCAGGCTGGATGGGGCTCTGGGCAACCTGGTCTGGTGAGTGATGGCCCTGCTTGTTGTAGGGGGGTTGGACTAGATGACCCTTGGAAGCCCCTTCCGATCCAATGCAATCCAATCCAATGCAGTCCAATCCAATCTGTTCTTTATGATTCTATGATTAACGCGAAACATACTAGGAATTTACAGAGTCAAACTAGCTGGCAAATACCACAAACCTCTCTCCTTTCTACTGTCCCTCGCTTATTAAAAAAAATAAACACCAAGAAAAGAAGCCACAAACAACTAAAAACGAGTAGGAAATTAGAGCTGTCAGAGTTCAGGAAAGTCACAGGAGTGAGGAAAGGCAAAACTCAAGGATCCTGTCCCAACACCGACTCAGCTGTGCTACATTTTTTTTTCACTTGTGTTTACAGCTCCCTGAATCGCTGTGGCCGTCTTTACATTTCTGCCACAAAACACACAGGATGGCCACTGCGTTTAAGCTGATGTGTTCAAAACTCAAACCTGCCTTTTCTGAATCAGCGCTGCTTTAACTGAGCAAACATGAAGCTGCACCATTCTTAAATGAACTATGCAGTATCAAGATCTCTTGTGACTTGTACTGAAGTCTACACTGTGACAGCAAGGAAAGGAAGTGGTCAGGATAGGCGTTTTCACGTTTTTTCAGTATTCAACACTATTTCCACCACCATTAATTTGGGGAAAGATGCTGCTTCCAGAATCCTGCATGGTTCAGAACATTCTTTCACAGGAAAAGTAATGTGTTATGGGCCCCTCCCTTCAAGAAAGAGATTGAAGGGCTGCAGCGGGTCCAGACGAGCAACGAGGCTGGGGACAGGACAGGAGGGAAAGGCTGATGAGGAGAGGCTGAGGGAGCTGCGGGTGTTTAGCCTGGAGAAGAGGAGACTCAGGGGGGACCTTCTCCCTCTACACAATTCCC
>JAOXOE010000745.1:2582293-2596832 GCA_028565055.1 Phoeniculus purpureus | reverse complement strand
ACAGAGTCATACAATCATGCAGTTTGGAAAAGCCCTTTGGGATCTTTGAGTCCAACCACCAACCCTGCTCTACAAAGGTGATCAGACTTAGGAATAGACTGCCCAGGGCAGTGGTGGAGTCTCCATTCGTGAAGGTGTTGAAGGACAGACTGGCCATGGCCCTTAGTGCCCTGGTCTGGCCGCTGTGATGATGCAAGATCCTGGGCTGGGCTAGATGAGCTCAGAGGGCTTTTCCAGCCTCAGTCATTCTATGAAAATATATCTCTCATGATTACTTTGAAGTAGGTACCCTTGGAGATGCTCAGAAATACTGACAAGATCCTGAGCAACATGCTCTATATTGGCACTATTTTGAACAGGGAGCTGGACCAGATCATCCCCAGAATTGTCTTTCAACATGTATTATCCTGTGATACAAGTTGTTTCCTCTTTTCAACATTCTCTTTGTCTTTCAGAGAATCTTTGAGGCTACAGAAAACAAGATAAAACAATTCTACACTGTCACAACAGATCAGTCAAAGATTTCAACTGCCTATAAAGCTATTCCAGCTATCCATAAGTGGTTGATGTGCAAGAGCTGAACTACAGCAACAAGGTTATTAGCAAGGTATGGTACAATACCTTCCTCTTGCTGGCTGCAATGACAGCAGGAAGCCATCGACTCTCTCTTGTGTCCATTAGCAGGAAAACAACATTGTGGGTATCAATAAGCTCTTCGAGTTTAGCCACATCCTTTCGTGCCTGTGCCATTGTTACTTCAGAAAAATTCACCGGGTGGCCTGGCATGGGGATGCTCATGTTAAAGCCTTCTGAACTCTAGATGGAAACAGAGAGAAGACAGCAAGTTAGAGATTACCCGGGACTGCACTGATTCACAACGAAATCCAGTCCCAAACTGCAGAGTGAAAGTTCAATGACTGTCAAAGGGGCAATTTTATTCTTCACATCTCTCTGTGCGTCAGTGCTGGGCACTAGAACACAAAGTTTCTGAGGGAATGGCAGTCTCAGCTGCAGTACTGACCCAGAACAAAGCAGCTCATGACCAGCCTGGGTCATGAGAGCAGACCAGGAATCTTCAGGTGACTTGGGGCATGAACTAACAATCCCAGTCTCTCAAGAGCTCTCATTAGATCTGCAAATTGCTACAAGAAGATAGCTGAACTGCTCCTCACATCAGAAGTGACACAGCACTACAAAAGAAAGCAGACAGACCTTACAGATGTTGGTCATGCTGTAGCACTTGCATAAGGCCTCTGTCCTGGATCATCTTTGTAGCCACTTCACACACAATGTTAGGTTTATATTTCTGATATTGAATATTGATTCAGCTGCAGTAGGACAGATGGGAAGCATCATACTTTCTCCTCTTTGTTTTATATTCATTAGGAGAAGAACAATAGTCTCAAATTATTTCCATGTAACTTGAGCAGCCACATGTGAACTTTGATACAGAAGAAAATAACTTCTGACACTTGTTAGCCCAGTGCTTGGATGCCTGGAGACTTGCTTATGCAGATGCTGAGAGAGCTCATTCCTATCACAGAAACATTTGTCTCTTCCAACTCCCTGACAGTAAGCAACTACAAATTACAAGCCAAAATGTAAAAGCTCGTTGCATACGAAGAGCAGAGAGGAAGGTGCAATCACACCCACAATTCAAACCCAGGTGAGCCAAGAAGGGTGAACATTCTAAGCATCAGAAATTGTCCTGAAGATAAAGCAAGCCACACAGAGCAGCTCTCAACACATTTTCAAGACCTTCCTCTCCCATAATTGACAATTAATGTGTCTAAAACTCATGTTTACGAGGAGAGTGTGAGAACACAGTACTGAAGGCAACCATTACTCAAAGTTCCTTAGGACAAACCAAACCACACTACACAGGAAAAAATGTACTTCACCACACCTTGAGTCCTGTGCCCAGTGTTGGGCCTCTCACTACAAGAGGGATACTGGAGGGCTGGAGAGGGGACAGGGGTGGCTACCAAGCGAGTAAAGGATTTGGGACATGTATTGTATGAAGAACAGCTGAGGGAGCTGGGGCTGCTTAGCCTGGAGGAGATTGAGGGGAGACCTTTACTGCTCTCTACAACTACTTGAAAGGAGGACGTAGAGAGGCAGGGGTTGGTCTGTTCTCCGTGGTGACCAGTAACAGGACAAGGCGAAATGGCCCTGAGCTACATCACGGGAGATTCAGGTTGGACGTCTGGAGGAATTTCTTTACTGAAAGGTTTGTCAGACACTGGAACAGCCTGCCCAGGGAGGGGGCTGAGTCACCATCTCTGGAGGTGTTTTTGAGAGAAGGGTAAATGTTGCGCTGGAGGACAGGGTTTAGTAGTGCTGATAGGGCTAGGAAAAGGTTGGAGTCCATGATCCTGAAGGTCTCTTCCAGTCAAAACTGTTCTATGATTTTATAAAATGATTCAAATGATCCCTTAATTATATTTCCTTATTACAAATATTTATTGTCTCAATAAAGTTTAACACCTGTGCAGTATTTTTCCTGCTCATGCTAATGCCCTACTACTAGAACTTGGATCAGTTATCTAGAACCATTGGTTCTCTTCCAAGGATTGTATGAACACATTGAAGTGCTGATCTTACCACTCCGGGGAAGATTTTCTGCAGCCTGTCTGCTGCTGCAAGTGCCTTTGGCTTCCCTCCACTAAGGCAGTCTTCAAACTCATACAGTGGCTGTCGCACTGGGTTGGAGTAGGAGATCTTTGCATTGTCCACAAATGTGATCTTCCTGACTCCCCAACCCTAAACATGAAAGGAATTCAAGCAACAATGAGTCCAGTGGGCTTAGCCACATAATTTGGAGTAATGCCAGAAACTCTAGTGTAGTTTTGTCCACTTTTTCTAGAAAGATCAAGATACAAAAGCTTTTTGAAGATAGCAACCTTGTATTTGCACTAAAATAGGAGAACACAAAGTTTGGTCCGACTAATATATCATTGAACATTAACCTCTCAAAACCTACTGAATTCAGTGAGATGGGGCAAACATCCCTGAAAGTAAGTATCGGCCCAGTTACTTCAAGTGTTTCAAGTGTGGATTGGGTTGTATGATAGAGTTGGGTTAATGGTTGGACTAGACGATCTTAGTGGTCTTTTCCAACCTAAACAATTCTATGATTAGCTCAACACTTTGTTCCAGAACTTCTTGGTCCATTTGGCCTTATATAAATTCAAAATAAATAAACTATTCTGCTAAAGTTCTCTAACTATCTACTCTTCTAATATTAGCAGAACTTGAAGTAATTTCCAGTTTCTGCAGAGCTTACCTCTTCCCTGTAATATCAACTAGTACGCATTAGGTGTGTTTTCATACAGAGGAACTCAACTCCTACGTGCTATTGCAGCTGCTAAAAGAAAAATGAAGAAGTATACAGAAATGAAAAGAAACCGCAGACTGTGTTTAAGATTAACTCAGGACTTACCATCAAGGTCCTTGCAACACTACAACCCAGTGTACCAGCTCCTAGCAGCAGACACTTGGCAGACACGATTTTCTCCAGATCAAGAGTAGGCACCAACCGCCAGCACATCAACTTCAAATTAAGATCCACTGATGACTCTGCTAACCTGCACCGTGAAATAAACAGCAATACACTGCTGAAGGTTCCTGCATTTCTCCAATAAAGCAATGACTTTCATTTCAACTGAAGAAAGTTAATGCTTTTGTAAAAATTATTGTAACAAGCGTGTTGGACAAACACCACTAACCCCCAGTCTTAGGAGAGCTCTGACTGCCCCGCTTAAAGACAGGCAAGTCAATTGCTACTGGAACCAAAGCAGCAAGAGCTGCCAAAGGGCAAGATTTAACAATTAACCACAAACCCTTGCCAGGATACACAGACAAGATGTCAGCCAGCCTCTCCAGGCTTGCTGTAAGAGTCTCCTAAAGCCACAGGCTTCTTTAGGGATGTGAACAAGGGCTTCTGGAAAAGCTACAGTGCAAAATTCCAGTTTCAGGAACAAAACTGCCGCAAGTACGAAAATAACAAGAATGTTTTGGTTGAGATTCCTGTGAAGCCGAGTGATAAGACACAGACTATAAACTTGTGTTCCTTTTCTAAATTAACTGGTTTCCTGTATCCAGTTACAGGTGTCCCTAACATGGAATACTACACTTGCCCCTAAAGAACGTGGGGAAGTTCTCTGGGGAAGTTTTAGATAGAAAATTAGATGGGAAACCCATGTTCAGCCTAGAGTCAGATAGGTGTACTCATCAGAACACCGGCTGTTCAAACTCTTTGTTAGGTTAACACAACTCCCAGGTTCCGACAGTTTTGTTTCCTTGCCCATCATAAATGGAACTTCCGCAGCATCCAGTAAATTATTTGCAACCATTCCTGCTGCACTCTGCTCTGCTGAGGTCCTTACCTCCCACAAGGCTGTCCAAACACCACACAGCCTGTGTGTTCCCATCAGAGACCCCGCATTTGACCCTGCAACTTGCTATAGCTTAAGCCCAAGTCAAGAAAGCGATAGAAACGTAAAAGATGATCAACAAGCCTTTTTGGGTCCATGCATTCACTGAGATTCACCATCCTTGGGCCCATGCCTCCCTTTTGGTTCTTCTCCCATCCAACAGCTTTTGGACAATCTGTTTGATTAAAAAAAACAACAAACAGAACACAACAACAAGAACAAAAGGAAGACAGAAGGAAAAAGAATGAAAAGCCTTAACTCCACAGGACAGAAAAAAAAAGAGAAACTACATTCTACCTCAACATGAAGAAGAACATCTTTACCGTGAGGGAGAAACAGCCCTGGCACAGGCTCCCCACAGAGGCTGTGGAGTCTCCTTCTCTAGAGACTTTTCCAGCTCTGTCTGGATGCAGCTCTGAGTGATCTGCTCTAGTTTTGGTCCTGCTCTGGAGGGGGGTTGGACCTTATGACCCTTAGAGCTCCTTTCCAACCCCTAACATTGATTCTGTGATTCTGTTATAATACTACAAGTTCATGGCTTTAAAATACATCTGCCTGCCTTGCTATGGGACTGAAGAAAACTGCGCTTTACAGTGACACAGTTAGTTTGCATCACAAACTCACTATCACATGCAAGCTTTCAAGCTGAGGGAATGCGTACAAATTTAACAAGAAAGCCTGACTGCCAATTGCCTGGGGTTTGTATTTCACACACCACTGGGAAAACTCTTTTTTCTTTTTTCAACAACAAAAACACAATCTGAGGAGGAAAAAAAGGGTAAGAGAATATGCTCTTTTCCTTATTCATTGAAGAAACTCTTCTGCAAAATGGACTACTGGAGAAGAGGAGGCTGAGGGGGAACCTCATTGCCCTCTACAACTACCTGCAAGGAGGTTGTAGAGAGATGGGTGTTGGCCTCTTCTCCTTAGTCACTAATGACAAAACCAGGGGAAATGGTCTGAAGTGGAGGCAAGGGAGGTTTGCTTTGGATATTAGAAAGAACTTCTTTACAGAAAGAGTGGTTGGGCACTGGAACAGCGCTCCCAGGGAGGGGGTTGAGTCACCATCCCTGGAGGTATTTAAGAAACGTATAGACATGGTGCTTCACGCCCTGCTGTAGTTGCAGGTATGCAGGGCGTTATTTTGTGTTTGTCAGTCAAGGAATTCAGAGATTTAAGTTTTTTCTTGCTGTGGGTATGGTTGGACTTGGTGATCTAGGAGGTCCTTTCCAACCATGATTATTCCATGATTCTGTGACCCATTTCCTTTATAGACACTGAACAGAAATTAAAACATTTTGAACTCCATTTGAAAGAACGCAGCATAAAGAATGATTTACTAGTATGGACTACCTGGGCCAAGGGCTCTCCCTGGAAGTTTTATTTCAAAGATAATACTGTGCGTTACGTCTCTCACTCCTTGCATGGTCCTGTCTCTGAAGCAGAGCACTTCGATGGACTGGAGAGCACCGCCCCTGCCATTTAAAAGAGACATGCAACTTCTTTAATAGGAAACAGCACATGCCACACAGGTTTAGTCTCTGGCAGATTCTGAAAATGGCTTTTTCTCTTAGTACTGAAATACTGCTGTTCTTACCCAGAATAAACAAACCCACATTGCTTACTGTGTGACTCTAAGACACTGTCAGCCTGTCGTCAGTCGTTTACAGAGAGCTGCTGGACAAGCCTGACACTTAGAGGAGCAAGAAGCAGGGAAGCACTACAGCACCCCTTGACGTGTACTTTAACACAGCAGAAGCAGAGTCTCCGAGTTCTCAATATGCTACCATTTTTCCTCCTTATGATTCAAAGCCCCAAATCAAACCTAAAAAAGCTCTCTGGGCTTTCACACAAACTCCTACAGTACAGGTCAGCCAGCAGTTCAGAGAACACCACACCTAACTGAGAGTTTTTCCTCTGTGCCTTGTCACAAAAGGTAGAAAACCATGACAATGCAACTTACACTTGCTTACAGCAACCCAATTTGTTTTGAGGCTTTGAATGAGCATTTCTTCTTTTCTCCCGCTCAAATACTAGAGAGCATGAAACTATGCCCTGTCTTCCCAACTTCTGCCCCACAAAGTTCCAGTAGGTGCACTGTAATAAAGCCCAAGAGCATCTGATTTTCAAACTACAGGTCTACAATTACTCGGTACTGATTAATGGTATAAAATCATAAAACACTTTACAGAAGATCTGAAAGATCTAGAGGGTATTGGGAGGGCATGAAGCAAGTATTTCCAGGTATGTGCATGCACATGAGAATTAGGAATAACAGGAGCTTGTGACTGCCTGGAGTGAAAACATCGTAAGATGCAAAATCAGAAGTGCTGAAGCTGAATCACATCAAGGTTAAATCTCAGGTGGGTGATACAAGTCAAGTGCCAGGAGTGAAAACTGCCTAATTTGGTATCAGCCAGCCCTTTGCAAAAAAGAATAAAAATAGATACCACTTGTGAGCTGCCAGGACCAGGAAATTCCTCAGAGGCCATCCTGGGTAGTGGGACAAGTTACATGGATCATAAACTCCAACTGTCACCTGCAAAGAGAATCGCTCCAGATGAGACGTCGTTTGTTCATACTGATACTCAGGTCACAGAAAAAGTTATCTGGCATTCTTAAGGCAAAAATCCAGAACAGACGAGGTCTACGCACACGTTTTACATACGAACGTTCAATACATGGCCACACGAGATTTCAGTCAAGTGTTTGCCACAGCTTTGAGATTTGTTCCATTTAGCCCCTTCATGGGTGTATGCCCAACAACCGCAGCCTTGCTCTCAGAACAGAATCCTGTATTGATCTGGGGACGACCAACACGTGAAAGGAGAGAAGTCAGCAAGCCAGAGGACGAGCAGCACAAACATCCATTCAAAAGCCCACCTTACTGATGGATCTAAAGAAAGGAACTGGAATTTCTGCATCATGTTCAACCAAAGCAGGACCCTGTGGTACTTGAGGCATCTAAGGCAAGCATTTACTTCACAGATGATGTAGAACCAAAACACATCCAAAGATTAGAATTTGCCTCTGCCTGCCTTTAAACAGACTGAAGAGTTGAACTTGGCCATCACTGGGAGCAGCGTCTGTCTCGGCCTGTTTTGGAGGTGTCCAACTGCATTCTCTGAGCACTGTTGCAATAACAGCGACAGGACTGGTTCCGGGCAGTGTCAGTCCTGCAGCACGCAGCAATCCACAGCACGTCTCTGTTCCCTGGACCTCCACCCTGCAGATTATCGCCTTGCAGCAGCAAGGGATCACATGCAAAAGCATCATAAAACAATGAAAGATCTGGACAACCCACCACCCCTGTGGTACAAGCTGAAGAAACCCTGTTTGCTCACAGACGGGAGCAGCTGCCCCGGCACTTGGCATCATCACACAAAATTCCAGTTCAGTCCCAGGACTGAATCCTCCCACCACTGCTGCTCTCACCACTGCTGCTTGTAGCCCATTTCCCTCACTAGCTCGACCTTATACTCTCTCCTGCCACCAAACCTGTGCCCATCCTAATCCTTGTTATGTTTCCCTGCTCCTTGGGGCAGTCAGTTCCACACAGGCTTCGTGCCCCCTCGCCGCATCACCAGAACAGGATAACCCAGGATCACCAGAGGCACAGCACTAGTTTTTCTTAAAGATCAGTGATTCCTGTGAAAGCTCAGTATGCACCTTCTGCTGAATAAGAAACTCGCAAAGACACCTTAACCACTAAAGTTTAGTGGTGGGTCTAACAGCAGACTTAGCAAAGTCAGGTATATGGTTGGACTTAATGATCTTGAAGATCTTTTTCAACCTAAACAATTGTATGATTCTATGATCACCAGTGATATCTGTCATCTCTCACCTACAGAGCTCTTCCGTCCTGCTTCACAGCTTACAGGCTGACTTACAAGTGCCTGGTCTCAACTCTAACTCATCAACGAGGTGTCCCAAGAACAGTGTAGAATGCAGATGAGCCAGTCTAGAGGCTGCAGAGGGGAGGAACATCGCTCCTCCCAGCCAAGCACTACTGCTGCTTTGCAATAGCTGACTCAAGCAGGTGTAAGACCCCTTGGGAACCTGATTCCATTTCATAAACAAGCAGAAAATTAACTCAGCAGGAGCAAACACATCTCTTTCCTCCAGGGAAGCAAGTTCAGTTGTCTCACTGAAATACAAACGAACTCTACAGGCAGCACTGATGAAATAAATCTTATATGACAGGTCTAAAGTTTCAGCACTTGCCTCCAACCTAATAAAGAAACATCATATTCCAGGCGACTACAGATGTCTTTCTTGAGAAAGGCCCTACCCAATGAACTCTACACTTAGCTGTTACCCGTTATTGCCATTACACTACTGTTTACAATCTCAACCTCCATATACTTACTTCACAAAGCAGAACTGCAGACTTGGGTCTTAATTTCAGACAAATTAGGAACAGCCTGTTCAGTGGCCAATGCCAGTGCCCAGCCCGGCATTACGGACACTTTTCAAACCATCTGTAAGTTCAACATCTGTAGCTTAGCAAGACACATCAACACCTCATTACCTTTCCCCCATGGCCTTGGAAGAAAGTGTCCCACGTTTTCAGTAGAGAGATCACAACAGAGTTGTCCTGGTACTTGATTAAAAAGTAAGGCAGGGCTGTAACTCCCTCCTTCTGGCAAAGCTCATCGTAGGCTTTCTGAAGCGCTTCAATCTGAAAGCAGGAAGGCAGCTGTAAACAGCAGTTTTAACAGCCCCGTACAGAAGAACATAAAGAAGTTTTAGAGCTCACAAGGACCCCCGTAACTGCAATCAGTCAAAAATTCAGTTCCTAAATCAATGCAAACGACAAAAATTAGCCCTATTATTGCCATAAACTGAGCGGGGCTGAACACTGGAACATGTTGCCCAGGGACAGAGTTGAGGCTCCATCCCTGGAGATACTCAAAGGAAGGCTGGACAAGGCTCTGGGCATCCTGTTGAGGATGTCCCTGCTCCATGCAGGGGAGGTTGAAATGGATGACCTTTGGAAGTCACTTCCAATCTGGACCAGTCTAGGATTATGACCTACGGACAAACTAAAACAAGATAAAAATCTCATCCTGGTCATCACTGTAGCTTTTTAAGAAAATGAATCTGACCCTTTACTACCAGCAAAAGAACAGAGCCCCACTCAATTTCTTTTGTTAGATGAAATTCCGGTGTTTCGCTGACACTCCGGGCTGCGACACGTACTTTTGCAGTATTTCTTACTATAGACCTAAAGGAGGCCTCCGGAAAAGAAGGGAACCAAGCATTTCTCACTGAAAAAACCCCAAATGCCTCTCTTCTGCGATTAAAAAAAATTTCAAGGTTTTGCGTTAACTTCCTGCAGAAAGGCAAACACGGAGGAGTTGAGTTTTGTCATCCTTTTGCACTGTAACATCAAAGAAACCACAAAACACAAGTTTTCCACCAAAATAAAAGAGATCTTCTCTGTCCAGCCCTTTTTCTTGCCCAATCACGTCTTTTATTAACAATTTTCTAACCGCTAATGACTTTGCTCTCCCAAGGGAACTGCCTTTCAAAATTTTCTTAAGAATCCATTGAGTTTCAAATTAATGAATCCAATTGTTTCTCAAAAACCCAACGAGTGTTCAATAGAGCTTACTGAATAAGCTCAATAGAGCTTATTGAATACTTAGCTAAAAAGTAAAATAAACATAGCCTACTCCTCAAGACTGCTTTGCCAGATCTACACCCAAATGTATAAAGCTGAAATGCTAAGCTCAGAGACTCAAAACCAAAACGAGTTAAACACGAAACTCGCACAGAAAGGAGAAAAGATGGTAAACAAAATAGAATCTCAAAGTCATTCAGCATGTGCTAACAACAACACCACGTTTCAGAAGCCACCAAACTGCTTAGTGCATGGACTTTCTACAACGTAGTAGTTTGAATACCTGATTTAAGGGGAATCTGTTTCCAAGACACACTGGTTTCTGAATTAGAGGTATTCCATCAGGGAAGCAGAGAGCAGGGTAGCAAAACCAGTAATAGAAATGATACTTCTTTAAGTCCTGTTAAAAAAGAGGTAGTTTTAAAATTAGGCAAGACACCAATCAAATAAATTATGGCTTGAAACACTAATCCTGACTGATGGTTGATACACTAACCATAGCTCCCTTCACTCTGCAGGGCACCGCGCCATGAGTTTAGACAGTAACACAAAAACGCAGGAAGGTTTCCCTTCCCTGTGTCTGCTTTCATTTAAGATATAAAAAACGTGTGTACAAATCTGCAGTTTGTTAGGTGGAGCGTTACTGATCAAAACTTTCAATTTATTAAACATTAGTAAAAGCAGAGCAGCTGTCTCCTGTCTATACATGTCTGGGCTCTCAATCTGGTTGAGAGTTCAACAGAGGGCCACAAAGAGGAAGAGATGACTGGAGCACTTGCCTTATGAGAGAGTGAGAGACGGGGGGCTTTTCAGTTGCAGAGGAGAAGGTTACAAGGGGACTTCACTGTCTATGAACACATGAAGACTGGGTGTCACAAAGAAAGAGACAATCTCTTTCCACTTGTGCCCTGTGATAGGACAGGGGGCAATAGGTGTCAGTTGGAGCACAGGAAGTCCCACCTCAACATGAGGAAGAACTTCTTTACTGTAAGGGTGACAGAGCACTAGTAGACGGCGGAAAAAAGGCTAAAAATAATTTAAAAATACAAGAAGCAGAAAAACAGCAGCTGACCTACGTAACTGCGGTACATGAGGGTGACAGAGCACTGGCATGGGCTGCCCAGGGAGGTTGTGGAATCTCCTTCTCTGGAGACTTTCAAGACCCATCTGGATGCATCCCAGTCTGGCCTGTCCTAGACTCTATGGTCCTGCTTGAGCAGAGGGGCTGGACTCAGTGATGGCTGGAGGTCCCTTCCAACCCCTAATGATTTGTGTATCTGTCTGTATAAGGCCGTCAGCTAATCTTACACACAGTGAGACAGCCCCAGCGTTTTCCAGTGAGTATTTTCTCTCTCTGCATAGAAACTTCCAGTGCAATGCTTCAAGCGTGAGAGGTGTTAGTGTTACTCACTGCGAATGTCAACAGTAGGAACCTGTTCAAGAGCATAGGGTTTTCCAGAGCAGCTCCAGACTTTATCGATTCCCATATCTGTCATTGAATGTGGGGACAAGAAGAGAAAGGGCAGAGAAATAAAACACCAAGGTAGCGTGAGAACGGCAGCAGAAACCTTTGATTCTTCCAGCTACCTTTAAAATACTCAGTTTAACATTGGCAGGAATCCAGAGTGGTCATTTCCTAACTGATTTCGTCTCTGCTCAAAAGGTTCTACAGGTAAGACACAGACACCTCGTGTACTACCTCACATGAACCAGTATATGAAAGCTGGGCAACAAGAGAAGCACAGATCCTCATGGATCAAGCATGAAGCACCAACCAAACCGCACCAAACCAAACCAAACCTCATCAGGAAGAGTCCCTTACGCGCTGCTGTTAATAGTTCCCACGCAACATGGAGCATTCTCTGAGTAGCGCTGCCTTCTGCTGCACTCTCATCCTTTTCTTCCTTGGGATCTATAGAACCCAGCTATGTGAATAAGCCATTAGGAAATCTGATTCAAAAAGCAGAGTCTTGGAAAAGGGCAGCATGCTGCACACCAGTGAGACAAGAAGCTGCGGTATTTGTACGAGGCAGACACGCTTGATTTTTTTGCACTGGCAGCTCCAATAGTCTAAAATGCAGCCTTGTGGAACATAAAGTTCAGCTTAAAATGCAGCCTCGTGGAACACTGAGTGAAGTCCTGAAAGCAGAATCAGCTACCTCCTACCCTACAGTCTTATGAAGAACTGCAGAAAGCAAACCAAACTATTCCTTCCAGAAGTAGTTAAACCCTAAGGATACTAGATCACAGAATCACTCTGGTTGGGATCACCAATTCCAACCATCAATCCTTCTCTACAAAGTTCACCCCTAAACCAGATCCTTCAACACCACATCTAAACGATCTTGAAACACATCCGTGGATGGTGACTCAACCCCCTCCGTGGGCAGCCTGTTCCAGGGCTTGACCACTCTTTCTGTGACATAATTGTTCCTAATGTCCAGTCTAACTCTCCCCTGTTATAGTTTGAACCCATTCCCCCTTGTTCTATCACCAATTGCTTGTGAGAAGACACCAGCACCCACCTCTCCACAACGTCCTTTCAGGTAGTTGTAGAGAGCGATGAGGTCTCCTCTCAGCCTCCTCTTCCTCAAACTAATGTGAGAGTATGGACAGCAACTCCAGGACTTGGGGCAGAGGCTGTGAAGCACTTCACACCTTCTTTCCAAATCCTTCCTACCAGTTGATTTGATCTGTAATCTTACCTCGTTTGCTTCTTTTTCCAGAAGGGATTTCTTATCGCAGGATTTGAAAGTCTCAAACGTGTTGGTATTATACAGCTTTCCCAAAGCAGGGCAGCAATGTGCTGGTATTGCAGCATTCCTGAATAAAGAGAGAAACCTCTGGGAACTGGGCAGTAACACCTTCAACACGGGCAGCGGCAGGAGCTATCCTATGGTGTAAGAGGGCCCTGCAGGGTGACACAAGTCAGTGATGGTTCTAACGGAAGCATTTTTTCCGCTCACGATGCTTCAGTGAACAGAGAATCATAGAATGGCCGCGGTTGGAAAGGACGTTAAAGATCATCTAGTTCCAACCCCCCTGCACAGGCAGGGACACCTTCACTAGATCAGGTTACTCAGGGCCCCCCATCCAATCCCATCCAACCCGGCCTTTAACATTTCCAGAGATGGGGCAGCCACAACTTCCTTGGGCAACCTGTTCCAGCATCTCACCACCCTCACAGGAAAGAATTTGTTCCTGATACCCAACCTCAATCTCCCTTCTTCAAGTCTGTAACCCTTTCCCCTCGTTCTCTCACTGCCACCCCTGTCAAAAGCCCTACTCCAGCTTTCTTATTGGCTTTCTTATTTCAGATACTGGAAAGCTACTCTAAGGTCACCTGGCAGCCTCCTCTTCTCATGGCTGAACAACCCCAACCTTGCTCAGCCTGTCCTCACAGGGGAGGTGCTCCAGCCCTCATGGATTGGTACAAGAACCTGTGCAAACAGATGTCTATGTGATGACATCAAAAACCTATCAGGCATCTGTACTATCTCCAGGCAATGCAGACTGAAGGTTTGCAAGGTCTGTTCAAACAGAACTATCCATGGCAAACGCGAGTTGCATTAAGAAAAAATTACCAGGCCTGAATTGTCAGTGTTTTACTCATAGAAAGTATGTACTCAGGTAAAGTTTCACGCTTAAAAAAACATCCCCAAACCTAAACCAGATAAAGAACTCTGTCGTTTTTATAGCTGGTAACAGCATCAGCTGGAGAAGCTTCTCTCTGCAGACACAATATGCACTTTCCCCCCCTTTCTGGATGCAAATTAGGTTAAAAAAATACAGTATTCCCTTTGTTCATAGAGATGACTGATTTCACTGGCATTGTTCTCACAAATAAAAGTGTTTCTGAACGCAGCTAAAAGTCAGCTACAGCCAACGTGAGGGTTACATGATCAGTGCACATGCTGTGGTTTGCAAAAAGCTGCAAAGCTAAAAGGGAACCCTCATGATCATCTTTACTGACTGCCTGAAGTACAGAAGGAAGAATTAAACATGACGTACATGGGCCTTTCATAGTTTTCTTTTGTCATACATCCGTTTGTTTCCGATCCAAACTTCCCATTCCCAGTATCGCAGCTTTCTTCCAATCACTTTTCAGCATCATACCTCCAGGTCCTTACCTAAGAGCTAACAGAGTGATACTACCTAAGAAATTACCTCACAATGCATAAAGCCTCCCTAGGGTCCTGAATTCCTGACCAGAGGAACTCTCTCCTGCGATTTACAACTTTATAATCCACCAAATTAAAGCAAACAAGACAAAAAGGACACAGAAATGCATCTCCCTGAGGAGGAAAGGCTGAGGGAGCTGGGTCTCTTTAGCTTGGAAAAAAGGAGACTAAGGGGTGACCTCATCAATGTTTATAAATACGGGAAGGGTGGGTGTCAGGAGTATCACAGTATCACAGTATTGCCAGGGTTGGAAGGGACCTAATAGATCATCAAGTCCAACCCCTACCACAGAGCT
>JAOXOE010000745.1:2568710-2582193 GCA_028565055.1 Phoeniculus purpureus | reverse complement strand
GGCAGTGGTGGAGTCCCCATCCCTGGAGGTGTTGAAGGACAGCCTGGCTGTGGCCCTGAGTGCCCTGGTGTGGCCGCACTGGTGATGTTAGGTCATGGGCTGGGCTTGATAATCTTAGAGAGGTAATTTCCAGCCTTGGTAATTCTGTAATTCTGTATCTGAAGGACAAAATTAGCCATCAGATTAATCCTTTCTGAAAGTCTCTTCTTCTGATCACTTTCTCAGTTGTATTTCCCTCTCCTCTAGAGCAACTCTTCCCCAAAAGCACTGGGGTTTTTTCGAGAGGATATGAGACTTTTTAAAGCTCTACTTGACTTAAAGAAGATCAAAGGTGTTTACGCTTACCTGCAAAAAGGGCAACTAATGATTTTTTGCCAGTCTTTGGGGGGGAAATAAAAATTCATTTCAGCCCAGTTTTCAACGTGCTCTGTTAAACCAGTGTCCAGAAAGAGCGTGCTGAGTCGCCCCAGCAGAAAGCTCAAGAGAAGCATGTCGGAGAAAATTACTCTACAGGAAGAACCTGTAGAGAACCTGGGAGAAAAGACTAGCACTAGCCTTGCTACAGCCTCCCTTTAGGTAGCTGTAGAGAACAATAAGCTGTCCTTCTCAGCCTCCTCTTTTGTGTGCCTCAGCACACAAAAACTAGACTAGGGGCTACACTACATACAGGATTTTAATGTCATTCAAAAAAGGGGGAAAAAAAAGTGTTGGAGACTTGAAACAGACGGCTTCCAACGTAAGTTTCACAGTCTCAGAAGACTTAGCCTTCTTTTGCCTCCTTGCTCTCGGGTAAGCGAATTGAAGGTATTTAATACATTGCAACATCTCCTCTTGCGTGTGTAAGCACCTACTAAATCTTCTGTAAGGATCGTTTCTGCTGCATGTGAAACAAAAAACTTCACTTGCGCTGTTAATTTTCCAAAGGTCTAACCAAATTGTGGCTGAAAAGTTATAGTAGTTTTGATGGATGCATTTTGCCTGGCAGCTGTAGGAATGTTGAGCCATATGGAGCCCTGTTGAAAGCTGAGACAAGCTCAAGACTTGTAGCAATATGTTAAAAAAAAATCTGTTCCTATCAGGGAATTGAGGGGAATCCTCTAACTAGTTTCATGTGTGCCTTTGAACCTCAAAGACACAAGACAGCTGTGGTGGAGAACCATATTTAAAAGTATGATGGAGCACTCCATCAGCAGTTCCTCTGGCCTGAGTTTGCTCTGCTGTCTCTTTCTGTGTCTCTCACTTTATTCACTGGAAGGCCATGCAATCTTCATTGTTTTCATTCAAGCAATGACAGAACTGTGATTTGCTTCAGAGCATTATACGATGCGGAGAGCATTGGTTAAAGTGCTGGGTGTGAATTTATTTCCAATTGGCTATTTAAACAAAACGCTACGCTTAAAATCCCTGTCGAGCTGGAGCTTAAGCCCACGGTGTAGTGGTGGGCTTGGTGGAGTGGATTAGTGGTTGGACTTGATGAGCTTAAAGGTCTTTTCCAACCTAACTGGTTCTGTGATTCCGTGTTTTCTTTCGACGATGCTGGCTGTTGCCGTCCGAAGGTGCTGAACGTCCTGTTCTGCCCAACATGTAGTCTACAAATGGGGTACAGTCAGGTTGATTCATCTATCTTTCAGTTTAGTTTTACCCTAAGCTTGAGAAAAACAAAGATTAACAACCTTAATTACACAGATTAATTAAAATTAATGCACATTATGGATTTTTAATTGAGATAACAGTAGAATCATAAAAATATGTATTTACCAAGCTGCTTTACCCAAATAAACCTTTGGTTTATTTACCAAAAAAACCCTCTAAAACCCACAAGTTCATGCTGAAAGGCACCCAGAACACTTAGTTTACTTTCATAAAACAGGGTTACTTCTAAATCTACTGCTATGGCTTTCTTTTCAGATTTATTTCTTGGTTACTTATTTCTTCTTGATTAAAATACGTCCTGATTAACACTGAACTGAAAGGCTTTGGCTGTTCAGGACCTGACATTGCAAGTAGCTTTTCAACTGCCAGAATTGCCTGCAGGAGATCTGCTCCTTCAGATTTTGTGAATTTATTTTCTCCCCATGGTAGCTTGATTGTAGCATCTAAACATTCCCATCCTTCCCCGTTCACGTGCTCTCTGGATCAATTAAAAAAGTAGTATCATGGAAAGATCATGGAAAATGTGTCTTCTGCTTCAGCCACTAAAGAATCCCATGGCCAAAGATCCTGCCAAAATTCGGGTAACTTACTTCACAAACCCAGCTTTGACGGTTGAAGCAGACAGGTTCTACTGGAGCGCATTAACTTGAAGACCAAAACCTCAAACCCTCTGGATTTCAGTACCAATTCTGCAGTACAATCTGATATAAAATGCTGTACAGCAAAGAATTCAGTCACGTCACAGAGACAAAGTCAAGAGTCTTTCATGAGGTAGTGACAGAGTCACAGAATCATAAACTGGCCTGGGTTGGAAGGGACCTCCAAAGGTCATCTAGTCCAACCCCGCCCTGCAGGGAGCAGGGACAGCCTCAACTAGAGCAGGTTGCCCAGAGCCTTGTCCAGCCTCCCCTTGAAGATCCCCAGGGATGGAGCCTCTCTGGGCAACCTGTTCCCATGTTCAACACTGCTCCTGCTCTAGAACTTCTTCCTAAACAGCCCATTTCAATCTGCCCTTTCCCAATGTGAAGCCATTGCCCCTCATCCTGTCACTCCAGGCCTTCACAAACAGTCCCTTTGCAAGCTTGCTGTAGGCCCCTTCAGGACCTGGAAGGTCCCTATCAGGTCTCCCTTGGAGCCTTCTCTTCTACAGGCTGAACAACTGCAGCTCCCTCACCCCACCTCCCTCATAGCAGAGGTCAAAGTCAATGGATAGAGGCTGAATCCAGACAAACATAAATTAGATATCTGGAAATCACTGGGCTCTTTGTGGACATAACTGCTTGCTGTATGTGGTCTCGGCTTCATGGCAGGTCAGGCAGGTCCTAAACTGCACACCCTTCATAGAATAAACGGGTAAATGATGTCTGTTTAACAGAAGATGTTTGGGAACGTTTCTCCTGGCAGTCATACTCTGTGTGAAAACCTGCGGTGCTGAAGTATGTCTCATGCCTTCCTGGTTTAGGGGAAGGACTTTAATCAATACCTCATTAATTACTTTCTTCAAAGATAGTAATTTATGCCAATATTGCAACAATATTATGAGGGGGAAAAACAGATTCACAACATTTCCAATTATGGAAGTTCACTAGACCTGTAAAAGCAGCAGGAAATTCTATTCCAATAACTGGCTTCTGACAGCTCTGTGTTAAAATCAAATGAGCTGATCTGCTTTCTGAAAAGTGCTCTGTTTTCTTTAGGTTACACTGATGTTGATTCAAAACCGGATTCCATCAGCAGTTCCTGCCTCCTCCTGGTCCTCTTTTTGAATAAAGGGGCTTAACCTTATGGACTTAGGATCACAGAATGGTTTAGGCTGGAAGGGACCTTGGAGATCATCTAGATCCAACCCCTCCTGCCGTGGGGTTGGTTTAGCTCCGGTAGAAACATCATCTGAGAATCTGCACCTGTATACTTCAGTGTAAAGTTTAAATCCTTTTGCCTGATCAGCAAGGAAGGCTCTTGCCTTCAGTCTGCTTTTATTTGCCCTTGCAGGGGATCAGTAAAATTCCACCTCTCGGCAGAAGAACTTGGGCTGCAAGTTACGACTGAGCAAAGAAGAGAGGCTGCCAACGGTTTTGGATTTCAACAAGGACACCCTCAATGCCAAGTGTTGTGGCGAGTTCATTTCCTTCCTGCATCCCACGCTGAATGGGGATTTTCCTGTCTTTTGGCCCCAGCAGGGTCATGCTTATAGGCCCTCTTGGAAAGGCAGTGGGCAGTATCCTGCGAATTCTGTGGCCCGTAACTGAAATCTCTGGTAGCTGGTTGAGAGGAGCAGTAATAAGCCACCGCAGAAGGGGGTGTGTGCTGCGGACACCTTCATGTGATGAGTATGCCCTGTACAACACAAATCACAGGCTGAATGAACTCCTGGGGCATCCTTTTTGGTGGAAAAGAGAGGTGTCAGTGATGCCTAACGGACTGCATTGTGTCCATCTGATCCAAGTTTTGCTTCACACAGAGCAGTGCTTGCCAGCAAAGCCTCCGTTAGGAGCTGTGACTTTGGTTGCTATCCGTCCCTCTATGCTAGTCCCAGCACCGTTGATGCAGCTGTTTGTAAGGTTGTGTTGTGAGAGATATGACTGCCACTAAACAGCAAATAACTGAGTTTTGGATTCTGTGGGGTGGCTTTTTGTGTATTGGTCAGTTTTCCTTTTGAAGATCAGTTAACTCACTTGCCTGAACATTTTCCCAAGGAACAGCAGGGTTTGGGTTTCTCAGTCTGGAGAGGAAAGCTTCTGGAGTTGTACTTGAGGTGTGCAGTTGTATACTGGAGTTGTTGTGGCCCCAGATGCCTCTTCTGAAAGTCAGTAGCAGTACTGAGAACACAAGGGGACCATCTGCATCCAAGAATTGAAAGAACGTTTCGATGGAAGGTCTCAGCACCTGCATTTTGCTGTGATGGGGTCATTGGTCATTGGAGCTGGTTTTGGAACTTGACGCTAATTTATCCACAAAACTACCCCTTTGCCAGTCAAAGATATCTCCTAGCAGGTGCAGAAGCGCCTCTGAAGGTTGGAAGAATACATGAAGCATATCTTCCAAATTACTGCATTTAGTTAATAAACTGTATAATAAAAGGTATCAGTTCAATGCAGTCCTGTCTAGCAGGTGGCGTGGGGTGATATTGGTGGGGGCTGAAACTGAAGCCTAACAACAAGTAAGTGTGCGTTTTCAAAGAAACACAATCCTTCTTGGAAAACAATAATTGCTTTTAAGTAGTTTCAAGAAGTGTAAGGGTTGGAAAAGAAGGGCTAACCTGGAGACGTCATATTTGTTGGGTAGCAGAAGGTTGCCAATAAGAGCAGTATGTTATCAAGACCTTAACATCAATGTATAGCCCTGGTGGTCTGACTGTGCTGTTCCATGTGATCCCGTGTGTGAATCCCGATGGAAATGGTACTGTTTCAGTCACTTGAACTCTCGGTAGAGTTGTTATGCCATGCGTGAGTGTGAGGCCTGACCATTGACCCAGTGCTAGCATTAGGCACAGAGTGGATGTTACTTTGCTTCATTTCGCACACAAATACACCAAAACATAAGACACTTTGATGTCTGTTTTTCTGGCAAACCAAGTGTCTTTGAAGACCTGACACTGATGTGTCTGAAGAGTCTTCGTTGCTACTCTCTTACGTATCTCAGTCAACATGATGGTGAAGTTCGTTTTGGTCCTCAACCTCTCAGAACCTTTCCCCTCCCTACAACCCCATCAACACCAGAGTGCTATCCTAGGGTTAATACAACTGCTACTCAACCTGGCAGTAAAACACCAACACCTAATTCTCTCTTATTCACTGGAAAAAAGATGGGGAGACCTTGTGTTCCCAGGTGGCTTTGAAGCAGCACAGAGTGTCCTGCGTGCAGCTCTGCAGGAGGTGCCGGGTGAAGCACTCCCCGCTGTTCTTAGCAGAGATGCCCACTCTGCTCCTGCAGCTGATGTGTGGAAACCTCTGTTCTGTCATTGCGCTTACCGCTTCAAAGTGGGACAAATTGTTTTGTTGGTTGTTAAAGGCAAAATTTCCTGCACAGGGGTGTCAGATACTGCTGCTGTGACTTTCCTGGGGCTTGTAGTCTCACACAATAGACACAGAGCAGAAATGCCATTTGTAATAACTACTTAGCACGACTGACAGCCTGGTGCCCCTTTGTTTCGATGGGGAAAGTCACTCCAAACAGCTTTTAAAAAATCAAAGCAGAGCTACTGCTGGTACATTCAATGACTCTATGATTCCGCCCATGTGGGGTGAAGCCTACCTTTCAAATAAGCACTTCTAAGAGGTAACGTCTCATCCGAGAGTGCTCTGGTAAGGCTTGAGTGTAACTTCAACTTGGTTTCACCTGTAAGCACAGTGTGCAAATAGTAGTTGATTTTAATGTTTTTAATTTAACATACAAGTTTGTGGAGTCATGCTCCGTCTCTATTTCTCTCCCCCACCCCTTATTCTTGGTCTAATCTAACTTTTGGCTCATTTTTTCCATAATGAGGGGGACCTACTCATTATGAGCTCCTGCTTCTGTCTGAGGGCATGTCAGCCAGTACCTCGTAACCTTCTATGGAAGTGCCTTAGCTGACAGACTAGTCTCTCTTGATAATGCTGTTCCACTTTGTATAAACTACGTAACTAACAGAGAGCCCTGGGGCCAGAGAACTCTTCTGGCAGACTGTGACTTCATAAAGAGTTAATTTTGCTTCTCTTGGTGTCATAAAGTGCCTTAGCAGGAGCTGGGGTTGGGGGAGACACTTGCATTTGTTTTTTCACTTCCTTCCTCATTGTGCTTCATGAATCTGTGCCAGCAAGTGTCACTGGAGCATTTACTTCAAAGACAAAGGTGGCTACTGGATTTGAGCAGATTATTGCAGAACCCATCAGCAGCAAACACCTCTGCTTCAGCTGTGATCAGCTTGCTCTTTTCTGTGGGGATGAATGCCTCACAAAGAGCACCTGATGACCTCTACTTGATAATCAAGGCTGTTGGTGAACAGTAACTGGCTAGAGAAGCTGCCTGCCACTTGGTTGGCTAAGCATTGCCTTTCTAACCTGGAGAGAACTAGAGCTGAAAGTGGCAATTAAAGACTCACAATGAGACATTACCTTTTGGGATGATGGCTTCATTCCAGACAAACACAGATCCTGTAGGTGTATCCACGGCGTGCAGTCCGATTCTTAGGATGCAAATAAAGCCAGGGCGTGCAAACATAAGAAAAGACAGAAAGGTGGATGTTAGATCAGTGATAATCACAAAATCACTTTGGTTGGACGAGACCCTTAAGATCATCATGTCCAACCACTGATCCAGCACTGCCAGATCATCCTTTAAAGCTGAAGAGTGTTCCAAGTCCCCAAGGACAGTACCTGGGGGCTGATTTGTCAGTAGTACCTGAAATTCATGGATATTTTATTTTGCTCTGAAGTAGCTGCCAGCTGGCGTACAACAGCAGAATAAGAAGTCCCTGCTCCATCCATGGCCTTTTGACACACAGAGGTGTCAGTTCAGACACCTGCTTGATGGGGCAGAAATTCCTAATGTACTTCATACCCAACAGTGCCTTGCCAATTTGTTTTGGTTCCCAAGACCAAGTCCTGGTTTGGAATCCATCCTCTGACCTTCTCTCCATTCTCCACCGTTGCCACTGTAGTTACCATTCACTGGTGCTTCCAGCTGCACAGCCAAAACTCCTCATAGGAAGTGACAGCCACAACAGCTGGGCGTGGGAAGCTTCTTCACTGCTTTCACTGCCCCTGCTGGGATGAATTGTCCCTTAAAAACCAAAACCCAGCCAAACACAATTGAAAATCAACACACTGTTATTTGCACTGAAGAAAGTACTGGGGCAACTTTGCTCTTTTAATTTACAAAAATGAACTTCTCCACAGCTCCCATCCACCATTTTTTTTGGTGTGGAATATTTCTCCAGCCCTTCAGTTTCTCTTTAGCTGCACCACAGTGGTTATGCCATTCGTTGCAAGTACATGCACAAATGGTATTAAGCAGCTCTGCCAGTGTGTCCGAGTCCTTATCTGTTAGAGCGACTTCCTTGAGTGGTAGATGGTAGTCTGGAGAACAGGAGGCTGAGAGGAGACCTTATTGCTCTCTACAACTACCTAAAAGGAGACTGTAGCAAGGCTGGTGCTGGTCTCTTCTCTCAAAGTGCCAATGATAGGACAAGAGGAAATGTTCTCAAATTGCATCAGGGGAGGTTTAGATTGGACCTCAGCAAGAAGTTCTTTCCTGAAAGAGTGGTTGGGCACCAGAACAGGCTGCCCAGGGAGGTGGTGGAGTCCCCATCCCTGGAGTTGTTTGAAAAACAAGTAGCTAGAGCACTTGAGGCCATGGTCTAGGGGTTAGGGAGCTGTTGGGATGAGGGCTGCACTTGATGATCCTGGAGGTCCTTTCCAGCCATGATGATTCTATGATTCTATTCTATGATAACATTCAGTAAACAAAAACATTCAACCAGGTGGATCCTAAATGCCGAAACTCTAGGAGTGCAAGACCAACACATACAACAGAGATCTTGTTCATCATACATCGATGTTAGGGGACAGCAATCTGCACCCTTTCCTTTTCCTGCCATGGAAGATCCTGCTCAGGGCCGGATCTCTGCGCCAGGCAATGCTCTATTTGACTTGCACTCCCATGAAAGCAAAGTCTTCCTTCATGCATTTGGAAGAAATGGTGCACATGGAGTAGAAGGAGCAATTAGATCCATCTGTTGAGTGTTTTCCTCTCCCTTTGTGCCAAATGGGAAAACGCCACTTGCATTTGTAAAGCTCTAATACTTGTACCATTTCAGATGTCTTTTCTTTTGCCAAGTGAACTCAAAAATTAGATATTATTGTAGAAAGCACTGCCTAATGAGCCAGTGTCATTTAGAATATTCAGATTTGTATTACTAACATCCAGTTTTCAAGCCCTAAAAATGCCATTAATAGGCTTCAGAAATGCATGGGATGGTCACAAGGACAATAGACCTGCGTTACAGCTGTTCTTGCAGCTGCCATAAGCTTCACATGCTCCAGAGATGACAGTGATTGATAGTCAAATTACACTGCCAGTTCTTTTCTGTGTCAGGCTCATTACGAGACACAATGCTGTGGTTGCCCTTGGGAATTTGCCTCATTTAGCTGTCCCCAAGAGAAGTTCTCCTATGTCCATAAAACAAGTTCACACAGTAGAATAAGTTCACAAATGCCTATTAGAAATAAACAATTGATGGGGCATGAGTAATACCATGAGTAACAAAACACAATGAGTTGCAGACACTTTTATGGCTAAAGCATCTATTTTCAGGGTGTCAAAGCTTTCCATGAGATGCCTTTTTTGCATTGCTGTAGCTTCACCTTCTAAAGGCGAATTTTTTTGTGTTCATATTACACTCAATTAGGGCCATTCTTGCAATAGATTCCCATGCTCACACCAATAGTCCAGCTCTTTGCAGACAGTGTTTCTTGTTTTACACATAAGAGAAACGGAATCCTATTCCCTCACACCAACCAAGACCTGGAGTGAATAGAGACTTCACCAAGCTGGCACGCAACACGTAGCAGTGCAGCTAAGACACTGGTCAAGGAAATGCAGTATTTTCACAGAAGCTTCCCTTTAGATTTTTCTGTGTGTACTGTCATAGGGACTGCACTTGGTAATTACAGACTACTACTTTCAGATCATCTGAAAATCGTTACTTGGTTACACCAGTACATTCATACCTGTGACACAGATACCAGGAGAACAGCAAGGGAATACCTACAGAGATTTCCTGATTAAACACTTTCTTCCCAAGGATTCAGTCAGCTGGATAGTGATGTCTTCATTTTTTTCTTCATCACTGAAATTAAGAACACTGAGCTTTTCCTTTAAAAAAAAATAAATCGAACCCAAAACCCAGCCCTGCATTACTGTGCACATGATGAACTGTTCAGAGCTTCCCTTTCCAGCTGCTCATGAGGGCTGGTACTCTCCCTGCCTTTACCAATAGCACTTCCTAGTCTCAGACTAGGGAGGTAGATGGTTCCCAACAAGTCTGACAGAAAAAAGGGAGTGGGCAGAAAAACTTGTAACAAAACCTGAAAGCTATCACAAGTGCTATTTCAGTATAGAAAAAGTTACCTGATCCTGCCTCTTCCACTTCTGCATCTCATCCAGCACCACAACCAGGCTTCCCCTACCTCACGCTTCCTGTTCCTGTAGCCAAAACACAGCTATGGCTTAGATACGTGGCCAAGGCAAGAAGGATACCAAGGAGAGGACCCATACAGGCTGCAGGTCACCTGGTCTTAAAAATGGCACTTCATAGTATTGCAAGCAGTAGTCTGTAAGTCATAGAACCACAGGGGTTGGAAGGGACCTCCAGAGATCCTAGAGTTCAATTGCAGCACTTTAATTAGGACAGGCAGAAAAAAGAAACAGGTGAAAACAAATGGAGAGAAAAGATTGCTGTGATCTTCATCAGCAACACTGTCATTAGAACATCAGCTAAGTCATCTTCTTCCTGCTGATTAACTGAAGTAATCCTTCAACATCCTACTGAAACGTCTTCAGAAGTTCTCTTTGTGGTGAGCAAGCAAGCAAGCAAGCTTTAGATGGAAATATAAATGCTCCTAATATCCCACCAAGACAACAGAAAGTCACCCACAAACCTATGACATTTCACTTGGTACATTTGAGCGGCAAAGGATAAAGATGCAGATGCATGTGCGTTCATGCGAGTACAGTATCCGTCAATCAACAACATAGTTTCATTTTTAAAATGACAAAACACACATTCAGTTATTTTCCTTCATGCTGTACCTTTTCTTCTATCCTTTTCCTGTTCCAAACACACTTGCTCTTGCTTTTCTTTCAGTGTCCTCCTCAGTTTCTTCGGTAACTGCAGCAGCTGGGAAAGGCACACGGACACAGCTCGTGGAGCATGTGCAGCAGATCACGCTCCACACAGATGGAGTTTTAAGATGATTTAGCCACCCAAACCTTCCTGTCTTTCTCTCAGACTCATAACTCAGCCGTATTTGAGCAGATTACTGCAAGGATATGGAAAAGCCCCGGCACCAAGGCAGCATTTTAAAGGAACTACAAGTTCACCAAACATCAGGGTTGTGTACCTTCTCTGTGAAAACAGTGGAACGATGATTTTATGCAGACAAAACAATGTCTTTCCCTCAACAGCAGTTAGATTTTCAAGTGGGCCCATGCCAACCTCATGAAGTTCAATAAGGCCAACTGTGAGGTCCTGCATCCAGTTCAGGGCAATCCCCAGCACAAATACAGGCTGTGCTGATGGAGTGAGCATTGACTATTGATGGATTGACCATGATCTTAGGATTATGTAGTAACTCCCTGCTATTGTTGAAAATCATAAAGCTTAGCAACCTTAAACAGAGTTCTTTGGTCCTTTCTGTGCTGCATCAAAAGGAGTGGGACCAGCAGCTCGAGGGAGGAGATTCTCCTCCCCCCTACACTGCTCTGGTCCCACCTGGAGTCTTGCATCCAGTTCTGGAGCCCTCAGTACAGGGAGGACATGGAGCTCATAGAGCAGCTCCAGAGGAGGCCACAAAAATGATCTGGGCTGGAGCCCCACCGCTACAAGGACAGGCCGAGGGAGCTGGGGTTGTTCAACCTGAACAAGAGAAGGCTCCAGGGCGACCTGATAGCCTTCCAGTACCTGAAGAGAGCTACAGGAAAGCTGGAAAAGGGATTTTTACAAGGGCCTGTAGCGACAGGACAAGAGGCAATGGCCTGAAACTGAGAGTCAATTTAGATTGGATCTTAGGAAGAAGTTCTTCACCATGAGAGTGGTGAAGCATTGGAATGGGTTGCCCTCCAAAGGAGGTTGTAGATACCCCATCCCTGGAAGTGTTCAAGGCCAGGTTGGATGGGGCTCTGGGCAACCTGCTATAGTGTCCCTGGGGGTTGGGACTGGATCAAGATCCCTTCCACTCTAAACCATTCCATGAATATATTCTATTCCATGAGTCTTTGATTACTTGAGTTGGTATTCTACAGGAAGCTGCAGCCTCAAACTCTTTTCTATTTTCTCTTCACAAAACCATCTAAATTACAGAGCATTTTCTGTTGCATATTAGTTACAGTAGCCAGGTAACATGTTGATCTTTTTTATTTAGCACTTGTGTCATCCCTCTGTATTTCCACCAGCAACCTAAATTGGGACGATCACACCTCCTGACACAAACAGTCCAAAAGGTTTCTGCAACACACTGATGACAACTTTCTGCTGCAGGTGGTTGAAGAACCAGTGAGAAGGCGAAGCTGGACCTTTATTAATAAACAAAGAAGTTCTGGTTGCAGATGTTGAGGCTGAAGGTTGTCTTTGCTGTAGTGACCACGACATGGTAGAGTTTGCTGCTGTTCGAATGAAAGAGAAGAAAAAGCCTAAAATGTAAGAGAACCAAACATTCCAGGTATTTAATACTTTTCTATCAAATACCCTGACATCTCTGCCAGATTACTTCAGGTTATGTATAACTAAACACATTACTATCAGAACAGAGGAAAATGGAGTGTCAGGAAAGCAATTTGCAGAAAGAAAAGGTAACAATTGTCAAAACAGAAAATCTTGCTGCTGGTGGTGTGTGCTTACCTCTGGATACATCTTCTCCAGCAAAACAGTGCAGAAGAAGGCTGAAGGTGCTGACGAGACAGGACACTTGGCAAGGAAAGGATGGCATATGGTGGCTGCAGTGCCCCATTCTGATAGAATCACGTAGGCTGGAAAAGACCTTTAAGATCATTGAGTCCAACCACTAATCCAGTTGTCCCAAGACCACAGCTAGACCATGGCCCTGAGCTCCAGCTCTCCGCAACTTTTAAACACATTCAGGCATGGAGATTCAACACGCTCCCTGGGCAGCCTGTTCCAAGGCCTGAGGACCCTTTCAACAAATAAGATTTTCCTATTGTCTAACCTAAACTTCCCCTAGCAATTCCTGCTGTGAGCCAAGAGGTGGTTTTGGCTTCTGCTGCGCCGATAACTGCCCCTGAAGAGCAGCCTATTCAAATTAACTCTAAATGAGGATGTCTGGGTGTCCATGCTCTGCTGTATCACAGAGCACTGAACACAGCTGGGATGCAGCCTCAGAAGCCTGTGTGTTAGCTGCTAGAAATGCCTTACAGATCTGCCCTTTCTCAAAGCCTGAGCTGAGGTAGAATTTACTCAATGAAATGTATTTTTATAGCACATAAACATTAGACAGTACCGTTTGTATGTTGGGCAGTCCAAGCAGAACAAACTTGTCTTCTGAGAAACAGGGGAGCAAGCACACACAGCCTTATCAGGAATCAAATGCATTCTCCACCATCAAGCACCAGGTAGAAGATGCGCACTCTGCTGACTCTCAAGACTTGGAGGCTTTTGAATAGCTGTCAAGTCTTCCTGTGTGGAGACATATGACATACATCATCCTGGCTTGTATCAGCAATAGTGTGTCCAGCAGGACTAGGGACATAATTCTCCCCCTGTACTGGGCACCGGGGAGACCTCTCTTCGAGTACTGGAGGCAGCTGTGGGCTCCTCACTTCAGGAAAGAGATTAAGGGGCTGCAGCGGGTCCAGAGGAGCAATGAGGCTGGGGAAGGGACTGGAGAGAGAGGCTGATGGGGAGAGGCTGAGGGAGCTGGGGGTGTTTAGCCTGGAAAAGAGGAGACTCAAGAGGGACCGTCTCCCTCTCTACAACTCCCTGAAGGGAGGTTGTAGTCAGGTGGGGGTCGGGCTCGTCTCCCAGGCGACCAGCACCAAGAGAAGTCCTTCCTCATGGAAAGGGTGATCAGACCCTGGAATGGACTGCCCAGGGCAGTGGTGGAGTCCCCATCCCTGG
>JAOXOE010000745.1:2523897-2551145 GCA_028565055.1 Phoeniculus purpureus | reverse complement strand
AACTTCCTCCTCACATCCAGTCTAAATCTACCCAGCTCCAGCTTTGCTCCATTCCCCCTAGTCCTGTCGCTACCCAAGATCCTAAATAGTCCCTCCCCAGCTTCTTTGTAGGCCCCCTTCAGATACTGGAAGGCCCCAAGAAGGTCACCTCAGAGCCTCCTCTTCTCCAGACTGAACAACCTCAACTCCCTCAGTCTGTTCTCATAGGAGAGGTGCTCCAGCCCTCTGATCATCCTCGTGGTCCTCTCTGGAAACGGTCCAGCATGTCCATATCCCTCTTGCAATAAGGGCTCCAGAAGCAGTGAATCAGAAATGTGCTCCTTGGCATCAAGAGTGCTTTTGGCCCAGAGGATGATCTGATGTTGCTCTAAGTCTCTGGACAATAAGGGTAGTCAGAATGGAACCTATGGTTCAGTAAGGGGCTGCAGACCTGTCTGTGTATCAGCTCGTACCCTACAAAACTCAAAAGCCACTTTGAACGTTTCAATATCAAGAGATGAGGAGGTAGTTTCCCTTCCCAAGAAGCTTCTTACAAAAATTAGTGTTTCAACTCAACACTGTATTTTTTAATATATAGCCTGCAACCCAGTTTGTCCAGGTGTCCTCTTATGAGGAATCCACAGGTACTAGGAGAGTCCTCAGATAACCTGCACAAGACCAGAGGGAAGGGGGCTCTCGGGAAAGATGGGGTCCTGGGGGGCACAACCTGTGCATGCACACGCACATGGTGCCATTGCTCAAGCAGTACTCAGAGATGTTTTTGTGCTGTTTTCAGGCAGATGGCCTGCAAACATGGCACATTTGTCTTCAAGTTCCCAGGGAAGACTCCTGGCCTGGTTAGTTTCTGATGTCTACCCGTGTCAGGGAAACCCACCACAGGGAACCAGCAGGAAGGAAACCTCCTCCTGATCCTAGTTTCAGGCCTTGTGCAGAAAACATTCCCCAAGAGCAGAATGAGGAGAGGTGGATTTTTTTATCGGCACATCAGCACCACCTCTGAACTTGCCCTAGCCAACAAATTCTGTTGAAGTTATGGAATGGCTTAGGCTGGAAGGGACCTTGAGGACCATCTAGTTCCAACGCTCCTGCTGTGGGCGGGGACACCTCTCTCCCACCAGACCGGGTTGCCCAGAGCCCCATCCAACCTGGCCTCGAACACTTCCAGGGATGGAGCAGCAACAGCCTCCCTGGGCAGCAGCCTGTTCCAGTCCCTCAACACCATTATGGTGAAAATCATCTTCCTAAGATCCAATCTGAATCAACACTCTCTCATTTTCAGGCCATTGGTCCTTGTCTTATCACTACAAGCCCTTGTAAAAAGCCCTTCTCCAGCTTTCCTGTAGTCCCCTCCAGGGACTGGAAAGTTTCTATCAGGCCCCCATTCTTTTCTCCAGGCTGAACAACCCTAGCTCCCTCAGCCTGTCTTCGTAGCAGAGGGGCCCCAGCCCCTTGATCATCTTCATGGTCTTGCCTGGACCCACTCCAGCAGATTTTGTTAAATAAACAAAATTACCTAAGAACTGGTCAAATTTTGTTTCTTACAGTTTTGTCTCTCTGTCCATGCAACCCTTGTCTAGTCACCACGTCCAGAAGACTAGGACAAGTGTTGACATTGCATGAGGCTTCTTTTCTTAGCACTGAGGCCTCCTCTAATGACACTGGTTCGATGGAATTGCTCAAACTCTTACAAAAGGAACAGGGTCACAGTTAACATGAACATGTGGGGGTGGACACCTCATTTACATCCTTTGACCCATACAATAAAATCAATTCCTTACTGCCACAATGATAGGAGTGAAAAATGACCAGCAGAGTTTCCACCAGATGCAGGGTCTGTATCCCACCATCTCTTGGATGTTGTCATAAAATCTATTCACACCTGAATATAGAAAGAAGAAACAGTGCAGAGACAGATCAGGCAATGGAACCAGTGGGAGTTCATTGGGGCTGTCATAAATGACGAGGTGTATTTGGAAGCTCTATACAGACTCTGACATAACTTTTCACCTACTGGAATGGGAAATGTGCAAACTGAGAAGCACCAAGAATCATTTGGTCTCATTCTTCCACATCGTGGTTTAATTAATTACTGACCAGCAAACTTATTCCCACACAGACAGGCTGAGGAATTCTGTGCATCTGAAGGTCAGGTGTAATAAAAGCCCTTAATATTAATTCAAGTCTTATTAGAACCAGAGATTTATAATAGTGTTTTGCTAATTAAACTAAAAAAACCCCCAGACTCATTCTAGCATGAACGAGCTTCCCTCTGTGTGGACACATGCACATACACAACCAAAGACTGGCTTGGGCTGGACAGGACCTCCAAAGGTCATCCAGTCCAACGCCCCTTCAGGGAGCAGGGACATCCTTAGCTAGATCAGAGCCTTGTCTAGCCTCCCCCTCAATATCTCCAGGAACGGGGCCTCAACTCGCGCCCTGTTTCAGTGTTCAATCCCTCTCCTGCTAAAGAACAGCCCATTTCAATCTGCCCGTCTCTGACTTGAAACCATTGCCCCTTGTCATGCAGAACTGCACACAAAACCAAAGTGTAGCCTGTCTGCTGCTGCTGCTACCTACCAGCCCTTCAACACCCTCTGGAAGTTGCATATGAGGTCTCTTCCAACCTTGGTAATACTGTGATACTGTGATCTGTCACAGTAGTTATAACTTTGATTTCTTCATTATTTAGCTTCTGTGTTTTCCATTAGCACCTGCTGGACTCACATGCAGTATCTCTCCGCTACAAAAAGCTGTTCCGTGCTCTTAAGCCCATTAAGACAGCAGAGAGACTCCAGCTATCTTGCTCTGAATAGTTTTTGTGACTGAAATGCCTCAGTGACCACAGGAGCAGGTCCTTGGATCAGCTAACACAAAACCAAGGTCACGTGCACAAACGCTCTGGCAAGAATGTGATTCATATGCATTAATCTTTACACCCAGAGCTCATCAGCCCAGACTTGCGGATGCTTTAGGGTCGTTCTGCAAGGCAAACTGACCAAGGCCTTCCAGGCTTGTACACAGGGTGTCTCAAAGAGGCAGTAGTATGTTCCACAAGCCAGCTTTGAGTCCTCTGTGTAGCTGCAAGCGTTTAAAACAAGGCCAGTGGCAGCTCCACCCTCAGCACGCGTGCACACAAAAGAACAAATCAGTAGGTGAGCTCTCCTCACAGTGAACGCACGCATACAGGAATAATAGAAGTGGGTTGTTTACCATAGCACCAGGATATTGAGATGCACTCAAAGAATACAAGGAACAAGAGACTCATTCCACTGGCAGAGTAGTAATCAAAAAGCTTAAACACATAGATTCCACCCTAAAACATACAAGAACAAAGTGTTAAAATCAATAGTCAAGGCTCCAATTTCAAGGTAAATGAAAACATAAGCTACAGACCAGGAGTGGCGAACAGACACATCGATGTGGATTAATTACACAGGTGAAAGTCCTACGGTGCTTGGGACCAGCAGGGACAGAAACCAGATGACGGGGCGTACCTGAGTAATATTGGACAGCCCTATCAGGTAGGAAACGATGCACACCAGAGCGATGAAGATTTCTCTCCGATTGCGCAGTAACTTGGGAAATTCATCCACCAGAGCTGTTATGAAGCCTTCGACAGTGCAGAACTGCAAGGGAAGTCAGAAATCAAACAGAGGGCAATGCACTGCAGCAGCAGGGTTGTGTTCAGGGGAGGAATGTTCAGCGGTACCCATCACTGGCCTAACACTGCAGCCCTTAAATGAGAAATGAAAATGCACTTGACTTCGACGGAAGGAGCATGAAAATCCTCGGGGTTGTCTAAAAAGCTCCATGCAAAGAGATTTCCAACTATAAAAAGAACTGAACATTCCAAGCTCCAGTCATAAAGCTGTATGCAGTTCCCAGAGTGCCCGTCCTGGTGACAGCTGAGTGCTTCGACCGCTAAGCCCTTCAGAAACAGACACTTTTCACCTTTCTGTGATTGACTCACAGACATGAAAGCCAATAGATACAAGAAGTCTAATCAGATTAGAGCTTTGGGATGAAGGGTTGAGGACACAAGATTGATTCTCACATGTAATGAATCAAATGCTTTTGTACGCCCAGAAAAACTTCTGGCTGAGGACGTGGTGCTCCCAACAGCCATAGTGCAGTGGTGGATTTATTGAGAACAAATGATGGCTGAGATAGTGAACAACCAGAATGGATGTGACGTTGAATTAATTCCAGCAGTGCAATCAGAATTTAACCGAGAGTGTTCCTATAAATTACAGCATCTGAAACACTTTCTCCAACAGAAAAAAAAAGAGACCATGACAGCCTGCAGATATATATTCTTTTTAATAATACTAGACTACTGTCCTCAGCTGTTAGTTGCCTAGAGACACATTCTTTCAAGGATGTTTTTGACCCAATTAATTTCACAGTAGTTTCCCCCCAGATGGAGCAATAGGTTTTAATGTCAAGCCTGAAGCTTACTGAAAAAACAGAGAAATGGAAGACAGGGAATCTCAGCTTCCTTTTATGTTGCGGGACAGAATGCCATTTTTTCTGAAGCCAGCTTGGATTTATAGAAAATTACGGGTTTTCTCCGCTCAAAGAGAAAACCCATGATGCTAGGCTGGGTAATTCTCATGTTTCTTTATGCGCCCTGAAGACTGTGCTCAGAACTGTCGGGTGCTGGTTTGACAGCACCTTGCAGCTGGTTGCAAGGAGATGAACATATTTTGCAGCAAATATTCTGTAGTGATTGCATGGGTTAGTTATTTAGTTATTCAATCCAGGCAGTAGCTCTGGTGAATACCTTATCTGGATGTGCAAAGCCTCTAGGCTGTACCCTCCTGTGCATTTCCAGGTGTCAGGAGCCACCTATAGCTCTTAGCTTGTACCTGAACCAATAAAGCTGTGAGCCTTACCGTTGGGAAGTGATTCAGAATGCTCTCAGTAATGAGCTACTGCCTCCTGAATTTACCCCTGACATTCTTATGCTTAAAGTGAAATGTGAGCTTTGGCTCTGTGTGGTAAACTCTGAAGCTGCCTCTCAGATAGATTTTCTCTTTGGCATCTAGATCTTCTAAATTGTGACCTTGTGTCTCCCACACTGATAAATGCTGCAAAAATGTTTTTGATATTGTGATGGCACTCTTCAGATTGCAAATAAATTTCCTCCTGTCTTCAGAAGAGTTTTTCTGCACATTCTGTCTATCTATCTGTTTATCCATCCACTTATCTGTCCTTTGAAAAATGTCATGAAAAGTGTCTTAATATTAGTTTTTCACTACTGCAGACTCCTTGAAGCCCTCGGTCTTCCCTTCCCTTAGTACCCCTTATTATTTACCTCCTTCTTCCAGAAACCAGTCTGCAACACCAACAGCTGGCAGTGCAGAAAGCACAGAGAGGGGTCAACCTCCTGTCACACAGTTGCAGAAAATTTGCCTTCTTTATTAATTTTTACAGCAGTTTTACCTGACTGTCAATCCCAAGCATCAGTAACATGGAGAAGAACAGTATTGCCCACAGAGGAGAAATGGGTAACTGGGTCACAGCTTCTGGGTAAGCTAGAAATGCCAGTCCAGGGCCTGGTGGGAGAAACAGGAGAGGAAATGTCAATGTGGTCATTGGCTGTTGGGATTATTCGCTCCTCTTTATGCTTCATGTTTATTTGAATGACTTGGCCATGGATGGAGCATCAGGCCAGGGATTTCAGCTTCAACAGTGCTCACTGACCAAAGAGTCAGGGAAAGTGTCTTGCTTTTAAAACGAAACAACCAGCCCAAAAAGGCATTTAAAAGAAGCCCACACCCGAGCCCCCAAACCCTAAAACCAACCAAAGCAAAACACTAGATGCAGTTCAGGAACTGTCTCCAAGAGACATCTAAAGAGCCAGGTCAGGGACTGCTGTCCTGGTTAGGATTGCATCTTCGGGTGCTGAGCAGTGTTCCAGCCCGCTTAGGTGGTCACTGAGAACTGGGATCTTCTGCTTTGCACCAGGTAGCTCAGAAGACAAACAAAGGCGGCTCAGAAATGCAGAAGAAACTTGCCAGCATTTAGAGTCTTCCCATTCCCTATTCTATTTATTTTCTTAAAACGCACATTTTAATAAACCCCGTAGCTGTGAACTGGCAGACCTTTCAGTTTGTGCCCCTGCTAGCTGCTGGCGAAGGAGAATCTAAATCCTTGTTAAAGGAGAAGGAGCTTTTTTTGTTGACGTGGCATAGCTGAAAGGCAGCTGATACCAGGTTAAACAAGGAAACCTGCAGCAAACTGAACAACCAGAGAAATACAATCAGTTGAGCGACACAGGGTTTAGTTACCCCCATCTAAGGCATGAGAGGAGCCTGGCTCGCAAAATAAACTGAAGATAAACACATTCTTTGTTTTCCTCTGTTCCACATCCTGCCAAAGCACAGCAAAGGCTTTGGATAAAGTTGGTTTTGATTTACAAAGTGATCACAAACCAACATGTACTCATGGTGCTAGAACGAAGCTTCAGCGTCTGAGGAGAAATTAGGAGGTCCAATTTCTACATATCCCTTGCAATTAGTGGCCCCAGGAGGTCATGTGTATTTTATCATCTTAGTCACCTTAAAACGCATTCAGGAGCTTCACATGAAGTGAAGATATTGCTGTCTGCAGGTGCAGACATAAATCCAAGCAGCTTATGTCACAGGCCACTAACTTTCCAGAGGGTTCTTTAACACCATTATTTTTTTCCTAATTTCTTCAAATATGTACGTTACTGGAGATTTTCTAGTGCTTAAATTCTCAACGTTCCTAAATAAGGTACAGCCTCAGCACTGGAGTTTGTTAAGATGTGTTTTGTCCACCAGTGACTTCCAACCAAGCTGTCAGTGATCAGATCCCTGCCTGTGGCCAGAGCTGCTATGTGAGTCTCTGCTGCACCAGCTGGCTAGGGGCAGCCATCTGCTCCACCACTGTGAGCTTGCTCATCTGGAAGACATGGAACTGCAAGGAGCTGCAGAACTCTTCCACAGACTTCTTATCATAGAATCATTATGGCTGGAAAGGACCTCCAGGATCACCAAGTCCAGCCATCATCCCAAAATCTCCCTAACCCCTAGATCTCAAGTGCTCAAACTACTCAGTTTTTAAACACCTCCAGGGATGGTGACTCCACCACCTCCCTGGGTAGCCTGTTCCAGTGTCAAACCACTCTGTCAGGAAAGAACTTCTCCCTAAGATCCAATCTAAGTCTCCCCTGACACAACTTGAGGCCATTTCCCCTCATCCTATCTTTAGTAATTTGGGAGAAGAGACCAGCAGCAGCCTCACTACAGCCTCCTTTTAGGTGGCTGTAGAGAGCAATAAGGTCTCCGCTCAGATTCCTCTCTACACTAAATAACCCCAGTTCCCTCAGCTGCTCCCCTTTGGGCCTGTTTTCCAGACCCCTCTGCAGCATCATTGCCCTTCTCTTGCCTCACTCTAGCACCTAAATGTCCTTGTGGTACTATGGTGCCCATAACTGGACCCAGTACTAAAGGCTCACAGAAACTGGCCTGATAGCTGAAGAGGTGAGAAATGGATCTGCCTCCAAGGGCTTACCCTCAAGAATCAGTCACAGGGAACTGGAAAACCTAATTGAATTGGAGACTTCAAAACCCTGATGAGTGGCATTCCTCCTTTTGGTTGGCTTCCAAGAGTTTCAGGAGCAAAAATCTCATAAACTGAAGTCATAGCTAAGTGCTGAAGCAGCAGATGGTGCTGCCACATCTAGTAAACCTGTTCTCTCTAAGTAGTTTTCCTCAGTATTTCTTCCACCACCCCAAGGTTGAGTCTCTGGTTCAAGGGTCTCTCCCCGCACCACAGATCAGAGAGTGCGAGGCAGGCGAGCGGGCAGTCTGCTTGACATGAAATGATTTTGCTGGTGCTGCCTCGCGAGGTTTGAAAGGATGTTCTCCCTTGTGCTGTCAGTAAAGGTGAGGGCTGCGGCAGGGAACTGAGGAGTGCTTTCAGGCAGGGATTCTGAGACGTTACATGAAGCAGTCGGGTACAACGTACAAGCACAAAATTGCTGATGCCCCTGAACAGCTTAGAGAAGGAGATATTGGATACCTGATGCTGCAACATCTGCAATAGGCCTCTTTGTGACATTAGCCATGAATCCAACAATGGAGAAGATGACAAAGCCAGCAAACATGCTTGTGCATGAGTTTATGCAGCAGACTATGATGGAGTCCCTGAAATAAAAGTAAGGTGCTTTAAGCAGCAGGTAAAGCGAAGCTACTGTTCATCAGTATCTCGGTGTTTTGCCCTGTGAAAAGATTCCATGATTCAGTATTTCACAGTTTGGGTTCCCCTTCATGCTGGGCAAGCCATACTGTCTCTCCCATTAGTTTAAATGCAGTTATAGATCTCACTAGGACTGAGATCTGACATTTAATACTCAGACCCGAGCTAATGCTTCATTTCAGAGAGCACAGAAAGACAGAGCCCAGCTCCAGCTGAGGCCACTGCACCAGTGCAGGCATCTGCTTACCTGTAAACATTGTTGTGGAAAGGGTTGTAGCTCCCGAGGGCAATCAGTGAACCAAGACCCAACCCATAGGAGAAGAAAATCTGTGTGGCGGCATCCAGCCAAACCTGATTGAAGAAAATACTTTTATAAACAAATCTGTTTCTGCACGTGAGGAGCAGCTCATAGGTCTGCAAGGGGAAGAGTTAGCAGTGAAACTTCTGTTTACAAGGACTGGATATTTACCTCAGAGTCTGAGAGCTTACTGAAGTTGGGAGTTATATAGAATAAAATGCCTTCCTTCGCTCCAGGCAGTGTTACTCCACGGAAGAACAAGATAAGCAGCATAACATAGGGGTAAGTAGCAGAGAAATACACCACCTGATGTGAAGAAGCAAGACAGTGTAAGAAAGAATGATCTGTGGCTGTTAACACTTCAGAAAACATTTGCTCCCTAAAAACATTTTAGCAGCAGCAAAGGCCAACTTTTAGAACAGACACGTTTATCAAGGGAAGAGCTTGTTAAGGAAAGTGAGCGCTCACTGCAGAATCCCCTGACACCACGTCTACGTATTCCCTAGCACCAAGTACAAAAGGCTGTCACAAATTTTTCTGGAGGTGGCTTATAGTGGATTGAGATATTTTTGCCTGAGGGGGCGCATGCTTTTCTGGTTTATTCACCAAGAGTAGCTGCCAGAAGCTCAAGGTTCATGGTACCAGTACCCTACTTGTAGAACAACATCTGTTATTCTGTCCATGTCTCAGCCGCTCCTGCCATTTCCATTGTCTGTCCTCATCTATGATATACAGACTCCTACTCTCAAGCCCCGTAAAAATAGACACCATGAAGTCAGACCACAAAGCAACACAACCAGCCCTCTTTTTATCACCTTCCTTGCAGACAGGAGAGTGACCTGGTCTGAGCTCAACTAGGCTGTTTCCAAGTGGGTCAACTGCTACAACCGTCTTGTCAAAAGCTAATAATTCCTTCTTCCAGCGTGAAAACCCCTAGTCCTCTACACGAGACCTGAGGTCTGTAACCCAAGACTTAAAGCTGCTACCAAACCTCCTGTCTTTTCACTTGTCTACGATTTCCTTCTACCTCTCTGGGGAGAGAGAAAGCTTGATGCTAATGTCTTGCTAAGTCCGGCAAAAGCTGTGCAATAAATGCAATAAATGCGTGTGCGGAAGCCAAAACACCGCACCTTTGCTCTATTGTTATCCGGGTTCACTGGAATATTTGCCCTAGGAGCAAATAGGTAAATTTTTAGGCAATTTCATACCTGTCCGAGCCAAGAAATCTGTAAGACAATGTGCCACCTACGGTCAGACTTAGCTACAGAGGAACCAGCTCTTCCAAAAACATGATTCTGTACCAATTCAAGATAGAAATTCAATATGTCATAGAGCCAACACAGTAAAACTCTCCCCAGTGCCTCTTACCTCGAGAATTTTCAGCACATTTGAGTAAAATGGCCATTTTTAATTGAAAGGTTTTGACAGTACTCTTTAATCGTACCTTTCCAGTCCAGCCTACCCCCTTCCAGATACAAAAATACACCAGAATCCAGGCAATGGCTAGAGTAATTGCTAGTGGCCATCGGATTTGTCCTGGTTTTTCCAATCCATCAGTCATTTGGTGCATGTTGCGTCTAGAATAAACCAACAGGAGGGTGTACGTCACAACTAAGGCAGACAGTAGTGTACATGAATGTTCACAGAGTGGTTTAGGTTGGAAAAGACCTTCAGAACTACGGAGTCAAACCATCAACCCAACTGTCCCAAGGCCACAGCTTGTATCGGAGTACAGACTCCTCAACCAGCAGGATCCACAGATTTTTGCAAGGCAAGACCTGAAACTACATCCTGACATGCACGTTGAGTTTGAACATGAATGAGTTTGTGCATGAATGGTAACGAGAAGATCCTTGCTCATGCACAGGAATGGGAGAGAGAGAAAAATGATCAGCTTACTCCCAGAACTCAACCACGGCACTTGTCATGTTGGTGGTGTTTGCTAAGGTGTAATTGGAGAAGCAGCGGTCAGTGTTCCAGGGGTTCTCACAGTGTTTCCAAGGAAGAGTCTGTTTAAGGAAGAGAGAGAAAAACACCCAGTCAAGGACTTTTTGAGAAGCACTACCTGAGGTATCGCTTTCCTGGAGATGACAGCTGAGCGCACAAATAAAACACTCTGCTGTCTGTAGTGTGCTGATCAGCCCGGGGTGTGCGTCTGCCACACAAACCATTTAACCTTGTATCAGTTGTGTGACTTGGATGTGAAAATATCCCTTCTTTCCTTTAATATATCAGCACGAATGCTGTGGAGTCCGGGCACGCGCGTGCCCAGGCTTACCGTATTTCTATGTGCTTTGCAATAACCTCACATCGTTCAGTGAGAGACTGATCCTTTGCTTTGCATTCAGCAAACAATTCCATCCTCCCACCCCCCTACCCCAACACTTACAGTGGTAAAGGAATTATACAGGTAGTATATGGCCCATGAAATAATCACAATGTAGTAAATATTTAGCCAAAAGGAAAGGACTGCAGCAGCCAGTCCCACACCTGCAAGGAAAACAGAAACAGAAGAAGGAAACCTCTCGTAAAGTTTGTACGCATGTCAGTTGAAGATCTGCAGTTCAGAAGGACAAACACCACATGGGGCAGAGCCCAGTTAGGGAATTTCGATAGAAGCCAGCTTAAAACTTGAGAAGCACCGTTATAAAATGCTCAGAAATCTGAGGGGTAATTCAGTAGTCTGTAAATTTAATCAGAGCACCCAGCACCGTGTGTGCTGCAGTGAGCAGCCGCATCTGCTGCTGAGGGCATACGGGCATTTTTTATTTCTAGGGAAAAGAGCTAAATCAGCTCGTTTGCTGAAACAGCAGTGCCAAAAACACTGCTGGCAGATGCACACGAGTGGAGTAGGAGTTACAACGCCAGCTCTCCAGCCTATGTACTGAACTGCGCTTCACGGAAGGCTATCGTGTCATCTCGAGACTAAGTAATTGCCGGGGTTTTACTGCCTTCTACTCCACATGGAGACTTCGAGGGTCTTTTCATTCAGACTGATGACCATTGTCACGTGAGACTAAACCCAAAATAATCAGCATAATGCAAATCAGGAGCTTCATGGCCACTACCAACATCAAGAATCCCAGCAAAGTTGAAATACTTAATAGTGAGAACTATCTAAAATCACTCTTGGCTCTCCCAGCACATCTCCTAGAACACCAGTTCACCCTGTGCTGCCAGTCCTACTGTGTGAAATACTGTTTAACTCTGTGTGGAACTCGTTCCTCTTCTATCCCACGAGTCAGCTCAAGAGCTCTTAAGAGTCAAAGGCCTCAGAGCTAGAGGTTGAAAAGCAGTTTGCGAGACGGTAGTATTGAAAAACCTCAAACTAGCTAAAACTCTAAGTGTAGACTGAGCGTGTCTTAAACAATTCAGTATGAAATCGAAGCATTCGGCCTTTGAATGTCAATAAAGAGCAACAGGATACACAGACCTCTGTGACCTCCACTAGAAATGACATTTGCCTAGCTCTCACAAGCAGAGCTCAGACATAGATGGTGAGATTGAAGACGCTATTTTGAACAGTCTTTATATGTTCCTAACAAAAAACACCATCAAACAAATTATAAAAACCCTAATTTATCAAGTCCAAATATGAACTTGTTGAGCTTCGACACTCAAGCTTGAATCTTGCTGTTTTTAATGGGGAATGAATAATATCCTGATGTTTCAAAACTGTTGGTAACTCAGAAAGTTTGAGTTTTCTGCAGTTCAAGTAAAAATATGAAGGCATAAAGACATCATCTCGCCCCATTGCTTGATGCAAGCTGGAGGGGAGTGGAGCGTGAGCCAAGTTCATACTGTACCTTTGAACATTGGAGCAAGCTTCCATACTCCAAGGCCTCCTATAGATGTGTACTGACCCAGGGAGCACTCCAAAAGGAACAGTGGCACACCAGCAAAAATTAAAGTAAGGAAATAGGGAATCAGGAATGCACCTAAAAAGAAATAGGAAGAGGCTGTTCCAGCTGGGAAAGACACCAAGGAGTTCCCAACCCTGTCACAATAAATTAAAAGAAACCCACTTTTCTTGTCCTCTTAAGTGTAATTTTTCAATATAGTTAGGGGAAATCACAGGAGATGCTGGTTCAGAATTGTGCAAGAGGTAAAATTTAAGGGGAAAAATATACGTCCCCATTATTTAAACATTTTCAGTTTATGTAATAAGCTAAAATCCATAATTGTATTGTGTATTGAGTTGCCTTCCTCTCCCACAGAAGCATGCCAATGGCATGAAGGCTTTAAGCAGAGCTGGAGTTAGCCTTCTGTGTTAAGTTCAGAGCCGGCGTTACAAGCTGCATGCAATCCTCTCAAAAACTCAGACCGAAATACCGGGCTCTGAAGGCTGGAGGGCATCGTGCTTTAGTTCTGCTTTAAAGCCTTGTGGTCTCCTAAGAGCAGCTGCCAACTAGGAGTTAGAATACACTCCAGTGCAGACCTCAAAGCAGAGCTCCACACTCCAAAACAGCTCAACACTGCACCGGATGAGCGTAAAGCAAAAAGAAACCAAACCGAACCCCCAGTTATATAGACGAGAAAGCTATTAAACCCAAGTTATATTTTACTGATGGTTTCCATGTTGAATTCTAACACACATGTGAGAAGTTGTGAGAATGAAGCAGCACTCGTACCTCCACCGTTCTTGCCACAGAGGTATGGAAATCGCCACACATTCCCTAAACCAATGGCATAACCTACACAGGACATAAGAAAGTCAAATTTCCCTTTCCATGTATCTCGGTCTGGAAGATCCGTCTTCTTCTTCTGCACTTTTACTACCAAGGTTTTAGGTTTGTCATTAGTGATGGAAGTGTCCACTTCTGTGGAGATCTGTCCATCTGCCACTTTGGTGCCGTTTGTTGCCATGTCTCTGGGTTTGGCTGGAGAGGCTCTGGCAGCAGCCGGGCGGGAGACCTCAGCACCAGTCCACGTCGACAGCAGCTTTGCGGCTCGCGGTCACCCAAGCACGGAGGCACAGCTTTGGTGGGGAAACACAGCAAACCCCCAAGCCACAGGAAGGTTTGTGAGCCAGTCCTCAGGCCAGTACCGGCTTCTGGATTGATTGACCTGTAAAGCACAAGATCACAGGATTCAGATCCGCTTCAGCAAAAAAAGACAACTTAAACACAGACTGAGACCAGAGCCCTCACTTCTGACAGACTTTTGCAGTGCAGTGTCTCACCACAGTATCAGAAGGACATTGAGGTGCTGGAGCAGGGCCAGAGAAGGGCAACGAGGCTGGGGAGAGCTCTGGAAAACAGGCCCTATGGGAAGAGGCTGATGAAACTGGGGTTATTTAGGCTAGAGAAGACCTTATTGCTCTCTACAGCTACCTAAAAGGAGGTTGTAGCGAGGCTGCTGCTGGTCTCTTCTCCCAAATTACTGATGGTAGGGTGAGGGGAAATGTCCTCAAGTTGTGTCGGGGGAGGTTTAGATTGGATCTTAAGAAGAAGTTCTTCCCTGAGAGAGTGGTTGGGCACTGGAACAGGCTGCCCAGGGAGGTGGTGGAGTCCCCGTCCCTGGATATTTTTAAAAAAATTAGTAGCTTGAGCACTTGAGGCCATGGTCTAGGCATTAGGGAGATGTTGGGATGAGGGCTTGATGACCCCGAAGGTCCTTTCCAGCTGTGGTGATGCTACAATTCTATTGAAGAGCTTGGCTCTGCCCTTTGGATTGTTAATCAGTGATTCAATTGGAAGCAGGGCAGAACTAACACAGTCCCCCATAACAATCTCCAGGCCATATCTATTAACTTTTTTCCCCCTATGTTTTAAGCCTACAAACCCCAAATAATTCTAACCTGCAGCACTGCATTGCTCATAGCACCCAGCCCAGATAAGATACACACATGCATATGCAGGTTGAGTTAGCAGTGAGGTTTCTATTGAACAGCCCAGGACTCAGGCAATGAAACTCTTCCATTGAACTGTTCTGCCTTGAAGAAAGCATTAGGGGAGTCTTACAGCTGCCAAGTCCTTTACTCACAAGCAGTCGTGGCTATCAAAAATAGCACTCACCACCTTCAGCAGGGGATTTAAAAAGTTGTGAACAGTGTGCGCTTATCTAAAGCACCTTCAAAACACTGCTGGAGGAATTAATAAACGAGATCAAGCAACAGGGCTTCATCCTGAGTGATGATGTTAAGTTTTATGTGTGGGCACAACCAGATGTCAATACAAGACAAACATTGCCCTAAGCCTAAAGAATAAGCGCTGTAAGGCTGCTATTCTCAATCCTTAGTTTGTTTCCTGCTGTGGGTGCACTCTTGCACCTTCTCAGAACCCATGACTGCTACTACAAGTTTACAAAAGCTGAACGAAGGAAAAACAACCAAGGAAGCAAATATAGCCTGGGAAAAAAAGACCTGGAGTATTCCAGGCAGCTCTGAAGTGCTCGACTGCTGCAAACCCCCACAGCTCTGCTTCCATCGGGAAAAACCCCCAAACCCACAGTGAACTCTTGTCTGTGATACGTCTACTGCACACGCATTCCCCATCCATTTGTTGTCTAGTTCCTCTTATGTCTTCTCTTCCCATGTGCCTGTCACCAACCCTCAGACCAGAGATGGCAGCAAAGGAGACACTCGCCCATGGGAAGCTAAAGCTATGCCTTATGGCCAGGCTGGCCATGGCCTCATACAAAGAACGTTTGATATAGATTTTATTTCGAAAATGTACGTGTAGAGCAAGGCTGGGGTTATTAGCTGTTCACTTCTAACTGTGAATGGCGTTAAAAGAAACAAAAAAAGATCCACGCAAGGACAGTGTCCCAAGTAGTGATCTTCCCTGACTTCTCATTTCTGAGGCTGAACTGAGCTCACGTTGAAAGGCTGATCTCACTCTTCTGGATGGTGCAGAGAGCTCCAGGAGGGCACTAACAAATGTGCAGTTTGCCAGCACCATCTGCTGATGAAGAGACAGAATTGAATGTTTCTTTATAGCCCACACGGGTCATAGGAAGTTTCAGCACAGAACCATAGACTGGCCTGAGTCGGAAGGGACCTCCAAAAGTCATCCAGTCCAACCCCACTGCAGTGAGCAGAGACAGCCTCAACAAGAGCAGATTGCCCAGAGCCTTGTCCAGCCTCGCCTTGAATATCTCCAGGGATGGAGCCTCAACAACCTCTCTGGGCAACCTGTTCCAGCATTCAACCACCCTTCTGCTAAAGAACAACTTCCTAACAGCCCATTTCAATCTACCCTTCTCTGATGTGAAACTGTTGCTCCTCCTCCTGTCACTGCAGGCCTTCATCAAAAGGCCCTCTGCAGCCTTCTTGTAGCCCTCTTCAGGTAGATGTTCTGGTGCTTTTACAAACAGGTCCTGTTCTAGACTAGATGTTGTTGTTGTTCTAATCTACGATCGATCTGTGCTTCCTCATCAGCTGGAGCTTCCAACTGCTGGAAAAGGCTGAGTGTGTTGAGGATGAATGGGAAAAGAAACCAAACACAGCATGAAAATGCTCCAAATAAACTAACACTACACAGGGTTGTATGATCTTGCTTGGCTTATAGTGAAGGAGAAACTCATCCCTGTGGCTAGCACTCCGGGCAAGGATCTGTGCAGAGTCTCGGGACAGACAATCAAGCCAATAGGAACATGAATTCATCCCTCATACCTACAAAGAGCATCTGCAGGTGAGTGCCCCTTGACCTTCCAGCCCTGTCAGAGTTTTGGGTAGGCACCAAAGCCTCTGTGGCTTAAAGTGAGTGCTTTAGTCCATGACAAAGACATGATGTCTTTAATGACGATAACAAAAATCACAGTCCATGACAAAATGCTTTGTTCAATGCATTCATCAGCGATCGGGGTGAGAGGACAGTAGACCCCCAGCCAGTTTGCTAATGACACAAAATCAGTGGTGTGGCTGACACACCATCAGGCTCTGCTGCCATTCAGTATGACCTGGATACTCTGGAGAGATGGCCAGGGAGCAGCCAAATGAAGTTCAACAAAGGCAGGTATAGGATCCTGCACCTGGAACGGAAGAACCCCTGCACCAGTACAGTTTGAGGGTCCAGCTGCTGGGAAGACCCTCTGCAGAGAATGACTTGGGAGTTATAGGGGACGATGAGCTCCCTATGAGCCAGCAACTGGCCACAACTTGGCTCCTTCTTGGAGCCAAGAAGGCCAGTTATCTCCTGGGATGAGTTAAGAGCGTGGCCAGTGGTTTGAGGGAGATCCTCCTCACGGCTCTACTCTGCCCCGGTGAGGCTACATCTGGAACTCTGTGTCCAGTTCTGGACTCCCCAATTCAAGAACTACTGGAGGGAGTCCAGTGGAGGCTGTGAAGATGATGAGGGGACTGGAGCAAGACACCCCAGCAAGTGTGCTCACACCTTTGTTGAGGAATATGGGGATTTGGTGCTTTTAATATTAATGAGATCAAATGCAGTAGTTCAAACAACTGCAGGTGGGGATGTGCTTAACTTCATCATACAGAACCACCTTGGGCAACCTCTTACATAACAAGAATAAATTTACTATTACTGAATAGCAGTAAATTACATCATCCAAAGTAACCTCGGACCTCCAATCCGCACTGTTCATACGTGTTAGTCCTACGGCTCACCACCAACTACAAGAACTGGTGACACAGCGGTAAAGACACTAGGTACAAGCTCTCTAATCTGATTAGGGAACATCCCACAGCACTAGGATTTCGATTTAAAATTGCTCTGACATGGAATGGGACAGAAAGACAATTATGTAAGCTCCGTGGGTTGGCTTGAGCAGAAGGAAACACAAATCGCAGCTGTCAGCCGGCAGAGCAGGTATGACACTTGCTGTGTGCCACGCTGTGCTTTGTGGGAAGAAGATGGAGAGAGCTTTTAAAGAAGTCGTTCTTTGCTCCCCCGGTTCCTTCGTGCCAACAGCGAGTGTGCTAGGAAGGGCACAGTAGCTTCCCACCACATTCCTCAGCGCACAATAGAGCTTCCTTGACTTCAGTTACTAGGGCTGCTCAGCCAAGAGCAGAAAGCCCTCTGAACCAGGGTTCTGGATACCATCTGGTTGTCCTGCATCACCATCACATTAGAGAAGAATGACTTGAGGGAGCCAAGCACAAATAGCAGCCAAGATAATCAGCACAACTGGGGAAACTGGAACAAAGAGAGTGTCCACTTGATTAATGAGAGCATTTTCCTCTCTCCTGGTCTGCACAGAAGTGGATTCTCAGAGTTTGGAACTGGCTGCATAAAGTACAAGTGAACAGCAATATTACTATCATCTTTCACAAGTGTTATCAAAAGGCAATCAAGAACAGTCCAGAGGCACACACAGGCAGCAGGAAACTCCAGCTCCTTTACATGACCAACCTCTCATGTTCAACATTCATTACTCCCTCCCCTCCGTTCCACTGTGTCCCGCTCTCTCCTCAGATTGCAGCACCTCCAAGGGCTCCACACAGGGCAAAGCTGCGACAGCTCCTCTCAACAAATGAAGAAACGCTGTTCAGTAAAAGGCCACATTGGTCTCATAAAACTTTGCAGGTATTATTCTTGTAAACTTGCGTGGGATTCCAGTTGAATCCATTACAGCCGCAAGTTATTTCCACTTATGATTCTACTTGCACTGGGCAAGCAAACCGGGAGAACAGCATGCATGGGCTACATCTTACCGCAAAACTCATATAAGCTGGGCAGTGCCCTTGAGTATATGAAATTGGGTTGAAGTAAGTGTGACAAGAGGACTGTTGAGCTCATGGGGCATTCATTCTGAGACGTCCATCAGGAAAGTTCTGCTATCATAATCTTCTACAGGAGAGACAGGTTTTGGAAGCAGTAAGTACAATCCTGAACACCCCTGGTGATGTCCTTCCTCCTCTCTACAACTATCTGAAAGGAGGTTGGAGTAAGGCAGGGGTTGGCCTCTTCTCCCTATGGACTAGCGATAAGACAAGAGGAAATAGGGTCAGGTTGTGCCAAGGGAAGTTCAGACTGGATTTTAGGAAAAGCTTCTTCCCAGAAAGAGTGGGGAGGCCTTGGAACAGGCTGCCCAGGAAGGGGTAGAGGCATCATCCCTGGAGGGGTTCAACAAATGGGCAGACATGGCATTTCAGGAGATGGGTTAGTGATTGGGAGTTGTAGGGTGGATGGTAGGACTTGATAATCTTGAAGGTCTTTTCCAACCTTGATGATTCTACGATTCTACCAACTTTTGCTTTTTTTTTTTTAGGTCACCTCTTCTGAATTTGCAGTCTGCTGTTTATGAAAAGCCATCTCAGTGTTTAGAAGTGTTTCGTAGTGCTTGTCCACCTATTTAACTCCTTAAGAAGGATATGTGGAATCTGGGATCATCACGATGCCTTGATGCCAGCTGCTTCTGCACCAGCAGCTGACTCCCTCGCTGAGGGCTCCACAGATCTCTGGCAAACCATGCTGAGCCAAAAGAAACTAAATCTGACCTGATCTTCTGCAATAGGAAGCCATAACTGGAGTATGACTGATCAGTGGCAAGAAAACACAGGCACAAAAAGCACAGTCACTCCAGAAGTGAACTCTTTCATTTTCACCACAAACCACTGCCAATTCTTAACACCACTGCCCATGTTTTCAATTTGGTTTTACCTGAAGGAATTTTTGTTCAAAAGATTATTTGTGGAAAAGCTTGGTAGCAACAGGGCTTTCTCCAAAAATATACGAGGGTGCTGAGGCACTGGAACAGGCTGCCCAGGGAGGTTGCAGCTGCTCCATCCCTAGAAATGTGCAAGGCCAGGTTGGATGGGGCTCTGGGCATTTTGGTCTGGTGAGAGGTGTCCCTGCCCATAGCAGGTGGATGGGACTGAGTGAGCTCTGAGGATCCTTCCAACCTAAACCAGTCTGTGATTCTTCTCTGTTAAATGTGGCTGACCCTGATCAACAGTATCAGAAGCGACTGGCAGCAAAGCAACCCAACAGGCTGTCAGATGACTGCAACTGCCTGTACCTCTTCAGAGAAGTCAGATGATGGAACAAACACAAACTGTAGGTTTGCAATACCTTAAGTACCAGTAAAACTTGAAGAGGGGATATTGAGGTTGGACATGAGGAACAAATTCTTTCCTGTGAGGGTGCTGAGATGCTGGAACAGGTTTGCCCAGGGAAGTTGTGGCTGCCCCATCCCTGGGAGTGTTGAAGGCCAGGTTGGATGGGGCCCTGAGTAACCTGATCTAGTGAAGATGCCCCTGCCTGTGCAGGGGGGGTTGGAACTAGATGATCTTTAGGGTCTTATCCAACCCCAGCCATTCTATGATTCTATGAACAAGGAGAGAGAAGCTCTTTCATTGTGGAATTACATCAGCTCTGAGTAACTGACAATCAGCCTCCCACAGGGCTTTTGTATGGACTGAACTCACAAAGCACACGTTGTGTATTTGCAGCCATGTCTCTAAATCAATAAATTGCTTCCCAATCGACCCCTGTAATTTTAACAAGGCTAGGGGCAGTTACATGTTGTTGAAGTTTATTATTGGAGCAGGGTAGATTTAAACTGGCTGTTAGGAAGAAGTTCTTCAGCAGGAAAGGAGCTGAACACTGGAACCCACGTTGCCCAGGGAGGGAGTTGTAGCCTCACTCCTGGAGATAGTCAAGGGGAGGCTGGACCAGGCTCTGGGCAACCTCTTCTAGTTGAGGATGTCCCTGCTTCCTGCAGGGAGTTGGACTAGATGACCTTTGGAGGTCCCTTCCAACTTGAGCCAGTCTGTGGTTCCATGATTCTGTGACTATTGTTCAGCTCACATCAACACGAGCTGCCCCTACTACACCATATTCACGCATAAAAAAGTGAATTATGGCCCAAACTGCACAGATTTCTAGCAATTTACACCAGAACCAAACAGCTCTTAGGGCAGGGGGTAGCTACTGGTGCAGACATGCTGGTGATCCCTGCCCTATTGAACGGTGTTTCATCTGTTGTCTATCTTGCATTTCTTTGCAATAACCTCTTTGTCACAATTTCTTGATCAGTTCTAGACTTAACACCTTGAGTACTGTGTCCAGTTCTGGGCACCTCAACACAAGAGAGAGACTGAAGTGCTGGAGCGGGTGCAGAGGAGTGCAGAGAAGCTGGTAAAGGGCCTCAGGAGTAAATCTTATGAAGAGTGATTGAAGGAGCTGAGGCTGGTTAGTTTGAAGGACACTGAAGGGAGACCTCATCACTCTTTACAGCTACCTGAAGGGACATCGTAGAGAGGTGGGTGCTGGTCTCTTCTTATAGGTCAATAGCGATAGAACATGAGGGAAGGGCCTCCAGCTGCTCCACGGGAGGGTTAGGCTGGACACTAGGAACAATTTTTCACAGAAAGAGTGATCAGACACTGGAACAAGCGGCCCAGGGAGGAGATTGAGCCAGCATCCCTGGAGGTTTTTAAAGGTTGTTTAGATGTGGTGTTGGGACCTCTGGTTTAAAAGCGAACTTGGTAGAGTAGGGGTGATGGTTGGACTCAATGATTCCAAGGGGCTTTTCCACCTTGAGTGATTCCATGACTGATTAATGCAACAAAACAATTGCCGCCTACTGCAAGGACAGCTTTCCTTCCAGCTTCACTTGGCACAGTAGATCAATGGCTGGACTCAAAGATCTCAAAAGTCTGAAAAATCTTTTCCAACTTACACAGTTCTATGATTCTAACAGGTTCTTCATCATTCTTACAGGTACTGCCTGTCACCCCATTTTCTTCTCTTATATAACTGCCTCCCACCCACAGCTCTCCCCTTCACCTGGGAGGAACCAAGGTAGGTAAACGCCTTGCCCCATGTACTATTTCCCCCCACCAGTATCACTTTGCACCCCTGTCAGATATTTGTGATATGGCTGCCTCAACCATTGAGCTGGGCAGATGTGACTTGGAGGCATTAGCTGCACAGGGACGAGACCCTGGGGACACACCAGTGCAGGAAGCCAGAGCAGAAAAGGGACTTGCAAGTCCAGCAGAAAGGCAAAGTGATCTGCTGAGGCAAGGGGGTGGGCTAGAAGTTAGAGCTCAATGTCTTTGAGTGCCAGTACAATCCCTTAACCTTCAATAATGATGTTGCTACACTTTTCTAATAGCTTCTTCTCACTTCCAGTAGGAGCAAACGATTAGGTGTGAAACACTGGTTTGCTCTATGAAGGCAAATAAAGGCAAGGAATGGCTTCGTCAAGGTACAGTGTCCCTCCATGCAAAGAGAACAAATACAAGTCCCAGCAGAGTGATGGAGAAGGTGGTGATTGCTATTTCCTTTTCATCCATCTGATCAGGTGTACGTTTCTCTTCCCGAAGAAGAGAACACTGCATTTGCTATAGTCATGTTTCTCCACAGGTAGCCTTGCATGAGGGAAGAGAAGAAGGAGGTGGTGCTGCAGTGCTGCTGGAAGGTTATTGCAGTGTGAGAGGGACAGAACAGTCTTAGTGCTCCAGAATCAAAGAATCACACAACTACTGAAGGTGGAAAAGCCGTCTGAGCTCGCCCAGCCCAGGACCTAACGTCACCACATCGGCCAGACCAGGGCACTCAGGGCCACAGCTAGGCTGTCCTTCAACACCTCCCCAGATGGGGAGTCCACCACTGCCCTGGGCAGTCCATTCCAAGGTCACAGAATCACAGAATCACCATGGCTGGAAAGGACCTCCAGGGTCATCCAGTCCAACCTTTATCCTATTATCTAACTGCTAGACCATATCCCTGAGTGTCGCGTCCACTCGTTCCTTAAACACCTCCAGGGATGGTGACACCACCACCCTTTCCATGAGGAAGGGCTTCCTAACATCCAACCTAACCCTTTCCTGGCAGCTTCAGGCTCTGCCCCTCATCCTGTTGATAGTTGCCTGGGAGAAGAGCCTGACCTCCATGTGACTACAACCTACCTTCAGGTAGCTAACAGCTCTTTAAATAAGGCTGGGGGCTGTGGTTTGCACAGGATGATGGGCAGGGGAGGGCAAAACTCCCTGTATGAAACCAGGCCAGCACCCCTCAGCTCAGGGCAAACCTGCCATAACCAGTCCTGGGGTAGTGTCATGGTGGGTTTCCTAACGTGGTTGGAAGCCTGCGAACATTGACACAGGGTCTGGGAGCTGCTATCTGTGAAAACCTACATATTTCCTTCAGTGAAAACATGATATGAAGCACTCTGCCATCCTTCTGCATGTGCTGGCTGCATCTCCTGGGATGTTGGTTTGTTTGAGGTCTGTAAGCATCTCCCATCTGCCATTTTTTAAAGGTTTTTGTTTGAAGTGTGATTATTTTGGGTTAGAGCAGCTAGAAACATGTTCTTCCACACATCAGAAAGAGCATTGTTCCAGTCTGAAGGTTCCTGTATTTAATGCAGGCACTGACTATTGATCAGCAGCTTGTGAATGAGATTCCTGTGTTGAGCATCAACCCTCACAATGCTAATCTGCTATGAGAAGAGGGGGAAATGCAGCAGAGACAATGCTGTATGCCCTGAAGGAGCTTTCAAAGCCAAAATGACACAGAATCTGATCCAAACACCCAGAATTTCAGTAAATGCACACTGTTCCCCAACCTGTAATTTTCCATGTCCTTCCCAGTTGCTAATCAGGCCATGTTTAGACGAAATTCCTTCTAAAAATGGGATATATAATCTGAACAAGTTGCTATTAACTCTTGGTGGTTGTATCTTCACCGTGGGTGAAGGTAGAGGGTAGGGGAGAGAGAAATAAAACTCCGCTAGCCTGAAGAAGTACAAGTTTCAAGTTCATGCTTCATTATTGAGCAAAAAAAGACTAAAATTGTCAATCTCTTCAAAATGAAGAGAACCTGGTTTCAGAAGTTGTGGTTTAACAAAAGCAGCAGTGTTTGGGTGATAGAAGTGTAGTGTTTTTGAGCAGGACGTTTCCCTTGGTTTAATGTTCTCCTTCTGGCACCTCCACCTTCTAAATTTGGAGATATTTGGGTTTATCTTAAATGCGAGAACGCTACCACAGACACGTTACTCTTCATTGGATGACATCTTGGCGTATCTGAGCTCAGATTTTCTCTGGGTGACTGGATAAGTCGCTTTGGATGACATCCACAGTGGGATGTTCAAAGCTTAGAGACACCATCCACCAAGCTCCCTGCATCACTCAGGGCCAGAAATACATTTTGACCACGCAGGAGGCAGCAGCCCCCATTCTTAGAGCCGTGGTCATGCAAATCAAACTTCCTTCAGTTTGTAGCGCTTTGCCGCTATTTGCACTATCACCCCACGTCACACAAAAACCCTTCTCCTGCTGCAGCAGCCGCCTATCTCAGCAACGCCAAGCCCACTAGCTGAGGAGGTAGCTGGGGCAGAAGTTCCTACTTCATGAACCTATGGAACGACAAATAGCAGCTGCCAAACATGCTAATTCCACACGATCCAAGTTTGGGTGCTGCCTCTACACTCCAGAGCGTGGAGTATTTTAAATGACTCTGTTTCGTGACGGAGAGGCGTTGCGGTTGTGATTCTTACATGCAGTTATCACACAGAGCAAAGCACACCAAAAGAGACTGTGGGCACGTGCCCGCAGTCATGTTAATACAGTTAAGCCTCTTTCAGTGGAAACTGGAAGAAACACCCTTTTGGATGGGCTGAGGGAAAGCAGAAGAGAGAAAACCCCTGAGTCTGAGGTTACCCGTCTTTCAGATGGAGCTCCAAGCTACAGCCACAATTTTCTTTCTGTTCTATTTTCTTTGATCCTCAAGCTTCAATCCAAACCTTTAAGCGTAAATTGGATTTCACTCTGAACTGAAAGCAGTTTAAATGGAGACAAGAAAATTCTCCCCTCCTGCCAAATCGTAAATCTGACGCTGTAACATCGGGGTGCCCAGAAAATCTGCAGAACTTTCTGGCTCCATGTGATAAGGACGAACAATCGGGAAGCTCACTCTGAAGGCAGCAGATAAGAGGAACTATTTGCTTTCGTTTCTCTTTTAGAAAAGACAAAAGCAGAAATAAAGCTGAAGATTAGTTTGAGAAGTTTGCAAGTGGTTGATACCTGACAAGGGCCATCGTTAGTTCTAAGGGATGGCTCAATTGCTCTACAGTGGCAACAGGGCAAGGTTTCACTGCTGCCTCGGAGGATTTTGAGCCAATGTTGAAAGCTCGTCCGGAGACAAGCAGTGGGGCAGATGGCTTACAACTACACACAGAAAAACCCCAAAACTGGAGTATTTTGCAGCTGTGTGAGCCCTGGTTCCTCAACAATTCAGCAGCATTCCAGGCTCAGCTTCTGCACTGAATGTCTTTTAAGAGGTGTAAATCTTCTATGTTCTCCATGCACTCATGGTTGCAAAGCTTCTCCCCACATAATCATAGAATCACAGAATCATCATGACCTCCAGGATCATCAAGTCCAGCCCTCATCCTAACATCTCCCTAACCCCTAGACCATGGCCTCCAGTCCTCAAGTTACTAATTTTTTTAAAAACACCTCCAGGGATGGGGACTCCATCCCCTCCCTGGGCATCCTGTTCCAGTGCCCAAGCACCCTCTTAGGAAAGAACTTCTTCATAAAATCCAATCTAAACCCCCCCTGATGCAACTTGAGGCTATTTCTCCTTGTCCTGTCTTTAGTAATTTGGGAGAGAAGACCAGCAGCAGCCTTGCTACGACCTCCTTTCAAGTAGCTGTGGAGAGCAATAAGGTCTCCTCTCAGCCTCCTCTTCTCCAGACTAATGAGCTTGGCAGGGTACCATCCCTGAGGCTCTTGCTGCAGCCCCTACTCATATAGGGCCTCTGTGCATCTTGGAGGCACATCAGCCACAGGTCCCAGGCTGAGAGATCTTGGGATGCCTTGGTGGAGGGATGTTTTGGTTCAGAGCAGGGATATTTGTGTGGTGCAGCAGGTTTTTTTAATAGGGCTAATAGTGTACCTGGGTGGTTTCTTACGTTCTGACTACAGTGATGATTCTAAACGCTTTGTAGCACAGGATTATTTCAAATCCATTACAATTTAGTACAAAATTTGCCAGAACGAAGGCTGTACCCTGTAAACCAGTCAACTGTAATTTTGCTTTCACCTGCCTTTAGCTTTCTAGCTACTAGGAAGCTTCAAAGCTTTGCTGCTTGGGTCAAAAAACCCAACTGAATGATCTCCTTGGGTACCCCCTGTATACCCACCAATAGGAACTCTTCCCATTTGGGACCATTAAGAACATGTAGTTTAGATATTTTAAGACAAAACACCAGCTTATCGCAGTACAAACTAAGATCAGGAGTTTTCTCCCTCATGGAGGAATCCATTTGTTTGGAGTTTTTTATTTCCAGTAAGCTACCCAGAAGATATTCATGGACCAGCACTGACATCACTCCTCACCAGAAGGCAACTGATAGGGTCAAGGGGCCAGATAACACCAAATGTTGGCTTCTGTCACGAATTGAAGCCTCCTACTTTTATCAAACAGAAAGACAAGACATCATCTGGCAACCAGCAATGCATCAAGGAGAACACAATATGCTTTGAAACCAACGGGTAATGCAGCAACCTGAACACCACACTCCGCACCTGGGACAATTTTCCCCTCAAGGCCCATGTCCCAGAGCTAGTTCTGTGACTGTTCTGAACTGGGATAATTTAGCCGGTCAGAAGTCCTGACACAAGAAGTAGAAAACCTGCAAGGCCCAGATGAAACATGGGTGAGGTAAGCACCAGGTTTCTTGTTCATGAGGACCAGGCAAATGGGCGGTTTGGAGAGACAGCGGAAGTGCTCAAGAAACTGTGTTCATCACGTAGAACCATGGACTGGCTTAGGTTGGAAGGGACCTCCAAAGGTCATCCAGTCCAAACCCCTGCAGCGAGCAGGAACATCCTCAACTAGAGCAGGTTGCCCAGAGCCTTGTCTAGCCTCACCTTAAGTATTTTCAGGGATGGGGCCTCAAGTCCCTCTCTGGGCAACCTGTCCCAGTGTTCAGCCCGTGTCCTGCTAAAGAACTTCTTCCCAACAGCCCATTTCAATCTGCCCTTCTCTAATGTGAAACCACTGCCCCTCATCCCATCACTCCAGGCCTTCATCAGCAGTCCCCCTGCAGCCTTCCTGTAGCCCCCTTCAGTCATTGGAAGGTTGCATCTCAGGCCTTGTTGAAAAAGAAGGGGTTAAATCTTTGGTTCAACCCATAGATCGTCCATGTTCTGAGAGGACAGCTGGTCAATTGAAAGCAGCAATTTAATTAACATCAGTCTCTACAAAACCATTTCCCTTGATGTCAAGAGGTGTATTCTTCAGTACGAAGTCCAAGTTGAAGACTTAGAAGACAAAATCCTTTCTCAAGGAGCTGAAGGAGAAGACTTTTCCCCACCCCCCCTTTGATTTGAACAGTAAGCCAGCTGAGCAGAAGCATTATCCATGGCAGAAAGGCTTTTGCTGATTCTTCTCTGCAGAAGGTTGGGTTAAGCTTTGCCCTTTTCTCAAAGCACATGGTTCAGCAGGAAGGGTTCAAAAAGGACAACTGTTGTTTGAGAGGGGTCAGAGGGCACACAGGACTTACCTTGACCTCAGGAAGGCTGAGCCTGCACTGATCTGCAGGACTGACAGCTTTATTTCCATCTCTCTGGCCTCAACAGCAGCCCATCAGAAAACAGTTTTCAAGATCCACATTTGGGGATTTGAACATTCACATTGCTGTCACCTTAATCCCATTTGACCTTCCCAAGCAGTTCTAGGTATTTAGTTATGTCAGACAAAGCCTTGGATGCTGCAGCAAGTAATCTGGTGGGTCTTTCCCCTCCATCCCATCCCATCCCATCCCATCCCATCCCATCCCATCCCATCCCATCCTC
>JAOXOE010000745.1:2487818-2523797 GCA_028565055.1 Phoeniculus purpureus | reverse complement strand
GACCTCATAGATCATCAAGTCCAACCCGTTACCACAGAGCTCAAGGCTAGACCATGGCACCAAGTGCCACGTCCAATAGCTGGAGATAACAGTCATGCAGTGTGTCCAGGGTGCCCGGTGGTGTTGTGAGGCTATTGGGCCATCCTTGTGTGCTAATCCTTCACAGTCAGACTGGGCTGCTGCATAGACTGCAAGTGGCAAGCTCAGTCTCAGAGGTGACTGGCAGCGTGTAACAGAGCCACGTCGCCCAATGTTGGGAAATTTGTCTCACTGTCTTTCAAAATGCCAGAAGTCACTTTTCCAGAGTAAAGCCTCTAGACTGCATTGTCTAAGCAGGTCACTCACCTGGACTAGTACCTACCTAACACGGAGAAGGGGTGGAATGTCTCAGTGTCACCATTTTCAAGCCACCCCAGGTGGGAATTCATGGATGCAAAGGAAGATTGTCTTGATGACAAATACACTCCAATTTGCAGAAAATGTTTCTCTTTAAATGCTCATATCACTTTCTCCTTAGTCAGAAGGTGAGATGCACAGAAATGTAAAGAGAAAGTTTGCCATTTTATTTGCACAAAGATACTATACGACAGACCCCAGGTGTTCCCAGTCTCAAAGAACTTGCAAATTATGCAGAAAGTGAAGAGCATGTAAATACTGTAGCGAGAAATCATAAAAGCTCTATGGATTATTCAAGAAGCAGGAAGAGTTGATGGAAGCAAAAAAAGACCAAATGAGTTACCAAAGGTCTTTGATAAGTATGTCACAAAGCATTTCAGCTGTTAACACAGTACATTAGCCTGAAGTCCTTTGCAGTGAGCCAGAACCTAGCAACAGTGGGGCTGCTGGATTTAGGAGCTATTCCAGCTTGCCCTCACTGAAGATTCAGTAAAGATGAGGGAATAATGTATGAACACACATTTATGTTTTGAAGTCTAAGAAGCCCAGACAAATTCATGCTAACCAAGCCACAACAATTTGCCAGCTGACACCACTGCCAGCAGAGTGCTAAAGAACCTCAGTGTCAAGAAATAGAAATTTCATTGTGAGGGCTGTGGAAGGGAGTGCAAGCCTGTCACAAGTGCTCCAACAGCTACTTAGACTGTCACCAGAAGACTTAAGACTTTGCAAGTACTCTTTGATCTCCATCATATGTAGTAATTTAGACCTGGTGGTGCTGGTGTGAAGGTGACACACAGCAAGGACGAAAGCTCTGTGCCGCAGTGGCTCTTGCACAGTCACGGGCTGATGTACAGCCTTACTTAGTGGTGCCTCTTGTGTTCTGGAAAAGAACAGGTATTAAAATACCTGTTAATTGAAATAAACATACCTTCATTCAACAGCATAATGAAAACACTAATAAAAAAGTGTAAGAAAAATATATTATTGAGGGTTTTTTTTCTTCCTCCTGAAAGTACATACACATGGCCATAAATACATCAGGGGAAGAGAGGGAAGTGAGTGAATAAAAACGAAGCATCTGGTGATCACAAGAAGTTTATAAGCAGAACCTCAAGACTTTCTGCTGTTACCTTGAAGGCCAATTTGACCCACAACGGGGAGTACAACCCAAAGAGACCCCGAAGGTAGTGGTAGTAAGGAGAAAGGCCTGACAGATTGTCCATAGCCTCATGCTAGCACAAAGCCGTGCTAGACAATATGGTTGTAACAACAGCCAACTGAGCGATCCGTTGCCCCAAGGACATCAGCCAAGGCACCATCAGATGCAGTAAAGGAAGAAGGGAAAGACATGTGCAGAAAGGAAGTAAGAGTGTGTCTTGAAGAAAGCAGAGGAGGTAGTGAGTCAAGAGCCCTACTCTAACCCTAACAGCCCCACCAGTGTTATGTCAGAGGCCACCTAAATTTTTTGCTCAGGAAGGTGGGAGTGAGCAGGACCCAACAAAATGACAGGCACTGTGCAGAGTGCAGCACTGGGTGCTAGAACCTGCACTAGGCTAGCAAGGTCTAGAGCAGCTTTTCTCTGCCATGGAGTGGGAATAGCAAGACCTCCAGGGCTTACAGAGAGCAGACCATCCCTCTGTATCTTTGCCCCTTGCGTAAAAGCTCCCTCTGCCACGTGAAGAGTTTGGGTAAGCAGCTATCCATAGCCCTGGCAGTCCTTCCCCATCTGAGTTTTACCCTGAAGGACTAAGGCATTGCCTCTGTTATTTCCAAAGACAACTATTCATCTCATTACCAACACCCCTTGAGAAAGATGTTCAACAATTACAACCCTTTTATAAAACTAGGGTTAAAATTTTGTATCTAAACCAAAGAGGTGAACGTTTTCTGGTCATTTCATTGTTTAGGTCAGCTCCATTGTCATTTAGCCACTCTTCTGATGCCAGGATTCTGACAGCAAGAGTAAGAGAGATTTGCAACAAATGAGTCCAATTCCAAAGCAGAAAAGCACAGCGATGGATGTCCAAATTATGAAGACCACTTCAGCTCAGGCTTAGATGGCAATCACGGTTCCACAGAGGGAAGGAAGATATGTGTCCTACCATTACAACAGAGCATTATACTATCATACACTGATTGTGGACTCCCATAGAGGGACTTTTCCCTCATCAGGCTTTCAATTTAAATGGCTTGGCTGTATCAAGAAGTGCTGTTCACGTCCCAGCGTTGCTGCATGACTTAGACATTCGAAGCAATCAGATCTATTAAGGAGTCTAGTTTAATAACCCACGTCCTCTTTTTTTGCTCTCTCAGACACTCATACCTGCACATAGTTTATTAAATGCTTTTGCATCTTACCAAATTACATTAAGGGGAGGTAACCAGAACAACCCTTGTGCCTGCAGAAAGTTTAACTAGTGCTCTATCCTGGGCTATCTACCAGCAAAGGTCAGTTGCATTCCAAACAAATCTAAGGATCAAAAGCTGTTGTAGTGAAGCGTTTAAGGAATGTCACAGCTGTGTTTCCCTCTCACAGCTGTTTATTTGGACATTGCAGAGCACTTTTGGAGCCTCAGCTGCAGAGCTTTAAAGGAGTGACAATGAGAAAGTAAGAGAACAGCCTCCTTCCCGCAGACCTGCCTGAGCACTGCTGCTCTGGAGGAAAAAGAGGGCTGGCAGACAAACCCCTGCTTGCCTCCCCTGCTCTGTAGTTACCTCTGGGTAACTACTGACATCAGGAGTATTTCTCCAGATATTGCCCCTATGTGAGGTGAAAACAGCATGAATAATTTCTGATCACTCCCTGCTAAATTGGATTTGATGAGGCAAGCATCCATCAGGAGAAAGACTCCATTCCACCAAAGACTGTTTCAAGCCAGCTCCTGGCAAAAGCAACTCGGAGCAGGTGGCCAGAGAGTCCCTCTAAGGAGACAAAAATCTTTAGGTCAGTTGCAGCTGCCATTTGTCTTCCAAGAGATGTAAAGTTGGGGATGCTGTTTCTTAGCTAAGTTGTGCTACAAATACATCGAAGGAGAGTTTTGCCAACTGCTCCCATTCCCTCACCTTCAGCAGCGACATTCAAAACAACTTTTCTATTTCTCCACATAAAAAAAACCCAAAACCTCAATGTGCTTTGCTGCCAGTTAATGGCAGCACTAGAAATTATTGATACAGAAGCTCAGAGTGATAGGTAGAACAGGAGTTGCATGTCATTCTCACTGCCTTTCACCCTCCCACCAAGTGTGGTCAGAACCGGTATTTGGTCTCCTGGTAGTTTCAAAAGGAAAAGGGTATTTGTGAGGTTTCTGCTGAGCTTCCAATCTCCAGAAATGCCAAAGCTTAAAAAAATTATTAAAAATCAATCAGTAATAAAGTTGTAGGGACTTTCAAGCCAGAGCAGCTTCTTCAGATACTCATGTCATCACCCTCAAAATCCTGGCCAGCAGGTTTGACTTCTGAGTTTAAAGATTTTCCCAGTGTGAGTACATTTCCAGCGTCCACTACCAAGTTGGTTTTAGTGCACAGGGATCTCCCTAGTAAATTATTCAGTGTCTTAACTTGAGCAATCTCCTTTTGTAGGGCTTTCCCTGGAAAGATGCCAGAAGGAGAAGGGTACGTGGCTCAAGGTCTCTGTCCGCTCTCACAGCCCAGACTCAGAGGTACATGTTCCAAACAACCTAAAAGAGAATTGTAACCATCCCCCAGGCTACAGCCCTGTGTAATCCACACCAGTGGTGCGTGCTGGTCACGTAGCCATTGCAGCAGGCAAGTCCCCACCACCACTATGCTGGCACAGGACTGAGCTAAGGAAAGGTCCACGGAGTGTTGCTGCATAGCTAATCCATCCTTCCCTCTACCCATCCGTCTCACTCGCCACAAAACAAGCCAAACAGGGAAGATACATTTTCCTGGGATATGGGAGGTTTGGCCCATCCTACTCATTACTTTCCTAATTATTCTATTTGTAGCTGAATCCTCTTTCTCAGGAGACCCAGTAACTGCCTCAGCACACAAAGCCTTTCTTATGTGCAGCTATTTCAGTTGCTGCACCTCCATGATGAATTCAAATCTGACTGCAGCAGGACTGGGTGACAGCTGAAAGCCAATGACAGCTGAAAACTAAAAGTACAAGTGATTCTGACAGTGCCTCACTTCAAAGAAAAGAACAGGCAAGGTAGAAAACTGTCCTTGAGGCACTCTGGTAACGGGGAGCTGCTACTGAGCTGCTGCACTCACTGGGGTTTTCAAAAGGTCACTTTCTCCCTCCCTCTTTCCACAGTCTCTCTCAGACCATCTGTGGCTCAGGTAACTGTTGCATAATCAAGGGCACCTCTTATTCCAGGAAGAGCTGAATCCAGTCCCACTAGAACTTTATAAATACCATTAAAATCTTCCTTGCTGGTCTGCTTTGGTAGCCACCTGCAGTCACGGTACCCTGCAGCGAAGGTTTGCGAGATCAGTACCGTAAATGCAACAGCTCCTGAGACAACACCAGCATGACAACAATATTCAGTTACAGAATCACAGAATTATTGAGGGTGGAAAAGACCTCTAAGACAGTCAAGCTCGGCCTATGACCTAACATCACCATGATCACCTAGACCAGGGCACTAAGCGCCACATCCAGTCTTTTCTTAGACATCTCCAGGGATGGGGACTCCACCACCTCCCTGGGCAGTCCATTCCAATGCCTGACCACGCTTTCTGTGAGGAAGTGCTTCTTAACATCCAACCTAAACCTCCCCTGGCAAAGCTTCAGGCCCTGCCCTCTTGTCCCATCGCTAGTTGCCTGGAAGAAGAGCTCGACCCCCACTTGTCTACAACTTCCCTTCGGGTAGTTATAGAGAGGGATAAGCTCCCCATTGAGTCTCCTTTTCTCTAGCTCCCAGCTCCATACACAAAGCCTTTCTTTCTAAACACCCCCAGCTCCCTCAGCCTCTCCTCATAACACTTTCCCTCCAGTCTCTTCGCCAACCTTGTTGCTCTCTTGACCTGCTGCAGCACCAAAATCTCTCTCTTGAAGTGAGGGGCCCCCAGTACTCAAGGTGAGGGCTCACCAGTGCCCAGTACAGGGGGAGAATGACGTCCCTAGTCCTGCTGGCCACACTATTCCTGATACAAGCCAGGATGCCGTTGACCTTTTGTACCACCTGGGCACCCTGCTGGCTCCTGTTCCACTGGCTGTCAACTAGTTGTCGTAAACCAGAAAATACTACTGTTACCTGACACAATCTAGTTCTCACCCTCAGACCTTTCCAGCCCAGTTGCTGCTCTGTAGTGTGTTTAAACATTTGCGGGGAAAAAGCAGTATCTGATATCATCGATTGATTGGTTGACCAGGTCCGAGACGAGACTAATTAATTCATTTAGTTAATGTGCTAATAAGCCAAAACTAAAACCGAGCAAAGAGGGTTCAAAAACCGCTCACAAACTGCAGGCAAAAACCAAAAGCTAACTCGATTTGAGGCGAAAAACCAAGAAACATTTAATTCACACCACAAGAAAATGCAATGCAAAGACATACCGAGATGAATCACACGTTTCTACATACCTGGGCCGAGCTGCTACCGTCACCCCTCGAAGGGAAGACACTGCCAGCAGTTCTTTTCCTTGTGGAAACACAGCTTCGCGGACTCCCTCCAGACTGTGGACACATCCCTCAATGTCTGCAGCTCATTTAAGGGCTAGTTCCCTGTTCCGTGTGCTTCCAAGCCAGTCTTCATTTCCAGCATGCCGATTCCTACGGCCATGTTTTGGATTTGGTGAAACCTGCATCGAGTTCAAGGCAGGACTGGACGTGGCACTTGGTGCCATGGTCTAGCCTTGAGCTCTGTGGTAATGGGTTGGACTTGATGATCTATGAGGTCTCTTCCAACCTTGGTGATACTGTGATACTGTGTGATACTGTGAACTGTCTGCTAGCACACAAGGAGTTCACTCGTGTTGGCTGCGGGGATGTTCACGTTCCCCTCCTGCGGGAATGAGGAGGTTCTGGGGGTGTCCCGAAGTGAAGGAGGGAGGTGGCTGCCGCAGGGAGCAGGTTGAGCAGGTGGAGTGGGCCAGACAGATTTTGGAGGTCCTCAATTGGGGACAGGGTATTCCTTTTCCCCTCTTTTTGGCACTACCTCTCTGTTTGTGTGTCCAGGAAGTCTAGTTTTGGTTTCGTTTTGGCCAGTAGCTCACTGCAGGGCTCCTCTGTGGCTTTTTGTACCCCTCCTGCTTCATGCCCCCCCCCCTTTTTTGATCCCTTTTTATCTTTCTTTATTTCTTCCGATAATCTCTATCCTATCCCACAAAGCTTTCAGACCACATCTCTTAGGACTCAGGGGTTATCAGGTCTGGACGGGGGGAGAGGTGGAATTAAGGAAGAGCAATTTTTTTCCTTTCCTTGTCCTTTCCCTTTTATTTTTTTGGTTGTTTGTTTGTTTGGGGTTTTTTTCTACTTAATAAAATCTTTAATAAAGTTTAATAAAGTTAAGTATTTCTAATTCCAGTGTATGGACGTGTGTTTACTTTACCTGTTGTCTCCCCTCTGGGGGAGGAGGACATTTCCATCTGCACGGCTGAGCAGATTAACTTGGTGCTAAACCATGACAAGCCAAAAGAGACTAACTAATTTAATTGCAATGCTTCCCCCTTCCGTAGGCTGGATTTCAAGGAGACCCTTCAGTTCCCTTAGTCTTTCTATGAGATCTGAGTGCTGCTGATTCTGTCTGTTAAAATCATACTGCAATTGCAATGATAAAGTGATTAATATTAGCATCTTACCTAAACAGCAGAGCAGTAAATGAGACCATCTGGTTCACTTTTTATCAAGACCATGTCCTGATGAGTAGAAGAGAGTAGCCACGTGTGTCCAAACATCAGGACTAGCCAGGCCTGGTGATTCACACATGAGTTACTAAGTCTTATTCTGCCGGCTATGAGCCTGGCTCTCAGAGCAGATTCTGCCTTCAGATCGCCGCGCTAACAGCTGTGTCATTGCCTCTGTGACCTTTGTGTTCCACCTCGCAGAGACCTGCTAGGTGCTCTGGAGGATGACGTAGCACTCTTACCAATACGAAGTGGTCTGGAAAGGGCAAATGGATGTTGGCTTCAGTCACTTCTCAGCAGAGGCAGTTACCTCCAGCAGGAAGGATTTATGATGATTGACAGGCTTGGGCTTTAAATTCAGTATGACAAAAGTGATGACACAATACACAGCACATTGCAGTTTTCCAAATTAATTGATTTCCAGATACATGACTCATTGTCGATAAGGGAAACAACAGATTTGGACAGTGTGAAGAGTGAATTCTGCTTCGTGGCTGACTCTGGCATTTCTCATGATCAAAAAACACACTAGATTTTCACTTCATGCAAGCCAAACACACCCTGGCAAGAGGTAGAGTGGAGTGTATAAACTACGATACAAACTTCTCCACATTACCCCATAAAGCAGCAGGTTCTGTTTCAGACTACTCATCCCTGACATTTTCCCCTGTTTAGTAAACTATATCATTTGTTTTCTACCGTTCAAAATCATCCAGACACAACCTCTTATGCTCAAATAGACCACCCTGTGCTCTCTGCACAAAAAAGTAATTGGCTTTAAGTGCAAACAGAGAGATACCTCAATAACACTTCTGAGTATGCAGAGACAGACAGCAGAAAATGGAATGTCTTTGGGGGTGAGATGTCTTGCAGAGAAAAGAAGTTTCTGGAAGGTCACTCCCAGCAGGACAGAGACATACTAGAATAGCCTGGTATTCAAGCACCACTGCTTATTTCCAAGGAGAGTGGCAATTTCATTTTGGTTGCCCCAGGAGATAATAACCTCCTTAAAATAGAGTATTTCACACTATTCTGTAGGGTAACTGCGTGACTCTAGGGAAAACTGGCAAACCTGGAGCAGAGGGCATCTCTGTGCTGTGCAGAGAGCATCTTCACCAGCAAAGGGGCACAAAACACACTGAGAGAAGCCCTCACACTCCCTTGGTATTGGCTTGTGCTGCTTCTCAGTCCGGTACCCCCATTTGGCCCTACGGTGGTTTTTGTGGCTCCAAGGTGAAAGTCAGTGTGTTATCCACTCATCAAATTCACCTCACTTGAGGCCATATTTCTATAGCAATCAAGCCACTAATACTGTCAATATTACTGTTAATATTCTGCTTCTGAGATCAATCAGTGCTGCATACAGATTTATTCAGAAATAAGACACCCTCCTTTGGTTTCTAAACATCCTGCTGAAACCCTCAAAACACTTGAAGCTCCTTTTTACCTGTCTGTTACCTCACCCTGTGGGAAAGGCTAGATGCAGGGAGGCAGAAAGCATAGGGGAAGAGTCAGCGGGAGAACAAAACCCAGGCACACCACCAGCCTCACTTGTGTGTTCTATATGGTTGCCAATAATAGCAAGCCAATTAGACTTCCTCAGCACAGAGTCTATTCATGAGCCTGAATACCTTCTCTTGTTCAAGCACTGTCAACAAAGAACTTTGCTCTGAGCTGTCCAAATAGTCTATAATTAATATGAATTAGCACGTGGAGAAGCACTTGCAGCAAGAAAAAGGAAGAAATTGTGCAGACAGAATGCTAACTTCTTTCCTCAAGCTTAAAATCTGAACTGACAGACCTGTGCACCTTCTTATTTTCTGGACTTTCTTTTTCTCTTTGTGGCTTTTTTTTCCCCTCTTTTCTTTGGTAACAGAATGGTAAAAAGGGGACAATTCACCAGCCACTAAACCAACTTTGTGGGCATGTCTTTTTCCCCCATGTAATTCCTTACAGAGACCTCTAAGCTCACAGAACTTTCCCCCATTTCCTCCCTGAAGCACTGAAAGAGTCAGATGTGATGAGAAACAAGCAAACAGGGTAAATGTGTTCCTGCCAGCTGAGTCTAGAAGCACTACTCCAGTCATCAGGAAGTAAGAGCACAGAGATTTAAATGGGTTTGAATGTCAAGTTACCATAAATATCCTCCCAGAAATAGGAAGGGTAGTATCTTTCTTAGCCTAGATGTTCTCTTCTGTCTTCTCACTTGAGGTCTATTGCAAGTTGTGCTCTTCGACTATGTCAGAGTTATGTCCAGGAATAGCTCTTTCATGACTTCCCCCAACTACATGTCCCAAGCACAGTGGAAAAGTTGAGCAAAAAGCCTTCATAGACATACCTCGCCCTTCTTAGATTATTTTTCTGTGTCACAGGGTGTTCAGCACTCAGAAAACATTGTGAAATCCTTCTTCTCTAGCCATTTCTCTGTTATCAACTGCTGGAACTGCTGCAGGTCACCATAACCAGCAAAACAGAAGATATGATAGACAAGATAAACATTTTGGGTCTAATTCTGGAGCAGATGAGTCAGGGCTGAGCCCATGGATGGCAGAATCCCATAGAATCAAAGAATCATCAAGGCTGGGAGAGACCTTCAAGATCATTCAGTCCAACCATCTCCCCTACAACCCTACAACCACTAAGCCACCTCCTGAAACATCCTGTGTGCCTGTTTGTGGAACCCCTCCAGGGACGGTGCCTTCACTCCCTCCCTGGGCAGCCTGTTCCAAGGCCTTCCCACTCTTTCTGGGAAGAAGCTTTCCCTAAGATCCAATCTGAACCTCCCCGGGCACAACCTGACCCCATTTTCTCCTTGATTGGGATGGTTCACAGTATCACAGTATTACCAAGGCTGGAAGAGACCTCATAGATCATCAAGTCCAACCCGTTACCACAGAGCTCAAGGCTAGACATTACATTGCTCTTAAATACCTACAGGGAGGGAGACTACCACAGCCCTGGGCAACACATTCCAGTGTCTGATAACCCTTTCAGTAAAGAAATTCTTCCTAATATCCAATTTAAACCTCTCTTAGCACAACTTGATGCCGTTTCCTCATCTTATCACCTGCACAGACATCTCTCTCTCTTTCTACCACCTGTTTCTGGGTAGTTGCAGACAGCAATAAGGTGTCTCCTTAGCCTCCTTTTCTCCAAACTAAACAGCCCCAGTTCACAGCATCCAAAAGATCTGTCTCACCCACTCTCATGCATATGAGGCAACACTTCAGTAGTAAGGGGGAGGTTTTAACATCTGACTCTCTGCTGTAAACAACTTCTCTCTTCACCTGTGGAGTCTGATTGCAAGCAGGGCAGGGTAGTAGTAAGCCAAAACTCAAACCAGTAGGTAGAAAGAGCTTTGTGTAGAATAAACCTGTAAGAATTCTAAAGGACAAAGCGAGCTAATTGCAGCTCCAGAACAGATTTCAAATGCAAAGCAGAAAGAGCCTCCATCTATTATCAACCATTACTTGTGATGTGCTGACATTTATTTAACGCAGCTAGCTGAAAGTCGATCAGGGTAGACCCAAGTCGGGATGGTACCGCCTCAGACTGCTTCACTGTGGTGAAGCACAGACAAGGATAACTCAGTGATGAAAATCCCATCAAAAGCATTTGTGCATGCTAAGAAACATGGGCCAGCACCAAGACAGTTAGAACTGCTCTGAAAAAGCTAGCTCAGCTGCTGCATGCAGCCCAGTTGAATAAGCTCATCAAGTCACCCACTGTAGAATTTCTAGTACCCAAGCTAATCTGCTGAGCTGGTTTATTTGCTTGGCTGTGTTGGCACTGGAAATTTCAACACTATTTGCATCACTGCAGTACATGACTGCTGTTGCCCTCAATCTGTGTTTGCCAATTGATCATCACAGAGTCACGTTCAGCACACTTGAAGGTAGCTAATTAGCAGCACCGCTACTGCAAAACCACCCAGGGCACCCTAGAAACACAACCAGCCAAAGGAAAAGGAGCTTCCCGATTCGTGTTCATAGAGCAGGTAGAGCACAACCACTTGGCTTTGCCCAGATCCAGTGTTGTTCTTCATGACACTCCCAGTGTCTTCAACTTCTGCTTTTCCAGTTTGAATAGCTCCTGCCCTGCTGAAAAGTGGCTGCCACAGTAGTGGGAGAGAAGGGGGAATGGAAAGAGCTGACTCTGCTGAAAATATAAGCTCCTCTGGTCTCACAGGCTATGATTAAGCACCCTGCTTTTATCTGAAACCTCTCAAGTGCACCATGTGAGTGCTTTCTCCTGCCTCAAGTACCTCAAATTTCTCTCGATCACTGTCTTCCTAAATGAAGATTGGCTTTCCAGGCAGCAGTTGGATAAATAGAAATATGAAGGTGCTTTTTGTCCTCCCTCCTGTCCCTTTTTCCAGGCAGAAGTGGCCTATTGGATACAAGGCTATGACATGTTGATTGAACCAGCTCAGAGAGGACCAAAGACTACGCTGACCACCACCAAGTATCACTGGTATCAACTATCAAGATGAAATATTTGAGGGATTAAAAAATACCCCAAAGCCTCAAAAGTGCCAGACGTTGCCTAATTTCTCATTAAGAGCATCCATCCACCACTGAGCCGCTGGAGTGAGAAGACCAAAGAGTCTGTTGTGAAAGCGGCAGGACCTCCCCAAGCCCTGAACATTGCTCACGTAACTCCAGTCTCAGGTCTGACCAAGCCAGGAGCAGCTTAATTGCCTGCAATTACAATTCCAGCCACTGCAAATCATATAGAGCTCTTCTCCGAAAGCATCAGAGAGCCAAGACTTAATTAGCACCCCTGATTAAATAGCAATCACACAGCCCTTGGAGTTCCACCTAGGGACTGCAATTCTCTGAAGCAGCAGCGAAGGAAGGAATAAACACCTCCCCCCTCTCCCTAGTCCAAACAAGTTGCCAGCACCCAGTTCCATCTAACTTCATCATGGCAAATACTTGCTGTCTCTGATGGCAAAGTTGTGGCCAGAAATCCTTCAAACACTCTAGGAAGAGTTTCCATTGACAAGCACGGCCCCTCAGAGGCTACACGTGTCTGGTGATGACAGCTCCATGGAGAGCAGCACCAGCACAGAGCACAGTGCTGGGGGAAGAAGAGGGGCAACCCCTACCCCAACAGACCACCGCAGCGGAAAACCACACATTGCCAACACGGGTTTAAAGAACAAGCCAAGTTCTGGAACTTGGCTCAGCTCCTGTTCTTCCTTTCTTCCACTGCATACCTCTGAATCTTATCATGCTGGCCATGAGCCTCCACCGGGCAACTGCTGCACAGAAGGCAAATAGCATCCTGGGCTACATCACAAGAAGTGTGGCCAGCAGATTGAGAGAGGGGATTCTGCCCCGGTGAGACCTCATTTGGACTCCTGCATCCAGCTCTGGAGCTCCCAACACAAGAAGAAAGAGGATTTGTTGGGGCAAATCCAGAGAAGGCTACAAAAATGCTCATAGGGCTGCAGCCCCTCTACTATGGAGACGGGCTGAGGGAGCTGGGGTTGTTCAGCCTGGAGAGGAGAACACTCTCGGGGGGGCCTGATAGTGACCTTCCAGTACCTGAAAGGGGCTGTCAGAAAGCTGAGGAAGACTGTTCCCAAGAGCAGGGAATGACAGGATGAGAAGTCATCGTTTAAAGCTGGAAAAGGGAGATTTTGGTCAAACATCACAAAAAAAGTTCTCTAATCTGAGGGTGGGGGAATCCCTGGAACAGGCTGCCCAGAGAGGAGGCCATTCAAGGTCAGACTGGATGGGGCTTTGGGCAACCTGGTCTGGTGAGTGATGGCCCTGCTTGGTGTAGGGGAGTGGGACTAGATGACCTTAGGAAGTCCCTTCCAGACTGTGATTCTATAACATTAAGTGCTCCTTGGACAGCTGAGATTGCAATTCTTCACCCCTCCTGCTGTTTGGAAATCCTGAAGTGACGCAAGAGAGTGAGCAAGAGCAATACTGAGAGGCAGAGCGTCTATCGATAGAGACATCTTCTCCATGGATGGGATGTAGTCAATAAAAGCAGGTGTTTGTGGTGTAGTAAAGCCCTTAGCTTTTGAAGGTCAGACACCTGCGTGTCTATATCCTGACACAGGCTCTGTTCAAATGGTATTTGCTTGTCCCTTTTTCTTACTGGGTTTGGGAAGAACTCCAGGCAAAGAGAAGCAGCTTCTGACTGTGGTAGTAGATAGTTCTCTCTTGAGCTATCTCCAGACAGCTGACATACTACCTGTGCTCTTGCCAGGTTGGAAGAATATATCAGGTGGAAAGTCATATCAGCCCCCAAGGACATGGTCATTGTATGATGCCACTGACAAGAAGCAGTGATGAGGCAACAACAACAGAGAACTATGGAAAGGGAACAAAATTAATGCAAGAGCAGATAACCACCAAAGCAGTGTCATCCAATGATAGGACAAGGGGCATCAGTCATGAGCTGGAACACAGGAGGTTCCACACAAATACAAGAAGGAAATTCTTCACAGTGAGGGTGACAGAGCACTGGAATAGGCTGTCCAGGAGGGTTGTGGAGTGGAGACTAGAGATGTTTAAAACTCACCTGAACGTGTTCCTGTGGGACCAGATCTAGAGGATCCTGCTGTGGCAGGGGGATTGGACCAGATGATCTTTTGAGATCACTTACTCACTTCCAATCCCTAACGTTCTGTGATTTCAGCAGGATTAGGGGCCAAAACACACAAGATGGTCCCCTCCTACAGCACAATCACTTTTCAAATCCTAAAGACTGATGAACTTTGGCTTCTAAAGAAAATGAACAGGGTCAAACAGATTTATAGTTGTGGTTGTGGACACGACCCCGACTGCTTGAGGGCAGTACACGAAGATATCGGGAACTTGTGTCACAGACACTGGAAAGTTACACTGCAGCAACTCCCGAACTGGAAACCTTAGATGACTGCACTAAGCCTGGCATGAGGATAAATCCACTCCCCTGTGACCAGACTCCAGAAAATTAGACAGAACAGTGACAGGTGGGGTAGAGGAGTGACTTATTCCATTTAGTGTTTGAAATAGCATTTGGATACTGTTTGCTGCTCGTGTGCCTCCTGGACTCTGTGAAGTCCCGTTCCACTGGCCTTTGGAAAGCTGGGGGTCGAGTTTGTTTATGAAAATATGAACTCATTCCTTTTGGAGAATTTCCTGCCTTGGTAAAAAACTAAATTCCCTGGAGTGGCTCTGGCCTTTGCAGCACAGCTCAGAAGTCCATCTTGTATGCACGACACACCCTCCCATGCTGCTGGCATTCCTCATTTCCTCCCCTTATCCCATTTCATGCTCCTTTTCTTTAGAGAGATCCTGGAGTAGCACAGATTCCTGTAGAACTAAAGGAAATCCCCTATTTGCATCACAATCTTCTTACCACCACTTCTTGTCGCTCGCCACCTACTTAATATTAAACAGGACTTTGCTATCTTTGATATCAATATTCAAAGCATTCAGATTCCTAGAAGGCCAGGTAGGAAAGGACCTCAATGATCATCTAGTCCAACCTATCCAGCTAAAAATAGAGTTTCAGTTTGATGTCCCAGCAGCCTGTCCAGCTGGGTCTGAAAACTGTCCACTGTAGGGCAATCAACCCCTTTCCTTGGAAGATGATTCCAGTGATTAATTTTTCTCGTTGTGAGGAATTTTCTTCTGGACTCCAGTGGGAATCTCCCCAGGAGTAACTTAGAGTCAACCCCTCTGTCTTCTCCTTGCAAAAAGGGAGTCACTGTATTCTTGGCAGCCAATCATTAGGTACTGGGACATGGGGATAACTGAACCTTCTCAAGGCTGACCATACCCAGTTCTCTCAGCCTTTCCCCATATGGCAGGGCTTCCAGTTCTCTGATTATCCTTGTGGCCTTATCAAGTCCCTTAACTCATCTCTGTGGCTTTCTTGCAACCATCTAGGTCCAACTGCTTCAGCCTTACAGGTGGAGGAGGGAAGCTTCACAGACACCAGCAGCAGGCAGTTCCTAGCCATGCTGAGCTGTGTTTGTTTCATGATGCTCAACTGCCTTATGAGTGGAGTTTGCCTTTGTTTTTGCTCCAGCTTAGTCAGGACCACTGGTTCTATTTGAGAAAGCAAGATCTTTGGATGAAGGCCTTCTCAGTCCCAGAGGCTCTTGCAGAGCCTGCAAAATAACCTACAGATGAGTCTGAAGCAGTTGCAGTTATTTGCACTGTAATACATGACTGCTCAGCTGAAGAAAGAAGCTTGGAACAACATATGGCACCAATTACTGCCACCCGCCTGTAACCAACAGCAGATACAGTTTGTCGGTAGCATTGGCAGCTCAACTGTCTTGCTCTCTTCTCTTGAGGAATCCTACCACATGCAGATGCTATTTACACCCTAGGCAAATTATATCTGCAACCAGGGTCTTCACAATAAGCCTATCCCTGCGTCCCATCCAAGAGGTAGAAGGTAGAAGTCATCACCGTGGCTGTGAAAGATGTTTTAGCACTTTTTGAGAAGCTGACCCAAGCGCTGGCAGAACTCCAGCATTGGCAATTCCATTCAGTCTGCCTGCAGCCCAGTAGAGAGCTGGTGAATTCTACCCCAGATGTGACGGGGAGCATATCCCTGGTTCCAGAGAGCTGGTCAATCAAAGACCACACTTAGGAATGAGAACCATAATTACAAGCTTTATTTCTCACGGATCTGCTCCACAGGTATTTTTATGCTCTTTTTTCCCACTCCCAGAATCCCATCACAACAATAACTGGACTCGCTAGAAACCACAGGAGTAAACCTCCAAGGGCAGATGCTCTTTGAAATGCTGCTCAGGAACTCAGAGAGAGAATGACCAGCACATAAAATCTCATTTTGCCAGCCCACAGCAGAAACTTGGTAGTGTTTAGTTACTTCCATTTAAAAGTTTCCAGCCCTTAGCTGAAAGTCCCACAGCCACAGGGCTACTGGTGCCAAACGCTGCCTTTGGACAAACAAATGGAAAGGGAAGCAGAAGCCCTGTGTTTTCTGGAATAATTAATTTGCCATCCCTTCCCTTCGCACTGGTTTTGTAAGGAGCATTGTCAGACTGGAGAGCAAAAGTAAGAACCACACAACATTGATTTGCAAAAAGCCGATTACAAAGCAGCTTCCTCCGGGGGAAAAGAGGAGAGAAAGAGAAACCAAGACACGTGAAAACTGCTGCAGAAAAGCCCCTGCAATGGACAGCTTTCCATCCTTGGACTAGGTTTCAGGGTCTGTTGCCTTCATACCGCTTGGGAATGAATCCCACATGATATGAAAAGCACTTCTCTACAGTCAGGAGAGAACGGCGACAACGACGCACCGCGTTTACTGTTCTCCAATGGCACAGCCTAACTCAGCTCACCCACTTCCAAAAAGAAGACCCAAACTCATACATTTAAGTAGCGGCAGCACTGGGAGCTCAACCGGGATCTGAACACCTCATCTCTTGCCACCACTCCCTGGGCTTGTCACTGTGTCATGTGTTGCCAGGTCCTCAGCAATAGGTTGTAAAGGAGAGCGCAGGATGGTCAGCCATCGTCCTGAGCTAAGTTTTCTTATCTATTGAAAACAGTTCTCTGGGCTGTCACCTCAGGAATATTGCCTTCCCTGTGTGAGGCAAGTAGCTGCTGCCTGCTAAAGGCTCTCTGGAGAGCGTGGCTGTCTGCAGAGTAGCACTACTTCTTTTTATTAGAGGCAGCAGTGACAGCACAGGCAACTGCAGCATTTTTCACACCTTAGTATGAGTGGAGAGTTACATGTTTTCCTCATTTACATCGAGCTCACTTTGCTTTTCACTGGAACGGACAAGATTTGCTTTAAACCAGTGAAAAGTTTAACCAAGGGGTACATTGTATGGTCACCTCTATCTTGTGCCTCCTAGGGCTGAATCATAGAATCCTTAAGGTTGAGAGACACCTACAAGATTATCCAGTCCAAGCATCACCCCGGCCCCACCCTGCTCACTAAACCATGTCCCCCAGGGCCAGATTTTAACAACCCCTCCAGGGACAGTAACTCCACCACCTCCTTGGACACCCTGCTCCAATACTACAGGTCACAGAAGTCATGATGTCCCTCAGTGTTTCTTCGTTGTTATGATCTGTCTGACCACAAGAGGTTGTTCCATGTCCTGGGGAGGGCTAAACATCCCCTTTTTTGCCTCAATACCAATGCTCCAATTTAAAAAAATAAATAAATTGGATCTTAATGATTGGTTCAAGGTTTCACAGCAGTGGAAAAAATACTAGTGAGCATTTTTCTGGCTCCTGTGATTAAAACAGTAACTTAAATATTCAAAATATAATCTTCAATGGTTTTTAAAATGAAGCAAAATGAGGCAATAGTCAGTACCAACATTTCAGAAAAAACTGCTGAACTGGAAGCAAGACACCCATGGATGCAGAGCTCCCAGGTCATAGCTACGGGCAGACTAATCTTCCCACTCTGTCCCCTACCCTTGGGACCTGGACAGGGAGAGGAGGACAAGAAGCAGCAGCCAGCAGCACCCAGAGTCTCCTTCCAGTAACTGAAGGGGCCCACAGGAAGGCTGCAGAGGACCTGGAGAGAAGGTTGACAAAGGCCTGGAGTGATAGGATGAGGGGCAATGGTTTCACATCAGAGAAGGGCAGGTCGAAATGGGCTGTTTGGAAGAAGTTCTTTAGCAGGAGAGGGATTGAACACTGGACCAGGTTGCCCAGGGAGAGAGTTGAGGTCCCATCCCTGGAGATATTCAAGGGGAGGCTGGACAAGGCTCCAGCTCTAGTTGAGGATGTCCCTGCTCACTGCAGGGGGCTTGGACTGGATGACCTTTGGAGGTCCCTTCCAACCTGGGCCGCCCTGTGATTCTGGTTCTTCCTTCTCACCAAGAGTCCTCAGGCAGCTCATACTTCATTAGTGGCTGTTGTAACCCTGACCAAACTGCTGATGCACCCCATGAACAAGGGGTTTGTAGAACTCCGAATTGGGGTTTTTTTAACTTGCTTGGTTCTTTACCAGTTAAAGGGAGCTACGCAGACAATTTTCCATTGACTTGTTCATCTACCAAGACAGAAACAAAGCTGTCAGAAATGGGCAGCACTTGGCTTTAGGAAGGTTCCCTAACAACTTTAGAAAGACTGTGACTCCATAGGACCAGTTGAAGTCTAGAAATAAAGGGGCTAAACCTGTCCTTCAGGCTTCACTCTCACAACTGCCTCCATCCAGCCATCGAACCCTTTCCCTCACACCAAGAACTTGACTGAAACTCCAAAGAGGTGGAAGTAAAACTCTGCTCCCATGATAGAGGTGTCAGAAGCCTCAACTGAACCAAGGCTATATCAGCCCCACAATCTTTCCAGACTCAGAAACAGAAGGCTGCAGAAACCAGGTCTGCTGGAGAACATGGCATTAACCTTGGAAGAGGGAGCAGTCAAAAGACTGCGAACTGTCCAAAAACAAATACTGACCTATATAACATAATAGGGTTGTTTAGTGAGGCATGAGCAGATACTACTTCACTGGTTTAAGTGACTAGGCTCAGCGCCAAAGCTATCAATGTAAGTCTATCTGCTTGTGCTGCTGGGAAGTTCTGCTCTTTGCACAGCGTTCAGTGGGGTATAAAATGAGGACTTTGCATTTCTTACTCAGATTTGTTTCAAAAAGCAATTGCTGCACCTGTTCATACCAGCGCACACACACAGACAGAGTGTTTTCTCATTTGTCCCACAAACCAGAAACCTGGGCTGAAATAACAGAGCTATTGTTTATATTCCTACACAATTCTTTATTCCCTACTAAATGCCTCCTTTCAAAAATGCAGTCATTTTCCTAAAGTGAAAATACCCCCAGAGGAGCTCTTCTGCTTATTAGACAACAAGCATCTTCTCTCCAAAAGAAGTCTTTCTGTTGCACCACAGAATCATAGAATGGCCAGGGTTGGAAGCGACCACCAAAGGTCATCCAAGTCCATCCTCCCTGCAGGAAGCAGGGACGTCCTCAACCAGATCAGGTTGCCCAGAGCCTTGTTTAGCCTCCCTGCTTGAATATTTCCAGGGATGAAGCCTCAGCTAGCTCCCTGGGCAACCTGTTCCAGTGATCAACTCCTCTCATACCAAATACGAGCAATACAGCCAGGCTCGTCTGAATCTGGTTCTTCCAGGTGTTAATTCGGAAGTATGGAGCCAAGTAATAGTCCAGAGGAGTTAACTGTATATCCTTTGAGTGTAATAAAAATCACAAGTGGCAAAGCAAGTCTGACTTGTTCATGGACAAATACTAGTTTTTATCGGCATGGCACAGACACAGCAAAGTGTCCTCTGATTTAGCTCTAAGCAGCCGTGATGGGCTGACTCCAAACACACCGCCAAGGGAGTGCTTGGTTCTGGTAAGTGAGGAACACCCTCAGCTTCCACTGGGAGCTGGTGTAACTTTGAAGAAGAAGTACATTTAGCTAAATTGACTGAATTTGAACAAGCGAACAGCACACCATGATATAAAGTCATTGCAGTAGGGAGAGAAGTCACAGAAAACAGAATCGCTGAGGATGGAAAAGATCTTGAAGATCACAGAGTCCAGCCACTTACCCAAATGTCCTAATCCACCACTAAATGCTGTCCCTAAGCTCCAGACCTCACACCAGCAGCTCAGTGTCTTTCTTGTATTGAGGTACCCAGAACTGAACCCTATCGCTATGAACATTTTATTTCAGTGATCAACTTGGGAAAAAGAGCAGAGTGAGCAGACGAGGACAGGCATATAAAGCCAGCAGAGGATAGGCTACATCAGCACGCACCGACACAGACACCTAGCTCTCTAATGACCTCGATAAGAGATCACCATGGGACATTGGCAATGTGACTAAAAGTATCTGCATGTGCATTTTGGTGGCATTCAGGTGCCTGCCTGAGACTGTTAGGCAAAAGAGGAAAACCACCCAGAATGATGTCAAGTTTGCTTCAGAAATCCTAGACTGAATTACGTTTTGGTCTAGTGGTTGGCACAGACTAAGAGAGATGCAGAAGAAAGCAGGAAAGGAATTACTACATTAGCCAACCCCATCCACAAACAGCACTACCAATTTTAAGACCCATTGGACCAAATCTTGGAGCAAAGAAATTCCCATTAACTGAGAATGTTCCATGTAAGACAGCACTCCATACCTCACATAATTTTGCTACTGAATGCAAACTACCCTTGCTGGCTCTTCCAGGATTCCATTTTTATTGTGCATAGCAAACCCCAGCCCATAAAACAGTTCATATTAGGGCTCTTCACTGCAAGATGACAAAGCGTCAGCTCTAAGCTCTCCTTGAAGATTCCCTCTCCCTGTAAAAACGCCAGTCTGAGATTCCACAAGCAAAGGCACACTCATGTTCCATCACATGTCAGCAACTACAAACAACAGCCTGAAGGGTGCTTCCCCGCATCCTGTAAACAAAGGGAGTCTTTATTCCTGCAGAAGAAAAATTCCCTTCATCAAAGCTGTGAATCTTGACTGCTACATGGCAGAGATAACTCATGCTCCTGCTAAACACAGTTCCTAGAAATAAACCACGACATTGGAGACATGGATTAGCAAGACAGTTTAGACATCCCCACCCACAGCTCGTTCAGCAGGGCATCACACATTTCAGATTCCTCTGCGCATCCAGCCAGCGATGGAACTTCACCTCCAATTCCGAGGAAGCTGTCAACATTATTAGAACAAATTATAGACCCTTGTTTTAAACTGAAAATGTTTGAGTTATCTGCTCCTGCACTGGTAAGCAACAGTGCCATTAGGTAGCTGGGACTGAACACACAGTCCAGCTATTTTTTTAATAGCAGAACTCCACAGTTCATTTTCTTTAATGCCATTAAAAAAAATGAATGGAAGCAGCATTCTTGTGTGATACCAGCCCTCCAGAATGAACTGTAGCCAACTCAGCTTTTCTGGTAAAAGCAAAGACCCTCCCTTGGAAAATATAAGAGCATCCCAGCTACCACCTAGCCAACATGCTGTGATTCCCATGACCACATTGAAACACTCTGAGCTGCATCATCCTCAACTGCAAGTGCATCATGCTTAGTGGAGCTGTAGTTTTCCCACACAGATCCCAGGCCTTCTGCATTTACACTTCCATCCCCTGTCCCAGCTCCTCGTTTTCACAGCTGGAGAAGCAACTCCTCACTATCAGGGGCTGTGCACAAATCATTCACTGCACAGGTAGGACCACCATGGAGAAGAGCTGTCCTACAGCTAATGTTCCTGGCTGGGACCACACTTGTTAAGCGCTAGCAGAAGATAAATAACTGCACAATTAGTTCAGACACAGACACAGCAGATGCTTTAAAAACCAAACCAAAACGGAACCAAAGCTGTGCCATCTTAACTAGCCCAGGCCAGCCAAGGAATGAAGCAAATCTAGACAGGTCACTATGTGCTTCACACAGAAACCACCTCAGCATATTTGTAGATAATTAGAGAAGGGCAGATTGAAATGGGCTGTTAGAAGTTCTTCAGCAGGAGGGAGTTGAACACTGCAACAAGTTGTCCAGAGAGGGAGCTGAGGCTTCATCCCTGGAGATATTCAAGGGGAGGCTGGAAATGGCTCGGGGCAACCTGGTCTAGTTGAGGCTGTCCCTGCTCGCTGCAGGTGACGTGTATGTCACGTTCCCACTATGCATGAACACAGCACTGAGCAGTAAAACCACGTGGAGACCTTTTTCCTTTTTAGACACCAGACAGGCCAATAGACACGCAAAGTGTAATAGTCACTCATGTTCCTCACTCTGCCTTCAGACAAGTGTTCTTAGGGGTTTCTTGTTTGAGTTGGGTTTTTTTCTTGCTTATGCTCCTAATCCTGGAACAAGCCCAAAGCAGGGACAAGTCTGAGGAACTGCAACTTAAATCAGAGAGTCACAGAATGCTTTGGGTCACAAGGGGCACTCCAAGCTCACAGTCCGACCCCCCTGCACTGAGCAGGGGCTTCTTCAACTAGAGCAGATTGCTCAGAGCCCTGGGCAACTCCACCTGGAATGTTTCTGTGGATGTGGCTTCTACCAGTTGTCTGGGCAACCTGAGCCAGGGTCTCACCATCCTCAGCATCAAAGATATCTTCCTTTAATCTCATCTGTATCTACCCTTGAAGGTTGTTACGTGCTGCTGTTCCAAACTCTTCAGCTGTAGACTCTTCTGTCAGACCTAGCTTTAAGGCTCTCAGGGCCCCATCCCACACCTGCTGGGGAAAGTTGCATTGCTTGGAGCAGACCTGCTTGTTACCATCCAGCCAAAAAGACCTAGTGGAACAAAACACCACACAAAGGACAGAAGGCGGCCCACAGTTACGTTCCTTAATTGTTCTTTAATCCAAAATATGCAAGCAAGAGCAACACAAGCTGGAGCAAGCAGGGATCACTTCAACACACCTTCTGCCACTGCTGCCCAAAGTCCCCAGTGTGCCCCAAGCCAGGCAGGGAGCTGGAGACCTGGAGAGTTTTCATTTGCTTTCCAAACAAAGCCACCAGAAGATGACACTGGACTCTTTTCTTATGGCCATTCTTTTGCAGCGATTGTTGCTTGCGCTTCTTTCTGTCTATAAAGGAAATACAACCCGTGCACCTTTGTGCGGTTACAGCTCTTGTTTGGCACTCTGGGCATTAACTCTAGGTCTGCACGTGCTGGCGGCTTAGCTGTCCTCAAACTCCATGTCACCCTTAGGAAGAAAACCGCCCATGCACCTACACGCTTGCGGTTTTGTTTGCTTTACTGCGTGTCCGGCAGCATTCAGGAGATGGTTTAGTGTTTCATGGTCATAGGGTGGATGATGGGACTTTATGAGCTTGAAGGTCTTTTCCAACTTAGATGATTCTGTAATTCTGTGGTTCAGCTACCCATCATCGGCGTGAATTGCACACGTGCACAGAGCGAGGAAGCAGCTGATCTTGAGTGCAAACACTTCAGTGTGATAAAACCCCACATATTGTGGCAAAAGCGAGCTGCAGTAGGTGCCGAGGGAGCCTGAACACAAGACATTCCAACAGGACATCTGTGTCATCTGTAAAGAAGGAAAACCATTTCCCTGCCCCTCCATCTCCCCTCTAAAACCAGCACATCTATAAATGAGTTAATCCATAGCCACAATCCCAGTAGCTTTTAGGTAGCCCAATTCACATATTGAGCTGCTGCATCTTCGGCACCTCTCTTCAACCACTTGAAGCAAACCGCAGCATGAGCAGAGCTGCCCTTGCCATGCAATTCTGTTTTCTACAACTTCAGCAAGAATACGTGGTGGCATCACGAAAGAAAAACCAGCATCTTACAGGATTCACTCAGAAAGCGTTTGTTCCCTAGAAGTAAAATGACTTTTGTGTTACTCAGAAGAGAAGGCAGCAGCAAGCTCTTCGATAAAGGACGAAAGAACACACTAAATACGGTCATCTTTCTCACACTGTCAGTGCTGGCACAGACGTGCAAATAACGGTGTGTGTTGTGTTTTTGAACCAGACTGCCAATAAAACTACTTAGGCAATGTGTGGATTTTTAATCAGAGGTCCAGCTAAGCATTTCCCAAGCCCTTGTTTGTCCGTAAGTCACTTCAGCTAAGATGCACAGTCTTTTAAAGTAAAATACGTCCTCGGACAATTTTCATTTACACCTTCCCTAGCCCAAAGGTTTTTACCTTCAGACCCTACCCATTTATTTTCATAAAGACAGACAGAAGTGGAACGTGATGCTGAAGCTCCATTTTTCACTATAGAAAAAGTATAAAACTGTAATAAATATCGACCAGTCACAGCTCAACCCCCTTTCATGAGAGGAATCACAAGGAGACAAGTGGAAACATTCCATGGCCTCTCTAAATTGCTTTTGAACACTGTCCTTGAGCACCTCCCATTCCTCATTATTTATATCTAACCAAATTTCCAGTAAGACTACCCCCGGAGTACGTCATCAGCCTGTAAGTCTGTCGAGTGCCCTGGAGACCCCCGGCAGCCACTTTTGTAAACTCAGACCCTCCCTGGAAGGTCTTGTTTTGGAAAATGAAATTCGTCGTCATGCTCAGTGAAAATTGATAGACTTGGAGTAGCTGAACACAGAAGTGGGAAAACAATTTTCCCCACAGTTCTAGAGTGGTTGCGAAGTGGAACCATCCATCTCCTCTTCCAGCCAGCTGTGAGGATGAACTTGTGCCTCACAGATCTATGCACTGACAAGTGTTGCTGCTTCCTCTTGCAGGCTGAAAAGGCTGCTACAGGCACTTGAAAAGGCAGTTCTGAACAATGAACCATAGGCAGTCTCCATCTGCTTGTATTAAAAACCCAGCAGCCCCTCTGCTGCTCAGGGGTCCTAGATGCCAGAGTGAGTGAATTACCATCAATCTATCGCAGAACATTTGAGGCTGGGAAAGCCCTCTCAGCTCATCCAGTCAGCCCAGGACCTCACATCACCAGTGCAGCCACACCAGGGCACTCAGGGCCACAGCCAGGCTCCTCCAACACCTCCAAGGATGGGGACCCTACCACTGCCCTGGGCAGTCCATTCCAGGATCTGGTTACCCTTGCCATGAGGAAGGGCTTCCTAACATCCAACCTAACCCTCCCCTGGCAGGTTCAGGCCCTGCCCTCTCATCCTGGCACTGGTTGTCTGGAAGAAGAGCCTGACCCCCACCTGACTGCCACCTCCCTTCAGGGAGTTAGAGAGGGAGAAGGTCCCCCCCTTGGTCTCTTCCAGGCTAAACACTCCCAGCTCCCTCAGCCTCTCCTCACTGCACTTTCCTTCCAGTCTCTCCACTGACCTTCCCAAAGTACGGATTTGGCTCATCTTTCTTCTGTTTTCTTCAGAAATAAGTGTTTTCCCTTCTCAACTACAACTTCTGATTATTGGAACGTTACTGCACTCAATCCAGCAACCATCCTACATGCTGGAGTTTTGGTAGAGACTAGAGTCTCAGTTAGTACAGGATTAGCAAACAAGATAAAATGTTGAACACTCGATCTGCAGCAGCTTTCAGATTCAGGGGAGTTCAACCCAGACAAGCCACCTAGGGCATAACATGGTGGTCGGTACATTTGATAGCCTAGAAGGTTTTCCCATAGAGTGGTAGAGGCTTTCTCAATCTTTTAGGTCTGTTACACAGCTCCTCTACCTCTACTTTGTTCAGAAAAACATTGTAATTTGAAAAGAAATAATAGTAGAAACTCAGTCATCTCCTTTATCAGCTCTAGTATCACTGTGACATTGAAAATGCCTGGGGGCAATGCAATAGGCTTCTGGAGCCCAGTGCCGTAAGCCACCTCAAAGAACAAGTGTGTTCACCAGCATTCCCCAGGGGCACCCAAGCCTGGCTGCTGTTCTTACACACGTCCGTATGGAAACGTTGAGCAATTCCTTAAGAATGTAGTAGTACCAGGACAGTACCACATAGCCCAGGGACAACCAAGTGACAATCACTAGCTACCATGGCTACATGTTCATTCAGAACCTTGGTACGAGGACAAGCCATTCCCAGCTGGATGCACAGCCTTGGCCAAACCATCAGCTATCAGTGACAGCCACTTCCAGTCTATTCACTTAACTGAAGCACTTTCTAAGAACCAAGGAAACACCTCAACTGCTGCCAAATGACAACAGAAGGATAACTGACAGTGGGAAAAGGTAAGAAGTATAGAGCGCACACACATGTACGTGACACCACTAGAATCAGGTTTCACTTGAGAGATCTAACGTTCAGTGTCCACGAATCTGGGTTTAAAACAGACTAAGAATTTCACCCATGAGTTATAACCCCAGGGAACTTTAAGGGCTTACCCAAGAAATGACAAACTAATGGTTTTAAACACATCAGGGTGCAGCTCTACTAGATCCTTGGTCTGCTTAAGTGATCTAAAACATAACCACCTATATATTGCTGTATATCTTGCTGTAACCAAGAAGATGTCTTGGTTATAAACAAGCATCTTCAGGGAGATCTGTTTCTCTTGGCTGTGTTAAAAAGCCCAAACCCCAAAACTCGGAGAAGCTGATCTTGTACAGTCAGTTTTACGAGTTGGCAATAAAACTAGGTACTCTGCTGTGACGTGTTGGTGGGATCTAAAACCAGTACTGCTAAATAATACTAGTAACACTAGCAGCACTAGCAAAGAAAAACCAGAAAGAGTCGTCAGGATTAAACTGAATGGATGTCCAAGCACCACAGTTGAGATGACCCCTACTGATGAAAGCACAAGCCTATAAATAATGCCCACAGGGCACAACAGCCTAGTGGTGCTACACAGATCATCTCAGACACATAAATAGGTCCTTGCAGATCCATTTCTGACAAATAATACCTCAGGTATAATTAAAGTTGCTCATCTCTCCTTTCAAATAAGCATCTTATTGAGCAGGCATAGAAAACTTCAATAACTCTCAAGTTCCTGAAGTTCTGGTGGGCAACACCCAGAGATTCAAACAGCATGATGCCCTTATGGAACAATACACAGCACCTCCACAACCCTTGTAAGAGCAATAATTACACAGTATCTTCTCTGACAGGAAATTTACCAGGGATTTAAAGAAAAAAACCCACAAAACCACAACCAAACAACAAAACCCCCCAAAAAGCAGTAATCTTTCACTGAGCCTCAGGCGTCAATGACTTGGTCATCGTTGTGGTGGGTTTTGTTTTAGTTACCAGGAGTTTCTGCGCAAAGACCTTCCTGAGAGGTTGTGGAGTCTCTTGCTCTGGAGAGATCCCAAACACATCTGGATGCCATCCTGGATTACTTGCTCTGGTGAACGTGTCAGAGCAGGGGGTTGGACTGGATGATCTCCAGAGCTCCCCTGAACCCCTATCATTCTGTGGTGTATACCACTGACAGCCCTTTGCTGGTTTGTGTTGGTGAGGATCTGGGTTATTGGGACAAGAACTAGAGTTTCTGTGGTGTTGTTTCAGCACCCAGAAACCTTGGGCTGCAGAATTACAGCAAACCCAGTCCCCTTTCACTCATTTTAGTGCAGGCTGCAGTCCATTCTATCAGCTTCAGCTGGTAGGGTGCTGCCAGTCTGAAGAGTGTGATTTGCATACATTGAGAGAAAAAAAGAAGCCTGACCTCACACACACACAAAAAAACCCCAATAGGACCAAGTGCACTGCATACACACAGAGAACTCCTCCAAATTAAACCGGCCTGTTCTACCGTGCCCCAGCTTGGTGCAGTGACAACACTGCGTTCACCCTCTTGGCTGACAGTGAATGGGATATTTCTTAATCACAGTGTTTTGTATTGCTCTGCCACTAATTAGACAAGTTCTTGACAAGCTGGGACACAGAGGAACTCTTCAGCACTGCAGAGGCACACTGGGCACCTGTGATACTGTGCAGGTGCCCAGGTACCCTATGAGAACATCCTGTAAAGGAAAGTTCCCTCTCCCAAGGTCTTCGATTGTCACTTCTCACTCGAGGCAGTCACCTGTGGTGCCTCAGCTCCAATTCTTCCTCAGCTCTGATTTAACACAGCAATTAGGACACCGCCAGCCTGGCGACGAGAGGATATGAACTGAATGATGGTCTCCACGAGTTCAACCCCTTCTTCTCTCTCATGTGCAAAAGTCGACTTCTTTCAAATTAGCAGGATCCATGCGGGTCTGGCCCCAGCTGATGAGCATCTCTCGCTTGCTGGGTGGAACACAGAGCACAAAGCCCCACATTTGCGAGGAGGCACTCAGGAAATCTTGTGATCAATATGCAGCACGGATCTCTGCACTACAGCAGTTACATTATCTTGTGTGGCACATGCACTGTTCCCATGGCAACCAGCATCCTTCATCCAACTCCATTATTATGGCTATTTGGGGCTTTCAGAATCTCTGGTGTCCAAGCCATGGCTCAGAGCTACTTTGTACTAATAAAGCCTCAAGAATAGATACAAGTAGAAAAGAAGAAAACACAGCAAACTCTGTTTTGCTCATCCATAAGCAACATGGAAAGCAAGAAGTAGCACGGGAGATGCAGTTCGATCAGCTGGGGGCAAGTGACTCTTACATAACAGTCTTTGTGGAGCAAGACAAGCACAGAGCGAATTCACCACAGCCGTTCGATTCCGGAAAACTAGCCATCCGCTCGCTCAGTCAGTCAGTCTGCTGACGAAGAATGGCTTTGTAAGAGGTGCTGGAAACAAAGAGTCTTTACTGCGCTTTCATTACAATACTCATTCCTCTATCACTGATGTAAGAGACACCTTTGTCTTTAAGAAGGACTGAGTTTGTAAGTGGCTGCGGAACAGTTGGAGAAAATAATTGGATTTGGACCGTTTCACGTTAAATTTTAAAGGGCTATTAGCAAAATCTATCATCTTTATAGTATAATCTATATTTGGGTATTTTAAGTATGTTTCCTCAAGCAATAACACCACCTTAATGTTTTTTCCCCGGAGTGGGGGTGGGGAGCATTTAAGCATCTTCACATCAAAGCACTACAGCAACCTCGTTACCCCTCCATACAAGGTTCCTCTTAGTCATCGACCAGGGAATTCAGGGCAGAAAACAAGTTAATTTATTAAGTTGACCTTTGACAAATCATCCCTCAGTTGGTAGCTGGAGGTTTTATCCCTGTGAAACATACAAGGGTCAGCAGGGACAGAAGTGCTTTTAAGTCTGAGGGCTCGAAGGCTCTTAAACAGAACTGTTGAAATAAATCGAGGCGGCTCCACACTAGGAAATGCCCTCAGCGCTGACAAAGGAGACAGAGGCTGCTGAATCCAGCTCATCTTTGGCTACACTTCAGCTTCTGGTTAGAAAGAACAGTAACTCTGTATGTGCCTTGGCCACCATCTGCCTCAGCTCTGCTGGTCACACTCAGGCCAGGTACACCCACAGCTGTTGGAGGCGTGTAAGGTCAAAAGCAAGGTCAGTCTTCAGAACAGCCCCCCCTCAGGGAGGTGAAGAAAGCCAGCTGATACTTTTCTCATAACTCCCTAACCCCCTTCACACAGCATCCAGGCATCAAGAAGAACCAAGCCCACATTGACACTACCCCTGCAAACAGCTGGGAGAACAGGTCTTGGGAGGCTGTCCTGCTGCTGCCACACTTCAGCTCCAAAGCAGACCCTGTATTCCAAACTAGAGCCCAGCAAGGCCCCAGCAGATCCTGTATGGAAAGTATGTAGGGAAAAGCATATAAAACATTACTTGCTCTCAGCTGCTGCCATTGTTACATGAACACAGTGCTGCTGGAACCTGAAAGCCTCCTGACCTGCCTGTGCCCTCACCAAGCAGGTCCTGCAGCCATTGGGTGCAACTCAAGTGTTTTATCAGCTCCGATACCGGTGTCTGCACTGATGCTGCCTGTCCAGGTAGGTGAGTCCCTTCAGAAAAGCAAAAGGCAGCACAATTACTGTCTGAGAACCTAACCAGTTCCATGACATTTTATGTGTCTTCATGTTTGCTGCTCAGCTGTGGGGCAGATCCTGAGACTTGGCCATGTCTGGCAGCCAGTGAAATCAATGGGATTGTACTCAAGCCATTTGTGCCACTGAAGCCCACAAAGCAGCTTAACATATTTAATCATATAGCTGTCTGCTCTCAAAGAGTTTGGAAGATGAAGAGGCATGGAATTTTCCATGGTTCCCTTTGGGACCTGCATGAGGAGTTTGCACAAGTCCAGTGTTCCTGCTCATGGGCTGGAAAAACCATTTCCACAGAGATATGGAAGGATGTTCCAGGAATATTTAAACTGCTCTTCCTTTTGTTGTGCTTTGAAACAGGGACAGCTGCTGCTTCCAGTTCAAATGCAAGATCCCCATCACCCTCTGGTGCATGACCAGCAAGAGACACTGAAGTGTGACTGCAAGGTGAAGAAAGCCTGTGCAGGGAGCTGAGGAAGATGGCTTTGTGTTACCCTGAAACCCATCTGCTGAGCTAGGGAGGAGCTATCAGGAAAGAGCAGCAAGATCCTTGAGGAATTACATTCTTTGTGAAACGTTAAAGCACTGTTCAAATAAGCCCAGTTAATTTCAGTTTTGGAGGGTTAGATGGTGCTCAGAGTTTTCTCTACTTGCACATTCCTCAGAACACACTCCTCGGGTTGCTCTGTAATCAAATCATAGTTAAAGCATTGGGGTCATTTTATCAAGCCCTTCCTGATACTGGTAGTATTTACAGAAGGCAGAGATGCAGAGTGCAACATTTCCAGCATCAAGGCTCTTTATCCAAGCAATAATAGGGATTTGTGCTGGTGTGACTGTCTGAGTGTCTCCTTAGGCTTTCATTAGCCTTTACGAACAATCAAGGAAGGGAGGAATATGAGACAATGCCCTTCTTGTTAGATTCATAAGCAGAAGCCATGTTTTATTCCTGGGGTACTTGTTTTTGAAACAGCTGTCTCGTTTCATCTCAGCCGCACTGAGAGTGCGGACATACAGAGGGGGGAACAGTCACAGAATCACAGAAGTACTGAGGCTGGAAAAGACCTCTGAGCTCATCAAGTCGTTGTAGCCTGGAATTAAGAGATAAGTTAAATAGCAGTATTGCCTGGCTAGAGAACAAGGGGTTCTTCTTGAGCACCGTAGCAGTTGCCAGATGGAGTCTGCACAAAAAGACCAACCTCATAACCATCAGGTAAACCTCCTGAGTTGCACCACCCTCAAATGGATGAATTCCAGGTTCAGGCTGGTGAGGAGCTGGTGGTATGTGACCTTTGCCTTCAGAGGCTTGTTGTAAGACACACATCAGGAGAAGGGTGACTGCAGATAGTACAAACTCTCCCCCTCCCCTACAACACCCACTACTCAAAAGTGATGAAGATGCTGAGCAAACCTCTCCCAGGAAATGGCTTGTGTGTCTTGAGCTTACTTTTGTCCATTTGGAGGGAGGAAAAACAGAATTAAAAAAATTTAATGATCAGATATAAGACTGGGACAATTGTTCCTCTGTGACTTGGTCTAGGTGATCCTGCTGTGGCAGGGGGATTGGACTAGATGATCTTTCAAGGTCCCTTCTGATCCCTAATGGTTCTATGAATCTACTTGGGAATTTATAGTTTGGCTTGAAAAGAGCATGTGGATGGCTAAGCATCTCTACTTTGAAAAGATGTGTTGGTGGGGAATAAACATCACAAAACTGACTTACTCTTCATTCCTCCGACCCTAGATTACACCGTTTTGTGAAATTACAGCAGGAACCTCGACTGCGTAGGCACTGCTTGATGGGCACATGACTAGAGCTGCTATGGAAAGCACCGTTCCTTCCCTGAGCACTTCCCGTTAGAGCATCATTCTAGTTAAACATCCGCATCAAACTCTTTTACATCGAGGAGATTCAAACTGCACAAAGACTACGCCAAGCCGCGCTTCAGCATTAAGCGCTAAGTTTGCCAACAGCTTATCGTATCTTTTGAAACATAAAGGTCAAAACTGGAATCGAATCGGCATTCCCCAGCTGAAGTCACTCCACTTATTCTTCAGTAACGCTTATTTCTGAGTAACGAATTATTTCGGAGGTGATTTAGAGTACAAGAGTTGGAAAGAGCGATTCCTAAATACGCATAATTTGGTCTTAACTAGCCTTTTCATCTCCAAAAAGATAACAGTGCTACCAGCATGTGAGGCTTGCTTCAGGATTGGGGTTTATTTTCTTCAGGGTTTTTCAGTAGTTGTTTTTGTTGTTGTTTTTACTGTTTTATTGAAGTTTCTTTAAATGGACAGCAGTGGCACATTGGAATTCCTACCGAGTGAGACAAACAACCGGGCTCCTGAGACACCAGAGCAATCACTCCAAGCACTACACTGATGACAGCTGAAGTCCAAGGACTTGGACCCATTATGCCTTGTGGGTTCCCTGAACCCCACAGGGTTTTTCCATGACAGAGCTGTCATTAGCCCAATACAAAGCAGAATTACTGCAAGATTTCCTGCACGCTTGAGGCTGATCAGAGTAGGAAACAGCAGAACATTAATGTCTATGGCTTGAGTCTGTTTCCTTAGGGAAAACCAGAGCGTGACCTCTCGAGCTGATGCTGGCCCAACACCAGTAGTGCAATGACAGCAGCTTTCAGTCCTTGGGTTGCAGATGACATCAGTGCTACTATGGATGTGGTCAGCATCTTTTGTGTTGGGGGCTTGCACGTTGGCCAGATCATGAACAAATTATTGTAAAATACAACCCCACAAAAATAGACACAACCAAGGGCTTCCTGGAACCTAACAGTGTGTTGTTCGTGTTACACAACTTCCCTTCCTCAAATTCCTTCGTAATGGAATAAAGGGTAGAGTACACATACAAAAAAGCATACATTTTGAAATAGTTTCCTAGTATAGGAGGGACCAAAGCATTCTGCCACTAGCCCTCGTTGTGCAGCTGGCCGGTATTTTTCCATCAGTAAAGAAGATCCAGGTGTAGATTAATTTATTTATCTGGTTACCTTCCAACCTGACTGACCCAAACACATTTCAAGCATCCAGCAGCTAGTGTTGCCCTTCCAGAAGGCCATACAAGTTTTCTGAGAAAGTATCAGATTTTAGAGGAATTACATTCCCCTCCAAAATCTAAATTTAAAAAAGTAAACCAAATAATCCACTCGGTGCTTCACTCTACTGTTACACAGGGCTTGTGGCAAAAGCCAAAGCACTGGCTGCCCTCACCCTGACAGCCAAAGGACGTGCTTCTGGGAGTGGGGAACAAAGCATCCCCGTTGCTAGGAGTTCCAGAGCAGCTGTGGGGTTCTTAACCCAGGTGTGGGATAATTCAGCAGTGGTCTGAGGTCCGTCTAGTCTTCTGCTAGACACTAAACATCTAAAAGATTGCATTTCTTACTGCTATTCATACAACAAAAGACTTCTTTGCTTTGTCCATTGCTTTCCTGAGCCACTGCAATAACTGACATTGTCTTTTACGTGAGATCTGTCACCACTGTGAGGTGTTCTCTGCCTCTATCTAGCCGCGTCTGCGCTGCCATCACCTCCTCAAAGAGGTCAGGCTGCAGCATCAGCCTTCCGTTACAAGCTTTCAGAAAGGTGCACCGCTCTCTGCATTTTACGTAACCAAGTGTGTGACCACAGTCAAAGCCCAAGCATGCAAATGCCACGGATGACCATCTAACAGGCAGTGGAAAGGCACGGCTACATCCCCCAGTCCAGACTCATTTTTCGTTTCCATCGTTCAGGGCAAGAGCGAGTTAGAAGAAATCACGGCAAGGAGAAAAATCCTAAGATAACTCGAAAAGAAATTGTCACCAAAGATTCTCTTCAGAGATAACCTTTTTTTTCCAAATCACTTGTTCGTAGTTGAGTCATCCCAGAAAGAATCTAAAGCTTGTGGAAATTTGTCACTGTATATAGGATGACGAGTGCAGAAGACTTACAGATTATTTAGAGATTTCCTTTCTGCATCTGCAGCTTGGATGGCACTTACCTGGTGAATATATTCAAATACACAGCCAAAAACATCTTCCCCCACCGTCTTCCTACTTGTTCCCAGTCCTCATGTTCAATTACTACTCAGTTATCCTTAGAAGTGTCATCAGTGCTGTGGCACTTCAGCAGTAATAGAAGCATCACAGCAGCAGTCAGTATCTTCAGTAAATACATTAACCATCAACCAAGGCCACACTAACAAACCAATGTTTGCTTTGAAACAGCAGTCAGCAGCCCACCGCGGTCATGAATCGAGTGAGACAATGTGTGCAGCCTCTGAATGATATGAGACACACTCAGCTTTCAACTTCACCAAACCAAACTATGTGCTCACTAAAGCAGACGTGACCATGGCTCTGCTTCTCCCCTTTGCTGCAGCCACATGACACAGTCAGACTTACACATGTGAAATACACGCAGCCCCAAATCAAGCGTGCCAAACTCATCGAGTATGAAGAAATCCACAATCACACAACAGTTTATCACTAAAACAACTGCCTCACATCTACACAGGCCCACGCAAGATAAAAACAACTGTTAAAATCCAGCCATCTGTGCTGAGCATCACCAGACAACAGTGCTTGGACCTTTCACCTCAAGAAACAAGACCGCCCCAATTTCTCATTCATTCTATTACTTCTAACAAATTAGAACTTCCTTATAAGGAGTTCCCTGTGATGCCAGTGTCAATATTAAAATGCTCCAACTTATAAATGTTTAAATTGTGCTACCCAGTTAAACAAGTAATAACAACAACGGAACTGTCAATCCTTAACACAGCAGTAACAGGGCATTTTCTGTCAGATTTCGTCCATTTACCATCAGGGATCGAATTTATTTTTGGAAGAGAAGGAAGAGAGCAGCTGATGTGCCCTCTGTTCCCCTTGTCTCACCTGAAGCACTCAGATTCACACCCACTGCTCCTCAGCAGAGCCCATTTCAAGTCGGTTTGAGCTGCCTGTGAAGTTTAAGCCACTTGGGCACCCGCGTGCAGATGTAGTGAGTTTTAAACCACCGTCATTCCCATCTCGAACTCCACGTTTAAAGCACAGGCTGCTGCGTTGCACAGGTTTGGAAGAAGTTAGGATCAGCCACTGTCCCTTTAACATTCCACCTCGTGTCCAAGAAGAACGCTATTTTACTAGAGCTCAGTATGATTCACTGGAATTTGCCAGGCAGGTCAGGAAATCCCCTGAAGCAGAGGAAGAATATTAAAGAGATGGGACATGTATATCAAATCTCATTACTGTTCTCTTATGAGAATCAATCAAGTGAAAAGACATGATGATGTCATTATGACATCATTTACTTGGGGATTAGAAATTCATAGCTACTTAGCAACCAAAGCTGTCCAATACAGGAGTAAGAGATCCAGTGGAATATGTTTTCATCTGACCCATTTACCACAAGACAAATATTTGTCCACTCTTGTCCCCAGAGCCCATGAGGCAGCTGATAATCCAAGAAGCCCCTCATTCCCCGTGCAGGGCACGAGAAAGAAAACATCCTTTGTGCCATTCTCAGTAATATCCAAGCACACCATTTTTCCACCTCGTAACAGCTAATATGGTCTCTCACGATCATTTTCCTTTTCACCTTCTCGTAGACCTAATCCCTAGAAAAGGCTGAGCCGACTTTATTATTTTAAAGAACTGCCGTAAACTCAAACCTCGTAGAGTCAAGACTAATACAATTGCCTAAGATCACGAGTTTAGGCATTGTGCTTATGGCCACGAACAAAAGGCAATAACGCCAAGCCTCAGTATCTCAGAAATTCCAAGGGAAACGAAAAATAAAGAGCTTTGTGTCTGACAGAAGGGACTTGGTCACTCTAGTCATGGGGCTATTTCTGGGACTGCAAAGGGTTTGATGCCCGGAGTCTACGCTCTGACCTGATTTTCTTTAAAGTTCACTCATCTCCGCTGAAAATACAGTTTAAAGGAGTTCTAAAGCGGCTGAGCAAAGATAATGCATGAGCTGAAATCACAGCGAACGCCTCGGACCCATCAGCAATCGGCAAAGCGCGCAGCCCGTTACCAACCTCCCGCGTCCGCAGACCCGCGCTACGAACCGAGCGGGGCACCCCGACACCTTTGCGGGAACCCAGAGAAAATAAAACACTTTGCCACCTGCAGGGAACTTTCATCGGGGCTGAGGCTGCTCCACGACACCAGAGCGACCCTCTCTGCCTTCCTCGAAACGGACGGACGGGCGGCCGGCAGCGGGTTTCCGCGCCCGAGCAAGTCTCGAGGTGTCCCCGCAGCCCCAGGACCCGCCAAGAAAGGACTGAAGGCGGCGGTCGAACATGAACACCCTACCTGCAGAGAGAGGGAAAGGAGGAAGAGCCGCCGCTGCCGACGCCGCTGCCCTCCCCGAGCGATCCTAATGTTCATTTAAAGCTCGGCGCCCGCCGCTCTGCCGCGGCCCCCCCGCGCAGCAGCGCCCGCGCAG
>JAOXOE010000745.1:2448829-2464823 GCA_028565055.1 Phoeniculus purpureus | reverse complement strand
TCCTGCTGTTGCAGGCGGATTGGACTAGATGATCTTTTGAGGTCCCTTCCAATCCGTTATGATTCTATGATTCTGTGTGATTTTGTGGAGGGTGTTCAAGGCACAAAACATACAGCAGGAAGCAGTCCTTGTTCTCACAGGCTCACAATTACCAGATAAGCTCAAGCACGAAAAGTAACATGGCAGAGCAGTAGCAGAGCTTGCAGTCAAACATCATAGAGCCGTAGGGTTGGAAGGGACCTCCAGAAGTCAGCTAGTCCAACCCTGCTACAGCAAGCAGGGACATCTCTAACCAGACCTGATTGCCCAAGGCCTCAACAACCCTGACCTTAAATATCCGCAAGGATGGGGCCTCTACCACTTCTCTCTAGGCAGCCTGTTCCAGGGATCCACCACCCTCAGATTAAGGAACTTTTTCCTCATGTCCAGCCTCAATCTGATCTTTTTCAGCTTCAAACCATGACCCTTCACCCCTATCATTCCCCACCTTATTGAATAGCTCTTCTGCTGACTTGTTGTAGCTCCCTTCAGGTACTGGAAAGTCACCACCAGGTGCCCCCAGAGCCTCCTCTGAATAACCCCAGCTCCCTCACCCTATCCTTGTAGCAGAGGGGCTTCAGCCCTATGACCATTTTTATGACCCACTCTGGACCTGGTCCATCAGGTCCCTGCCTTTTCTGTACTGAGGGCTCCAGAGGTGGACACAGGACTCCAGGTGAGTTCTCACCAGGGTGAGTAGAAGGGCAGAATCTCCAATCTTGATCTGCTGCCCATGCTTGTGCTGATGAAGTCCAGTATGTCATTTGCCTTCTGGGACACAACTGCACAGTGGTGGCTCGTGTCAGCTTTTTATTCACTAGTACCCTCAGTTCTTCTTCCAGACTGTGACTAGCCTAGCTAACATTTTGGCTGGGGGCTGACCCCACTGACACAATCCTCTCTTTCTCCTTCTGTCTCAATACAGATACGCCCCCAGCACCCACTCTGCTCAAACCCCAGCCTCTGCTCCTCCTGGTACTGGTACTCTGCTCCTCCTGCTCTCCCTCAGGCCCCATGTTGCCTCATCACAGCCCCTACCTTGACACAAAGTGTGCTGAGAAAGCTCAGTAGCTTTTTATCCCCACTGTCCCTTACTCCACATTTAATAATTACGTGCCTTGTTGATGAATAGCATCTCACCAGCAAGCAACGGTGATCACAGGCAATTCACATTTCCTGTGGACATTATGAGTTTTGAAAATGACATTACAAACCACCTTCAGGTCACAAAGTCAAGTACTGAACAAAGAGGAAGTGCTGGAATTACACTTGCCTGCAAAACCTTAATTGAGCCCTTTGTTCACGGAGCATTATGATAGAGACTTTAATTACACGAACACAGACTATTTTTTCCACATCTAAATGCATAGATGTGCAAATTCTCAAGCAGTTGACTTGATTACAAGTAGCATAATATAAAAGTCCAACAGTCTATTGATATTGAGTCAGATTGCAGAAATTCCACATATTCACTGCAGCAGCTGACTATATTGGGAGACTATGCCAAGAGCTGAACAAATGAAATCAGATTACTGCAAATGACAAGGAACAAATAGCCAGGAAAATATATAGCAGAGCCACAGGAAAAAAACCAGTGCGGTGAACACTAGACAACAAATCAGCCTGAGCTGAAACAAATAGATCTTATGAATAAATCTTATGAGGATAGATTGAGAGAGTTTGGGCTGTTCGGTCTGAGGAAGAGGAGGCTAAGGGTAGACTGTATTGCTCTCTACAACTATCTTAAAGGATATAGCAGAGATGTTGGTGCTGGTCTCTTCTCACAGCTCATTAGTGACAGAACCAGAGGGAAGGGCTTCAAGCTTCAACAGGCTAGGCTTAGAGTAGACATCAGGAAAGATATCTTGACGTAGAGAGCGGTCGGGCACTGGAATGGGCTGCCCAGGGTGGTGGTTGAGTCCCCATCTCTGGAGGTGTTTACAAGTCACTCAGATGCAGTGTTGGGAGATCTGGTTTAGGGGTGGACTTGCAGAGTAGGGTTGATGGTTGGACTCGATCATCCCAAGGGTCTTTCCAACCTGAATGATTCTGTGATTCTACGAGAGCGAGAGTTCTAAAGCTGCCCACAAATAACAGTTAATCTTTCCTCTGGTCTCAGTAAAACAGACTAATCGCAGTGCTGCAGCCACTTTTTATTGGATGACTCCAAAGACTAAGCCATAAAAAATCCAGGGTCAAAGCCTACGTTTGAAATACACATAAAAAATTAGAGGTGACATCTTGGCCTCTAGGTCTTCTTCCGGCTGAAGAAAAAAAAAGAAAAAGGTTAATTTCAAGGTTAGAACTAACCTTGTTCTATTTTTTCCCCCAGAGCCCAAAGCAAAGCTCATGGCCAACACGTCACCTCTAATATTCTTTGCTATCTCAACTATGAGCTTCAGATTAAAATTTTCTCTTGGGTTTTGCAGGCGGAATGTTAATGTACTGTGGATTCTGTTGCAGTGTGAAGAAGCTTGGTTTGATCTTCTTGTAATTGCTGGTCAGCTAGGCACAGAGACTGGCAAATGTTGATGGCAACGTTACCGCTCTTTTGCACTTCAGAGAGAACAACGCAGGGTGGAGCTGAACAGGTGCGAGCTACGCCTGGACAGCAACAGAAGCAGCACAAGGAAAGGATTTGTTAGCCATCGGTTTATTTTTCCTTTCAATACCTGAGAAAAACCCTTGGAGACACAGGAGCATTTCCAGTTGCTACCTGAGGAGCAGGTAGAGAGTTCTCTTTCGCTAGGTGCTGCGTATATTTCGTTCCTTAATCAATGCAGGCATTTGATCCCTCTCAGTTTTCTGGAGCCAATTTTGAGACCAGCCTGGGAAGTTTCATACGTTGCATATATCATATGGGTAACAGGATAAGACTGAGTCTTTAATTTTAAAGAAATAAGATATTTCTTTAATATAGTCCTTTCCTCTTAATTTCTTTGTCACTCGAATTCCTCAGTTTACTCTCAGCTTCTCATAACCAATCTTCATAAAGTCTGAATAGACCACTTACACCATACTGGGCTGATCTGAAGGAATGGGAGACAGTCTCTGGGCAGCCCAGCAGTGTAGATTCCAGTTGCCCCACGTTACCTTAATGCTGGAAATATGTGAGTGCACACCTGTTCCCAGACGCATCCCTTGGTCAGCTTATAGAGTGACTTCCAAATTGAAGCTGCACGCTGCTCTGACCAACAGGTTTGCTCATGTGAAAATCTAGTGAGGTGTTTAGTACAGGCCTGATGGGGTTTGCCTAAGGTTTCTTCTATAATGGTATCTTCAGTGATGTCAGGATATGCATGAGTCTTACTTTTCATATTTATCCTTCTCTAGGTGATCCTGCTTTATCGGGGGCTTGGACTACTTGATCCTCGGAGGTTCCTTTCAACTCCTACCATTAAATCACCCCTGTGATTTAATGACTTTTGCACATGAATCTCCCCTGTCTGACCTCATTCTGATCTGATCTCCAGAGCAGAGCATCCGTTTGAAAAGCACAGTGTCACTGAACCTTTGGACAAGAGAGCCACCAGCACTGGCCATGGCATTTCCCATTACACTGGCCTGCAGGATTGCCTGAGCCATTACCATCCCCTAGAAGCAAAGTGCTGGGTATAGAACCACCAAGTACACTGCAGTGGGCACATCCTGGCTCAGATCATTTGGTGCTGGAGCATCTGCCTGCCTGACTCCTGGGCTGCATCAGGAGAAGCATGGTCAGATCAAAAGAGGAGATTCTGCCCCTCTACTCATCCTGGTGACACCTCACCTGGAGTCCTGTGTCCAGCTCTGGAGACCCAACACAAGAAGGATGAGGTGTTGTTGGAGGGGGTCCAGAGGAGGCCACAAAAAATTGTCAGAAGGCTGGAGCCCCTCTCCTACAAGGACAGGCTGAGGGAGCTGGGGGTGCTCAGCCTGGAGAAAAGAAAGCTCCAGGGGAAACCTTACAGTGACCTTCCAATCCCCGAAAGGGGCTGTCAGAAGGCTGGGGAAGACTGTTCACAAGAGCAAGGAACAATAGGATGAGGGGTCATGGTTTGAAGCTGGAAAAGGGTGGATTGAGCTGGATAGGAGGAAAAAGGTCTTGTATCTGAGGATGGGGGATCCCTGGAACAGGCTGCCTAGAGAGGTGGTGGAGGCCCCATCCCTGGGGCCATTCAAAGTCAGTCTGCCTGGGGCTCTGGGCAATCTGGTCTGATGAGTGATGGACTTGCTTGTTGTAGAGGGGTTGGACTAGGTGACCTTAGGAGGTCCCTTCCAATTCTGTGATTCTGTGACTCTTCAGAGCATGGTGTGGGATACTTGGTCTTTATTTCACATTACTGAGCTGAGACTTTGGCTAATTTTCCCCATTACATGAGACAGTCAAGGAGAATTTTACGTTGCAAATACTTCCCCCGTGGCTCACAGACTGGAGTGTACAAATATAGTCCACAGACCAAAAAAAGCTACAGGGCAAAGCTGTCAAAAGCAGTGTCACGCCCCTGTTGGTAGCGGAGCTGTGTATGGGGAATGCCGAGGGCATAGCTGGGCCTCCACGTGCTGCTTGGGGACTTTATCTGGTGCAATTAAAACCAAGAAGAAGGGTGCTGAAGGTCAGGGAACGAACGTTAAATCTTTCTACCTAACGATGTTCTTGTCTTGTAGAGGAGTATTTCATGGCTGCCCTAACAAAGCCTCACAGCTGGGCTCTGGTCTGAAGTGTGATGTGTTGGGAAGCACAGCACAAGGCAGCCAAGAGAAACCCACCAATGAAAGGATCCCTCCTTTATGGGTGACAGAGCAAGAGCAGGAATCAGAGACATTTCGCTGGGTGAGAGAAGACTCAAGTCCATGACGTGGACATAACGATCTGCTCTCTCAGCAATCTGACCCTCAGAGGAATCCTCTATTCACAAGAAGTGAAACAAATGGCACGGGGGCAATTGAAGTCCACTAACGATCATAACAAGATTATAGCCCCCTCGGCAAAGTCACCATCCATAACACAAAAAGTAATACAAGTCCACCTTCTGACTATGTTTTCCTTAAAAAACAACAAAATCATATATAGCTTCCAATTTGTTTCTTCAGTTGGTGACATGGACTGTCCTGCAGGCTGTGCTGCCATTCAGCGGGACCTGGACGAGCTGGGGAGCTGGGCGGGGAAAAATTTAATGAGCTACAGTAAGGGCAGTGTAGAGTCTGGCGTTTGGGCAAGAACAACCCCAGGCTGGGGACTGACGTGTTGGGGAGCAGTGTAGGAGAAAGGGACCTGGGGGTCCTGGTGGACAGCAGGATGACCATGAGCCAGCAGTGTGACCTTGTGGCCAAGAAGGCCAAAAGCATCCTCAAGGGTGGATCAGAATTGGTGTGATTAGAAGATCAAGAGAGGTTCTTCTTCCCCTTTACTCTACCCTAGTGAGACCACATCTAGAATACTGTGTCCTGTTCTGGGCCCCTCAGTTCAAAAAGAAGGACACAGAACTGCTGGAGAGAGTCCAGCGCAGAGCCACAAAGATGATGAAGGGACTGAAGCATCTCCCTTATGAGGAAAGGCTGAGGGAGCTGGGTCTCTTTAGCTTGGAAAAAAGGAGATTGAGGGGTGACCTCATTAATGTCTATAAATATGTGAAGGGAGGGTGTCGGGAGGATGGAGCCAGGCTCTTCCAATGTCATCTGATGATAGGACAAGGGGCAATGGGTGTAAGATGGAACATAGGAAGTTCCATATGAATGTGAGAAGGAACTTCTTCCCAGTGAGTATGACAGAGCACTGGAACGGGCTGCCCAGGTGAGTTGTGGAGTCTCCTTCTCTGGGAGTGTTTAAAACCCACCTGGACACGTTCCTGTGCAACTTGGTCTAGGTGATCCTGCTGTGGTGGGGGGATTGGACTGTATGATCTTTCGACGTCCCTTCCAATCCCTAATGTTCTGTGATTCCGTGAACACCTGGTAGCTGACCACTTCCTGTGATTTGGTGTGCTTTGTGACTCATCAGGCAGGGAACAAGAAGTTCACTGTTCCCACAACAGAAGAAGCCAGTGTGGAAGGTGCAGAGGAAGTGAAGGCACAAGTAGCTTCAGTGGAGAAATGGTTTTCTGATCTCCTTTGAAACACACACCATGTTTTCCAGCAAAGGGTGTCTGTGTAGAACACAGTGCTCGATTTAAAGACTTTGGGTTGGAAGGGTGAAGAAAGAAATTATCTTCAGCATTTCCATGTGCTGTTACTTGTCATCCATGAGTCAAAGCTGCCTTGTCCATGGATCCAAGCCTGCATCATGTGCACCCAAAGGCTGACATACCATCTCCTCTGTATATTGCAGCAGGAAACTTATTCTATTGCTGTTCCCAGACATCAGCTTGCAGAGCTTTTCTAACTAGCTGAGCATGGCAGGTTTACAGGATGGACAGCAGCAATGAAACCCACTCCCTGGTCTAACCCCCCCATTAAGAGCACATCACAAATGAGATGAGACCAAAAACATATGAGATATTAAAAAGATGAAGAAAGAAGACTGTTTGTTAGCTTAGCTTTGACTTCACCCTCCCATAGTCCAATTAAATGTCAAGGACAGGACGTTACTCTTGTGTCAATGGAAGGAAGGCTGCAGTCAGTACATCGCCTACAGTCTGTGCTTTGCGAGACCAGTCCAAGTCGCTGTGTCCAGAGGCTGTTTTGCTGTCACCTAGCTGCTTGGAATCATCTCCTCCATGAAGAGCCACATCTAGCTACAAGGATACAACACACTCAGTTTTCATTTATGCATCAATGTGCCGGTAAGAGGAGCACAGGCTAATAATTCTCCTCCATGGCAGTAACTTTAGAACCATTGCTTTTGGAAAGAAGCAAAGTAGCCTTGTTTTCAGTCCTATCCAAACGAGGACACATCACAGGCTACACACCAGTGGCTCTATAAGATGGTAGTATCTGAACACAGTAAAGTCTCTTCTCGAGCCCTGTATTTACCTCCAGTACCTATTAGATCCATGTCTCTACTCTTGCCAAACACCAAACATGCTCATTATTGCTTTTTCTAAAGAAAGCAGCAGCTCTGATTTCCATCCCAATCATATCACGGTGCAAGTGCCTTAAAGCTCATGTGAAGTGTTGCCTAGCAACAGCGCTAAGCCTGGTGGGATCATCCCTCTCCTGATTTTTGCATCGATATTTTGATTCCCAAGGATGCTGTGTAATAATGAAATAAACCACTAACTCTGTTTCCTTACCTCAGAACTTAATTAATGCTGTTACTGCTGTGAAAGTCACTGCTTTCCAAAATGTCTAACTATTGCATCAGCTCTCCTAGGGCATTGGGGAGGAACACATAGCAGCGGGTCCACCTGAGGAACCACAGGTTTCAAAGAAACAGCATCCAGAGGTGCTCTCAGTGCTCCTAAATTAATACAAAAGTCACTATTTGCAGTGAAGCCATTGCTGGGTGCAACTTCAGAGCTGACAGAACAACTACGTACAATCCCTGCTGGTCACCCTTGGAAGGTCAACATCAGCAGTCACTCTGTGTGACAGGTCTGTTCTACACTTACTAGTTAAATAGAGAATTGCTAAAGGAAGAATTGTGGCACCTCAGAGTATCTAAAATCAAGTAACCAATAAGCTGAACTGATCAAACAATTATTTGGAGGAGGAAGGGCTACACATGGGTAACCATTTCAGTCTGAGGGGACTGCTCTGAGGACATCTAAACTCAATGGTAACGGAGTTCCACACGTACAACTAGTGTAAGGCCTGGGAATTCAATATTGATGTACAAATGGATTTGCCTTAAATCTAAGCTGAAGGAAAGGACAGAAATGATTGTGCTTAAGAAATTCTTGGGCTGAGAGTTGAAAACGTCATGTTCCATGCTACCTCAGCCCTAACACCATGCCACCTCAAAGACACTAATACCCTTCTGAAAAGCCATCACTGAATCGAAGAGGGAACTGCATTACTCTGTCATGTTAGCTGGGCTGAACAGAGAAGTCATGGCTGTTGAGACAACCAGTGTTTTTTCTGCTGTTGATATTAATACTTATGTATTGCGACCTTTCACTTCTTAAAAGTCACAATAAGAAAGATGGGGACAGACTTCTCAGCAATGTCTGTTGTGGCAGGACAAGGAGTGATGGTTTTAAACTAAAAGATGGGAGATTTGGACTGGATATAAGGAAAAATTCATTTAAATGAGAGTGGTGAAACACTGGCCCAGGTGACCCAGAGAGGTGGTAGATGCCTCATCCCTGGGATCTCGTTCATCAGCTAGAGTTCGAAGCCCCTCTAACTGGCAGCAAGTTGCTTGAAATACGCACACAGACAGGGCCTGAGAGCTAGATGTAGTGCCCAAGAGAAACTGCAGTGATGTCTCTTGCTAGAGCTTCAGCACAACGGGCGGGATTTGGAAGTTCAGCTCACGTTCAGTACTTTGTGCTGCCCCGACAAACGCGATTCCTGGGTGGCTGATGCACTCCTGACAATAGGGATCAAAAAGTTGCCAACACACCCCTCTACAAACTAATATCTGATCGTGTAACTTAAAGAGTGTTCCAACTCCAAAGAGCCCTAAAAGGCCAGTCCAGGCTGTCTTTGCAGTACTGCTGTAAGTATTGTTTGATGGGAAGTAGGATGAGGCCATCCACAAATTCCACCTAGGAATCAATTGGCTCCCACAGAAACAGACTGGCTATCTGAGACCTTATATCTGAGTTACAGACACTGAACCTGTGACCTCCACAGCTCCACATGTACAGATGTCAGAGTTCCTCTCCAACAAGGTTTTCGTTTCTCCAGTCCCGCGTGGCTGGTAGGCACATGAGTACCAAACCTCGCACCGGTGTAGAACCTCACACCCAGCTTTAGGGAAGGTGGTAACTGTTTGCAACCTGCAGCCCAAGACACCAATTGGCACCACTCCTTCTATTTTCATAACACAAGCAGCTCTCTATAACAAATCAGTTCCAAGCAGAATGGGCTGTTTGACAATTATCCCTCAGAACAAATATTTCCAGCCCTGCGCAAAACACCACGGCTAACCAACGAAACTTAAACATCAACAGAGAAGGGATGATTGTTCTCAAATAACAGTTTTCATGCTGTTTACCCCAAAGAATGCTCCGAGCTTCTGTAGGATGAAATAAATCTGCCACTAGTTAAAAATGTAAATTCCTTAAATACATAAAAACCTAATGAGAAGGCTTGCAACGTTTCCCTTCTCCTGATTCCCACTTCTCTCTTTTCTGTCTTCCCAGAAGGCGACGCTGATTGTAATTACAGAGGGGACAAAAATACACGCTTGATTTGGTGTGGAAAAAAACCTATCTGGCAAGGAAAATGGGCTCTCAGTTGCATGTACGTGTGACTGGGCATGTGCCTGTGCTCCAGCACACGCCTGCTCCTGGTCTGAATGGTCCCACGGCCTTTTAACAGATCTTCTGTAATGCACCAAGTGCGTTTCCTATTGAAATGCCTGTAATTTACAGAGAGCATACTGCCTGGGGAGACCAGTGAGAAAAGCTGCAGGGAGATTCCACCACCAGGTTTCAAGATGAGGAGCAATGTGAACCATGGACTTGCATTGTGTAGACCCTTGAGTCAGAGAGCAGCCAATGGTGGGGCTGGTCCCAGTGCTGCATGAAGTTGGCATCTCGTTCTTCTTGAGGAAGCAAAGATCCTTCTGATATACTCACCTCCCCTTCCAACGCTTACTAAGGTCATGTCCTCTTGGAGTGTATTTCAGCAAAGTGACTAAATATTAGGGTTTTAACTATTTTATTTGGGGTTTTTTTCCCAGAGGGCAGTCCTCTGGAAAAAGACCTGGAGATACTACTGGGTGAAAAGCTGACATGAGCCACCGCTGTGCAATTGGTGACCAGAAGACCAACAGCATTCTTGGCTGCATCACAAGCAGTATGGCCAGCAGATGGAGAGAAGGGATTCTGCCCCTCTGCTCTGCCCTGCTCAGACCCCACCTGGAGTCCGCATCCAGCTCTGAAGCGCTCAGTACAAGGAGGACAAGGACCTGAGGTAGTGGGTCCAGAGGAGCCCATGGAAATGATTGGGAGCTGGAGCCCCTCTGCTACAAGGACAGGCTGAGGGAGCTGGGCTTGTTCAACCCGGAGAAGAGAAGGAAGATCTGAGAGAGACCTTCCAGTACCTGAAAGGGGCTTGTGAGAAGGCTAAGAAGAACTATTCAACAGGGCAAGGAACAATAGGACAAGGAGTTACAAATCTGGAAAAGGGTAGATTTTGCTTAGGAATCAGTAAAAAGTACTTGAATGTGAGGGTGGAGGATCCCTGGAACAGCTTGTCCAGAGAGGTTGTTAAGATCCCATGCCTGGAGCCATTCAAGATCAGGCTGAGTGAGGCTATGGGCAATCCAGTCTTGTAAGCAATAGCCCTCCTTGGTGTCAGGGGGTTGGACTAGATGATCTTTGGAGGTCCCTTCCAACTCTGATTCTATGATTCTAATTATTCCCCTTTTCTGGCTACAGGGACTAAAGTAAAGGTGTCTGCTGAGCTGCTGCCTGGAGAAATGTTGCTTGACAGAGTAGTGCTGGGGGCACACAGTGTGCCATGCGGGTTCTGCAGTGACCTAAATACTTCTGGGCGTTGGATTGTTTGAGATGAAGCACTACCAGCAGGGTACGGACTATGTCCAGACTGTTGGAATAGTTTCTGGAAAGACCTCTGCTGTGATCTGTGCTTGGATCTCCAACAGGAGCATTGGGGTTCTGGCAGATGGAATCCCAGGAGAAATGGATCACGTGAAAGGATGGAAGAGTAGAAGACTGTGGGATCCTGATCTAGTAGCAAAGTCGTAGGAACAGTCAATGACTAATTAGCTCATCCATCGTGCAGAAGCTGTAGTCTGTGAACTGTGTGTCAACCATAGCCCAGCTATGTTCTTTTCTCACCCTCTCACATAATTATTCCCAATTCATATAAGCAAAGGCTAAAAATGAGAGGAAATTTCATGATCAGCCCTTTCTAGTATCCTCATCAGGAGGTGTCTATTGTGGAATTGCCTTTACTTTGCTTTGTCCTGAGCAGAAAGATACGGAATTAGATAAATTACTGCTCTGCTCCAGCATGGACAGCCCTGTAGTGATACCTACAGCCAGCCTGAAACTAGCATCAGAAATTTTCAATATGCATGTGGGTGACCATCTCTGCAGATAGAATACTGCACAGGGTAGGCTTCTCTGGAGCGAGGCAGCTAAGCTAAGAGCCAGGGTTCAGAGATCCCTTTAGTATGGAGAAGCTCAATTTTTTATTTCAAGTTACAGTCCAGATCCTTCTCTGATTCTATTGTTTGGTGAAATGAGTAAAACAAGAACATTGTTTTATATTGTGATGTGACTTCACAGAACATCAGGGATTGGAAGGGACCTTGAAAGATCATCCAGTCCAGTACCCCTGCCAGAACATTTTCTGTTTACCACAGTATCACAGGTTGGAAGGGACCCCAAGGATGATCCAATCCAACCAGTTAAATTAATTTGGTTTAAATTAGATGGCCCAGCACCCCATCAACATGAGCCTTAAAACTCTCAGTAGCTGCAGAATCCACCACTTCCCTGGGAAGACCATTTAAGGGTCTAATTTCTGTTATGGTGAAAATCTTTGCTCTGGAGTCCAGTCAGGATCTCCTCAGGAGCAGCTTGTGTCCATCACCCCATGTCTGTTCTGTGAGATTCCTTTCGAAAAGGGAGTCTCCTTCTTCTTGGCAGCCACCCTGTTATGTTCTGGTACATGGTGGTAAGGTCCCCCATAGCCTTCTCTTCTCAAGGCTGAACTAACCCAGCTCTCTCAGTCTTCTTCCTTTATCTTTGTCTAAAAGTTTACTAGCTCTTGAAACTAAGTGGACAAGCAACAGAAGAGAAGTGCACCATGACCTTCCTTTAGTTGAGACAGAAACAGAAGTAGAAAAGGAGCTCTAACATTCCAATGCATATTAATTCAAATGCAAACTGTGCTTGATACCAGCTTTCATTGCCAGCTATGCCTGCATTAATGGCAAAGGAGTTTGAAAAGGTGTGAAAGAATTTGAACCACACAAGACCATTCGTAGCTGAGTCCTCACTTTGATGTATCCCTTGTGGATTAGAACTGGAGATGCTGAGCAGCAGGGCTCCCCCCACCCCCAAGAAGTCACTTATTTATGTAAAGAATAAGAAGGAAGATTATTCAGTGGAACAGATATCCCCTTTCTCCTACTAATGCTATTGTGTGGATGAAACTGTGGTAAAGTAACATCAAAAGATCAACTGCAAAGATGACAGCAACTCCAGGGATGCTGTTTCCAAAGACTTTGTCTCCTGATTGGAAGTCCTTCATACCTTTCTTTCATTTCAGTTTCCTTACATCAACACATGACAGTGCAGCTTTCCACTCCATGACAAAACAATGTCTCCGGAAACAGCATCGTTAACAGGCTGGTTCTTCTCTTCTTGGCTACTGATTTTCAGAAACCTTAGAGGAATTTAATGCCCTAAGCCCATTGTTCCTCTATCATATGTGCTTCAACTTTACAGAGTGCAAAAGAAGTGAGGGTGTGATGAGAAAGTGATTGCCAAAACCTCGTATGTTCCCGAAGAAATGCCTCTTAGGATAAAGATAAACAAGTTCACAAATATTTTTAGACAGAACGCTGGTTGGACGACTTTGAGAGAACACAACTTTGTGGGCTTGTCTCCGTGCTCAGCTGGGAGCACTTGATGCAGAGTTTCTCAGGCTCTTTCTCCTCTTCCCACATCTCATTGTTTCAGTACCAAAATAAAAAGCCCAGAAATCTATTTTTATAGTCGGTTGTTCTTGCTAAACGCATCTATCATCTTCTGGAAATATTGTATGTGGGTGAACTCTCTCTTTTCATGCCAAACCAGGCTGTGTTTTGCAAATACAATTCGCAATTCAGGTGGAAGACCACCAGCCTGACTCTATTCACCCCCATGCTGCTCTCATCTCCACACAAGAGACTAAGAGATTTTAAGTTGCCTGCCTTGCCCCTCCAGTTTCCTGTGTGGATTCACAGAAAAGACAGCGAGGGAACTTTGCTCCCTGCTGCTACTGCTTGGAAGTCTCTGCACGATCCATGTGTCCAAGCTATTTCTGTTGAAAGCACCTTTAAATAGCTTGTAGAACGCCTCGAGTGTGTTACGGAATTATTGGGAGTTTTGCCTCTTTAGAAGAAATGAGAAGCAAAAGCTCTGAGAAAGTAGCTCAGGATTTTATACAGCAATAAAGAACAGCGATTGAAGGGGTGTTGGATATACTAGTGCTTTGCTCAGATGGAGATACCTTTGCCTGGGAAATAACATTGGTCCTTACTTCCCCAACACATAACTGGCCATGAAATGAGCCATCTCATGCAATCTCTGTGTTAGACCAGACCTTTGCTGCTATCAGAAAATTTATTCACCAGTAATATCATGCAGAACTGTCTATTCAGCAGGTTTGGATTCCCTTCCTTTCCTTTTCCCAACCAAGATCTGGAAGCAATTTCTCGGTAGATGCCTAGAGAAAAAAAGAGAGGCAATTGTGTTCTAGAGAGTAGCTGCAAAATCTTTGGAGCAGAACAGGCACAACCTGCTCTATACCTGCTGGAACAGCTTCAGTAGTTATGGGTTTGCATCCATATATCATAAGCCCAGTGTTCTCAGCTGAGAATTTTTCTGCTAAACCCCACAGACTGGCCTTGCCTTTTGTAGCTCGGGACCCTCAGGAAGGGCTGACCTGATGCCCACTGAGGTCACTGAATGGTACCTGTGGCTTTCAGAGGATATTTGACAACACTAGCAACTGCAGTTGCTACCGTCGCATGCAAGATGATAGCAAGAGAAATGCATTGGCAGAGGACTATTAGGTTAGATTAACTACTGCTTCTAACAAGAGCATCAGGGAGACCCAAAGACAACGACTTCTAGATTTACTCATCATAGCAGAGCTTTCTGAAGAACTGATTGCTGTTTAACTATGGCTAAACTGTCCATCCACACAAGCAATGGCTGACATACCTCACACAACTCAAGGACAGAGTTCGAGAGCAGAAGTGCCAGCAAGCAAAGGGGCCGCATCCCCAGACTTCATAAACATAGTGCTGCCAGCTCTGCCTGACACTGAAGTCTAAGCCCTTGCCTACACAGAACGTGGTGCTCATTTACCTCCCCTGGAGATTTCCTCCCGTCTCAGGCAAGGGGACACCGTGTTTGGTGAAGTAGTTTCAACCTGAACTATCGGTTACACGCAATATCCTAAACAGCCCCTCCCCAACACGTTACGCTGGTGTGCGTATATAAAACACTCTACTTTCAGAGCCGCAGCTGCTGGCTTTCCTCGCTATTAAACCCTTGAGAAAGGCTGTCCAAGGACACCGTACAGAAGTCAGCAGTTTCCTTCAGCCAGACAATCAAGCTGCTTCCAGTCACTTGAGAACTGAACATCTGTTACTTAGCAACTGGGGAGGCAATTTGGGAGCAGTACACTGGCACTCTCTTCTTGCAAACCTGTCACAGACCCAGCCACTCTGTGCAATGATCCTCTGCACAAAGGCAGAAAGCTAAGGTGAGATTATACATTCCCAGAAATAAAACTTAGCTCAACGTTTCTCCATACTATACAGCTAGGGCACATCTAGTATATAGTTTTTCTCCCCAAGCACTGGACCTTCATGCAGTGACTGATCAGTCCAAAACTGTTTCTAGGTCAGAGACACAGCTGGGTGAAACGTTGGAGGGAATTAATCCATTGGTCAACAGCAAGGCCACTGGCTTTTGCGCTTCGCATAGAACATGTGTCTGCAGGAGTTCTGCAGAGAAACTGCCAATAAGCTCAAAAGCCTTAAGTTATCAATAGACACAAATCTACACAGGGTGTGTCTAAGAGTCTCCATGTTAGATACGGATGGATTTAAGGATTGGCTCACTCTGCACCATTCTTTCCAGATACAAGTTGTTAGACCCTTGTGTTAATGCCTGTATTTGCTTCTGGTACTTTGTGGATAGATCCCTCCATCCTTGGTCTTGTGTATTTGAGGTTGCAGTCCTCAACTCATTATTTCTATCACTGATTTGGACTTGGAATCGAAGATCCTACCAGCAAACTCATGACTTGGAACAACTGGTTTGATCCTCTTGCAGAAAGGGCTACCACGTTGACTTTGCAATTCTGCTGTGTTTTCTTCATGGCAAAACGCACTGCAGAAGTGAAGTCCCAGAATCACAGAACATTAGGATTTGAAGGGACCTCAAAAGATCACCACAGCAGGATCACCTAGATCAAGTCGCACAGGAACATGTCCAGGTGAGGTTTAAACATCTCCAGAGAAGAAGACTCCACAACCTCCTAAGGCAGCCTGTCCCAGTGCTCTGTCAACCTCACTGGGAAGAATTTCCTTCTCATATATTCCATCCTGACTGGGAAGAGTGGAACTTCCTATTTTCCATCTCACACCTGTTGCCCCTTGTCCTATCATTAGACGACAATGAGCAGAGCCTGGCTCCATCCTCCTGACACCCACCTTTCACATATTTATAAGCATTAATGAGGTCACCCCTCAGTCTCCTCTTCTCCAAGCTAAAGAGACCCAGTTCCACTCCATCATCTTTGTGGTTCTGTTCTGGACTCTGTCCAGCAGTTCTGTATCCTTCTTCTGGAACTGAGGGGTCCAGAACTGGACACACTATTCTAGATGTGGTCTCATGAGGGCAGAGTAGAGGGAGAGGAGAACCTCTCTTGATCTGCTAACTCACCCCCATTCTGATCCTCCCCAGGATGCCATTGGCCTTCTTGGCCACCACGGCACATTGCTGGCTCATAGTCATCCTGTTGTCCACCAGAAACCCCAGGTCCCTTTCTCCTACACTGCTCTCCAACAGATCAGTCTCCAACCTATAGAATCATAGAATCATAGAATCATAACGGATTGGAAGGGACCTCAAAAGATCATCTAGTCCAATCCGCCCGCAACAGCAGG
>JAOXOE010000745.1:2424449-2441358 GCA_028565055.1 Phoeniculus purpureus | reverse complement strand
AGGGAGCTGGGTCTGTTTAGCTTGGAGAAGAGGAGACTGAGGGGTGACCTCATTAATGTCTATAAATATGTGAAGGGAGGGTGTCAGGAGGATGGAGCCAGGCTCTTATCAATGTGATAAGATAGTGATAGGACAAGGGGCAATGGGTGTAAGCTGGAACATAGGAGGTTCCATATAAATATCAGATGGAACTTCTTCCCAGTGAGGGTAACGGAGCACTGGAACAGGATGCCCAGGGGAGTCATGGAGTGCCCTTCTCTGGACACATTTAAATCCCACCTGGATATGTTCCTGTGTGACTTGATCTAGGTGATCCTGCTGTGGCAGGGGGATCGGACTAGATGATCTTTTGAGATCCCTTCCAATCCCTAATTATTCTGTGATTCTATGAAATGGTGCTTTGGAGACACTGCCACATGAACCCAGGCAGCTGCTTTAAGGGGAAAGTCATGGCCACGAGGTGATAAAGTCTTCAAAATGAGGATTAATGTTAAATCTTAGTGGAAATCTTTTCAGAGTATCATACAAGTCCTCTCCTCGACAGCAGCCATCACTCAGGCGTTGGAAAGAGACACAATTTGGGGGTTTTGCCCAGGCAGAGAGTTCTCTGTGTCTTGCATTTTGTATTTATGAAGTTTTGGAAACCTGAAAATGTCTGAGGACTCTCTTTTTCTGCCCATTTAAATGAATGATAAAGAGGCACAATGGGAAAATGAAGGCTCCTTCCTGACACTTATTAAAAGGGTTGAGCTATTAATGCATCACCAGGGAAAAAGTAATTGATTTCACAGAGATGAGCTGGGTAATGGATTTCAGAGCTGTTCACTTGTAGCCACTAAGTCAACTACAGGTCAGTAATGACAGGATCACTCTACTGACAGTGTGCCCTTGTGGCCAAGAGGGCCAACAGCATCCTGGGGCAGATCAGAACAGGGGTTGGTTAGCAGATCGAGAGAGGTTCGCCTTCCCCCTCTACTCTGCCCTCATTAATGTCTACAAATATGTGAAGGGAGGGTGTCAGGAGGATGGAGCCAGGCTCTTATTAATGTCATTTAGTGATAGGACAAGGGGCAATGAGTGTAAAATGGAATATGGGAGGTTTTATACGTATGTGAGAAGGAACTTCTCAGTGAGGGTGACAGAGCACTGGAACAGGCTGCCCAAGGGGGTTGTGGAGTCTCCTTCTCCAGAGAAATTTAAAACCCGCCTGGATGTACTCCTGTGCGATTTGGTCTAGGTGATCCTGCTGTTGCATGGGGATTGGACTGTATGATCTTTCGAGGTCCCTTCCAATCCCTAATGTTCTGTGATTCTGTGATATTTAGTAGTATCAGCAGAATTTTCTGGCTGTCTGGATTGGGTATCAGATGTCTTTTAGATATATTAGTCAGTCTATTGAAATTCTAGGCTTCGCCGTAGCCTCTGTGCAAACATTTGGGGATTCTTTCACACTAAGAAGAAAGGGATGTTGGAAAGAGCTGCCAAGATGAACAATGTCAGGAGAACTAGTCCAAGCCATGTCAAATTGAGCCTAGTGAGGGTCGTATGCAGGTTAGCCAGAGCACGTATGGTGGCAGAACCATAATGAACGTGTTCAGCAGAGGTCAGGATACCTCAAGAAAGGGTAATCACCTCAGTTGTGTGTGAGTAATTTAAAATGTATTATCCAAGTTATAATTTCAGCAATGGAGAACTTCTGCTGTTGTGTTTCAGTCCTTCTCCACCCTCCCTAGTGCCTTGAGAGGATGCTTCTCTCTGTCAAGAGCACCCATCCTCAATCTTTTGCTTTTACCACTTGGTGACTCAAGTCAGTAGCGTAATCCATTCCTTATCCTCCATCCACAAATGAAGCCCATTCTCTCCCAAGACATTTCATGTATGAAGCTCATACTGGCAGAGTTCTTGGTCCCTGGGACAAACATTCCTTTGGTAGATTACTGATCTCTTGTCACTCTGAGAACAGAAGGTTGGAGAAAGGTGTGAGTTCGATTGTCTTTTAGCTACACCTGACACTTGATCAGTCTGCTTCTGGATATTCCAGAGACCTCTGCTGGAATCTCCAAACCCCTCTGCGCCTGGGACAGAAGAGTCAGAGTGCGTGTTTGCCAGGTTTTGAACCCAAGCCATGCCATTCTAGAAAACCAGTCCTGAAAAGCGTGAGGTGATCTACTCCATTCAGATTGCTCGTACCTGATGGTTACTGGAAAAGAAAAACAGATCAACCGAGTTGTCTCTGGCCTAATTCAACACTCCAGATGTCACCAGGACTGCTAAAACAGCAGCAGCCTCTGTATTATTTTGCCCTCCTTTTGCTGAGGATTCCAGACTTTAAGAGTATGAACACTGTTTTATAAGGGAAGTGTAAACATTGGTTGGAGCAGGTGATTCTGAATTTCTCTTCCAACCAAAGACAGTGGGTGATCCTGTGATTTGTGCTGCTGAGGTCCTTTAAGCTTTGGTGCAGAGACATCTAGTGCCCAGGGAAGGGCTCCTCTCGTGGCAGCGCAGAGCCACTGAACGTCCCTTTGGGTACTGCCAGCTTTTAAAAACACTTCAGCATCTTGTGCACAACTGAGACACACACCAGAAGGAAACGCATTGGCTGAAGTCTTCCAGCTATGCTGACTTGAAGCTGGATCAAATTTATTTAACAATCTCTAAATGGCCTGATACCACTGACAGAAGTGGAACAGTCAGTCATGGAGGTTGTGGACACCCCAAAACCCTGAAGAACACGGATCTAGTATTCCTAAAACACCCAGCTTGATGCTTTCAAAGGCTGCTCTGACAGTCATCTCAAAATCTCTAGCTGTGTCTCTAGAAAGCGGCAAGATATTGCGCTGGGAACTGCGAAAGTAAAACCAGAGGACACGCTACTTCTTCTGGCAGAACTGTTTTTGTCAGCTGTACAAGAACCTCAGAAGCAGATCCCTGTAGACACCTTTTCTTGGCTCAGTGTGTGAAGGTGGCAGAGCGATCCCATGTACCTGCTGCTTGTCACTTCCAGCTCTTGTCAACTTCCTAACTGACTTCTCTCATTGAGAAGGGTTGAAACAATCCTCACTGTCAATAGAGGCTTGGGGAGGAGGGGATAGGAAACAGCCCTGAGGAAAAGGACTTGGGGCGCTGGTGGACAAGAAGCTGGACAGGAGCAGACAGTGTGCACTTGCAGCCCAGCAGGCCAGTTGCTCCCTGGGCTGCATCACAAGCAGTGCGGCCAGCAGATCGAGACAGGAGGTTCTGGCCCTCTGCTTTGCCTGGTAAGACCTCACTTGGAGTCCTCTGTCCAGCTCTGGAGCCCTCAGTACAGGAAGGACAGAGACCTGTTGGAGTGGGTCCAGAGGAGGCCACAGAAATTATCAGGGGGCTGGAGCCCATCTGCTATGAGGACAGGCTGAGGGAGCTGGGGTTGTTCAGCCTGGAGAAGAGAAGGCTGCGGGGAGACCTGATAGCGACCTTCCAGTCCCTGAAGGGGGCTACAAGAAGGCTGCAGAGGGACTGTTTACAAAGGCCTGAAGTGATAGGATGAGGGGCAGTGGCTTCACATTAGAGAAGGGCAGAGTGAAATGGGCTGTTAGGAAGAAGATCTTGAGCAGGACAGGGTTAAACACTGGAGCAGGTTGCCCAGGGAGGGAGTTGAGGTCCCATCCCTGGAGCTATTCAAGGGGAGGCTGCACAAGGCTCTGGGCAACCTGCTGTTGTTGAGGCTGTCCCTGCTCCCTGCAGAGGTGATGGTCTACATGACCTTTAGTGGTCCCTTGCAACCAAGGCCATGCTATCATTCTATTACATCCCCGTGGAAACCACATCGCTCCTCAGCTTATGTGGGACAGTCCCTCCGAGCTTGTTCTCAAAGCACTAGAAGAATATTTTTGCTGTGCAACTGGAGAAACTAAAACGAGCACTGCACTTGAAGTTTTAAGGTCATGATAGAAAATGAGATGAAACAAATCCAATTACACCTTGGCAGCAGCTGGAGGCTCAGTCTACCACAGCAGAGGACCGATAGGTCTGCTGACCTGTATGGTGCTGCTGCGGGTGAGGTCGCTGGGGATCTGACTTAATGCAGTTTCCTTTGCGGGAAGGCGAGGAGAAGTGGGCGCACGAGGTGAGCCCCAGGCCAGAGCGCTGTGCGTCAGACAGCAGGAACGCTGCATGTTTTGGGCATTGACTTTTGCAAGAAAGAGGCCACTGGAGTGAAGAGATTGCTCATGCCAGAGCAGCGGGAGAGGCCAACCCTGAAAGCAAACAACAAAACAGGCCAACGTGTTTCTCCCCTTCCTTTCACCACACCGCTCTCAGTGCAATGCAAGGAGGGAGGAAGCGTATGAAGGGTGTTGGGGGCTGACAGAGCTGCAGTAAAACCCTTTGTGCTGGAATAGCCCTTTAACATCACTGAATCCAACCATTAGCCAAGCACTGCCAAGTCACTGTCAAAGCATGCCCCCCAGCCCCACACCTCTACATCTTTCCAATTCTTCCAGGGATGGGAATCCCATCATCTTCAGTTTTACCAAATAACCATTAATCTACGGCAAACCAAGCTTCTGTGTTAGACTGCTGCTGGGGAGAGCCCCCACACTAACCCAGCCACAGGCACCCAGCCTTGCAGCACAGCCACCACCTGAATCATGCCCCTACAAACCATCTCCCCACATGAATTAACAGAGGCTTTGGCACGTCATAGGTGAAGCCCTGCATAGCCTCCACCAGCCTGCAGCAACATTCCGTCCCATGAGCAAAAGCACATGGTTTCTGGAAAAGCAGGTGCAGAAGAGGGTCACTGAGCTGGGGTTTTATACTGCTCCTTCATCTCCTGCTTCCCTCCTGCACGTTTAACGGCACCAGGGACTCACAACCAAGCACACGGAGCACCCAACACCAAGTTTGCTGTAGAGGACAGAATCATCGGAGCCACTTTAAATGGTTTTCAGAGGCAAACGCTGCTCAGACAGACAAATCCGGTTTTGACACGGTCCCCCAAAAATAACCACGTCAGGCTCAGAATTTACATCTCCAAAAAGAAGGTTAATGAACCAGGCAAATCGTGCTGCATAGGAAGCAAATGCCAAACATCGCTCGTAGCCTTTTTTCTCGTGAGTCAGTGGCTGCTGTGGGATGAGGGGCACTAAACTAAACAGTCCCACATCCTCAGTGCAGTTGGAACATTCCGAAATGCCATGAAGCTGTCAGTCTGCACGTCAGAATCAGTGCTCCAGCTTGTCAGGAGAAAGGCAGGGTAAACAGAGCTTTAAATAGTCAACATCTCCTGCAGTTGTTCATTGACAGTAATGGAAAGAAGTCCTCACGGCTGAAATCAGGCTCTTTATTCACAACTGCACTGGAGTTACCTGTCTGTGTGGGATTTGTAAGGAATACGTGCGTGTTTGTGTCTGAAAGAGAAATCCTACCCGGGGACACAGCACATTGTTTGAGATGCTCAGGGGCCAAGCCAAGATTATACTTGGAAGCACTGACAGGGTTTGGGGGAATGGGTGACAGAGAGCAGAAACTCAACAAAGCAGCCGTTCTGAGGAATCACAGAAAGCCTCAGGCAAACCTCGAGGTACTAAGCCCCATTTGTAGTCAGTTCTTTAAAAGAACTCTCATAATCAGAGCTGAAGGAGCGTGGCAGGCTGCTAAGGGTCCATTTTCACAACTGCCTTAATGAGAAACCTTCTGCTAACTCTTACGGTCTCCAAGCCAAAGCCTCAACATGAGCTGCCCCTCAGCTGACATGGCTTTCTCTAAGTCCTTCTCCATCTCAGGTGGCTGCTCGGACAGCTACTTTTCATCTCAGAGGGGTACTCACCCAGTCTCTTCACAGAGAGCACAGAGAGACACTGACGGCTTTGCTCTATCTGCACCGTGTTCCTGTTTTCATCTGCCAGCTGCCAATCCAGCCGGATCTCAGAATCACAGAATGACTGAGGCTGGAAAAACCCTTTTCAAGAGGAAGGGCTTCCTAACACCCAACCCAACCCTCTCCTGGCAGCTTCAGGCCCTGACTTTTTGTCCTGGTGCTGGTTGCCTGGGAGAAGAGCTTGACCCCCACCTGACTACAACTAGAGAGAGAGAAAGTTGCCCCTGAGACTCCTCCAGGCTCATCACCTCCCATCCATACAGAGATCTGTACTTACAGGTACTAATTATATCTTCTCATTCAATAGGCGATTTGCCTCACCTACTAATTCCCTGGTTCCCAGACAACACAGCATCTGAGATCAGACAGCTGAGGACCGGCTGACAATAAGGATGTACTAGTGCTAGAAGGGGTCTCAGGAAGCCTCTTGACTCCGTGTCCTCCAGTTTGACTGCTGAACAGTGGGGACAAGTTAATGTTATGTTGGCATGTGCTGCCACCTAATGCTACAGAGAGCAAGTTTTTAGAGACAAAGAACGGCACTAAAACAAGAGCAACTACCAGTGCTCAAGCCTGAACCAGCAGACATCAAGTACACCAAGAGAACTAGGAAAAGTTGATGACAGCATTGACCTCTGCTCGCCTGCTGCAAACAGCAGGTGTGTCAGAGGGTTTTATACACATAAGCCCCTCAGGCTTAGACTGATTCTCTTCCAAAGGCTGGAATAACTGCACCACAGAAATGCACTTAAAAGGTGTCTTTCTGGAGCACCTAACAGGTGTCCTCACTTCCATTAGTCCATGAATTCACCAGAGCAGCTTTCACTGAGTAACCAACCCAGAGACACGGTTGCCAAATTTGCTGTACTTGATGCTGTACCATCACGCCTTCCTGCCCCGAAGATACAACCCCTGCTCCAATACAATCTCCCAGTACAGAACTGTCTATGGAACCATCCACTAAGTTCACATCCCTGCGAGAACACCTCTCACTTCTTTGCAAAACTACAAGCAAATAGATGAAGGCTTGTGTATGCCCACCTTGATTTACTGACTCAAAGGACAGCTAAGCTCACACAGGCTAAAAAAGGACTACACCAGGCTAGCTGTTATAGTCCCCAACAAGAGCATAAAAGATTTTGAGAGCATCTGCTGAAAAAGAAAATCCTTTAACATCAAAGAATTTTAAACCATTTTATAGACTCACGGAGGTTGGACAATCCCCTTGGGATCAAGTTCAGTCACCAACTCTACTCTGCCAAGTTCACCCCTAAACCAGATACCCCAACACCACATCTAAATGACCTTTAAAACACTTCCAGGGATGGGGACTCAACAACCTCCCTGGGCAGCCTGTTCAAATGTCTGACAATTCTTTCTGTGAAAAAAAAAAGTCCTAATGTCAGATGATGCTTCAATGAGCTGATTAATTGGGATGTTTTTAACTAGCAACAGCACTAGCAACAGCATGTGGAACAGGCTTACGATGCAAGATGTGCATGGCTGGGCAGGGTAAGAGGAGGTTGTGCATAGCTTGAGGAGGTTGGGTTTGGCAAGGGTGGTAATAACTGAAGAAAATCTAGACCTTCTGCTCACCCAAACCCCGCAACAATCCTGGCAGTTCGGATTCATGGCACACAAAGGCCTCCAAAGCAACCTAGAAATCCGTGGAAAACCACAAACTCAAACTCTGCCACCCACCCCACACTTCACACACCTTACCTGCTGTGTACCTGAGGAAGGTAGAGGAGACCACAGCTGCTGCCTTCATGAGATCAGCTCCAACAGCAAAAAACAACCCCTATGGAGTGCCCAGCAGCCATCCACAGCAACATCCCCACAACACTTCCAGTCAGCTTCTCATATCACTTCCCTTCCCCAGTCATGGCCACCAAGTGCTGCCAATGACTATCAACCCCATCAGCTAACAGCCTCCATCACCTCCTCCTCCTTTTGTAGAAGCATAGGCTGTGCTGAAGTGCCCTGAGGAGAACCTATGGGTGTGTAGGAGGAATAGAAGACAAATGGTACACACTGAAGCAGTAGGTCCTAAGCCTCGGGCAGGAGAAGTCTGTACCACAGGAGCCCAACAAGTTTCCTCTGCTCCAAGGCAAAAGCTTGGCAAACTAACAGAGACCTTAAAGCGCGACCAAGCCTCATGCTCCAGAAATAATACCTAAAAATGACCAGGAAGCACTAAAAGCTGATTTAAACATTGCTCGTAATACACTCTGCTTTCAACGACTGCAGACAGCACAGGGATGAGTTGTTCTTCTCTTGCTGAGGCTGAAAAAGCCCTCAAAGACCATCAAGTCCAGCTCATGGCCCAGCCTATGCCCGTTATAAGTTCTGCTCACCGACCTGGGGGCTGCACTGGACTTGTGAAGCTGTGAAGGTTGCCCGTCTTTCAACACAGACAGTGACACTCGTTTCACTGGAAGAGGGAAAAGGAAACAAATCCCAACACTGATCAACTCAGTAAAGCCCAAATGAAGTAATTCCTGGCTGTGTTTCCACTGGAGTTGGTACATTTATTCTCCCAGATGGATTTGGGAGCAAGCTGAGGGCTTGGAGAGCAGCAGCCCCAGTGTGTAGTGGTTTAACTCACCGAAGGAAGGCAGCGCTCTGCAGCAGTTCTGAGCCACTGTTTGCCTGGCCGAGCTCATTCCTGCTCACAAGCCCAGCTGTGCTGGTTCACAGGCAGAAGGACGTGCCCGCAAACCCACCCCTGATACCCCCTGAACAGTGCAACGCTGTGACCATGCCCCCTGGTCCACCCTACTACCTCTCCTTGTGCGTGTGGGGCCCAGGGCTCCCTGACACCAGCAGTGATCCTGCTGAATTCCACGTCACTGGTTGCAACCCCACTCAGAATTGGCCCTGGAGGTGTCTGTCTCAACGGGTGCAGTTTGCTCTCTTGAGCATGGCCTGCCCTCAAGCCCTTGGGGAAGAGGTGAATGACTCAGCTGGGCGCCGCAGGATAGATAAATAAATAAATGGGTGCTTTCAATTAAATAAAAAGAGCACAGCCAGAGCTCTCCGTGTTTCTGATGGGATGCTTCACAAGAACACTTAGTCGAAGGCTGCTGTGCCTCTTCTATAGCGAGTGCTGGCAAGGGGTGGCAGAGTTGGCTGAAGATGAGCTGAGATGAGCAGGAAGACCACTCAGGTAGTCTGTCACTCACCCTTAGAGCCAGGAACCCAAGCAGCAGCAACCCATAGCTCAAGGCTATTCTGTTGGCGGGCTGGGTGAGCACAGATGTCAAGCCAGCTGAGGAGGACAGAGGCAGCTTGAAAGCACAAGAAGAGCCTTCTGGCAGCCAGCAGGGAGCTGGGTGTGACTGCCCCTGAGGATAACTTGAGGGAATGCCTGTCACGGCTGAGGCTGGGTGCAGCTGCTAGGGACCAAAGGTTAAAAAAGATGAAGAGGCTGATCCTTTCCAAACTAAGGTTTGTAAGAAAAGGGGTGTGCAGCTCCTCCATCTACTTCTCACCCCAAGTGTTGGTTCTGTTTGCTGGGTTAGGTTCTAATGGGTGGTTTATGTTTTCAGACCAGCTACAGGAAGAAGAGCCAGAAACTGTCCTGCACTGCTAGCCCCCACCCCTTAGTGTTCAAATACATCCAGGGGGGCTGAGCAGCTGTCCATGATGCCTTCACAAGATGTAGTCCCGGTCCCCTGCCCCTCTCACCAGACTAGGTTGCCCAGAGCCCCATCCAACCTGGCCTTGAACACTTCAGGGATGGAGTAGCCACAGCCTCCCTGGGCAACCGGTTCCAGGGCCTCAGCACCCTCACGGAGAGGGACTTCTGCCTGAGATCTCATCACAATCTACTCTCCTTCACTCTAAGTCCATTATTCCTCATCCAATCACTACATGCACTGTAAAAAGTCTCTCCCAATCATTCTTACGAGGCCCCCCACTTTAAGTACTGGAAGCTGCTACCAGGTTTCCCTGGAGCCTTCTCTCCTCCAGGCTGATCAGGAAACTGAGATCAGGGATCTTCCATTGGTTTCAGTCACAGATGTACTGAGGGAACTCAAAACAGTTGCTAGTTCTTCTCTTGCTCCTAAGTTCCCCATTTAAAGCCAAGGGACGTACATCGCCCCGAGAGGATAGTTGGGATTGTGGGATCCGTTGGACGAGGGTCATACAAAACACACTGATAGAAACTAAAATACACAGCAAGACTTTTGCCCATTTCCTTTAATTTTTGAAAAACAAGTTAAGTAGACAAATTCTTGTGCCCTTCAGAACCACACAGAATCTTTCTTGGGTGTGGAACGTTACAGAAACCTCAGTGGTGGTTGGTTTTTATTGCATCACTTTTAATACTACCGCAGGTGTTCCAAGACAAAGGGCGATGTCGTTTCGACTGCATTAAAAGAACTGCCACGATAGATTGGGGGGTTTTCTTCCATCTCCTCCCTTTGTAATGTGTTTCAGGAGAAAAAAGAATAATCCAAACAAACCGCAAATGCTATCAGGAAATTCACCCTCCCGCCGCCCCTCCCGGCCAAAGGAAAACAGGGCTTTAAAAATCAGTACAGCGTTAAAGGAGCCGGCGACTAAACGCACACACGTACAAGCACAGCACATTAGTAACACTGTCGGGTACTTGAGACCACGGCAAACCCTAGCTACGTGCACAGAGCTGCAGGGGGAACGGCTGGCAGCAGCACAACGGGACACACGCACCCCACAAAGCACGCTGCTCCTGGGGAGGCGCTGGGATGAGGACACCACTTCGAAGCGCAACAACAAGCCAAACCGCACAAGGCAAGGTTGCTCTGCTACAGCAAGAGCGTACTGTGAGGCAAAGGGGAAACTTGTCTGCGAGTTTCATTTCGGGGCTAACAGGCGGCCAGCTGAGCAGTGTGAATTCCCCTCCTAGCACAGTTCACTGTCAGGGTTCAGCAGTCCTGACTGCTGGAGATACCTTCATGGAGATCAAGACCAAGCATAACCTAACAGCACATCTGTACTCGTACATCCTTCTTTGATAAGAGAAGATGTTGATGATTATCCTGGCAGGGAGCAATTCTGTATGGGGCTTTGGGGCCACTCTGGTGGGTAGAGAAAGGGACACGGAATTAGAAGTATTTACGACTCATCAGGACTCCCCAAAACATTCAACTTCTCGGCTCTGGAGCAGGTAGTTTTTCCATGCCGGTAGAGATGGTTGTATGTCAGTCATATGCTATAAAAAATAATCAGTGGTTTCAATTCTGGGAGCATTTCTCTGCCAGAGATGTCATTTCCAGAGAGTTTTCAGTGGTAACCTCCTGTTCTGGATGCCAAGTTGAAGACTCCCTCTGAGAGAGGCCAGCATTCACCCAAGCATGGTTTTGTGCCATCTTCAAGGCAGGTTCCTTCTAAACTCTGTTCCCTTCCTGAGCACAGAGAAGTGCCAAGGACTTTAGGTAGAACTGTGGTAGAGAAGTTTCCTCTTAGATTTCCACCTTCCCACAGGAAAAAGTGCAGGTAAGATGTCCTCAACCGAGAACATAAAGTGAAATGAAACGGCTCGGTCAGAAGTGACGCTGTGAATTGAGGGAAAGTGATGCTAGGAAAACGTTTCTGCTACAGGTAACTGCAAAAACCTCGGAGAAAGCTGACTACAGGTACAGCCCTAGGGAACAGTGAGATATAATTCGTGATGTCTAGCAAAATATTTTCCTCTGTAGAAGGCCAGTAGCCATTTCTGCTTCTAACAACCCCAGATGCTGATGCCAGTGAATTTAAACTGCAGAGCTTACGCCATTTCCCAGGCTGTGGCTTGACTCTCCCCAACAAATCCTGTGCAGCGTGGTACTCCACAGGTTTCTCATACAACCACTAAGTAAAATCTCCAGGTCAAGAAAAATACAACAGACTTGTCCAGAACAAGTAGCAGTGTTTGGAATATTGGTGGGAAAAGTCAGCAACACCCAAGACATTCTAGAGGCTTGGACACTGGGACTGGAATTTGCACCCACCCATCAGTTGGACTCACATATGAAATCCTTTTGAAATCAGAGGGGGTCAGTTCATACAACTGATGGAATAGAAGGGCTGACACCACAAACCTCATACTGCTCCCGCTGTCAAACAGCCTTCTCTGAATCCCTTTCTCTGCACCGTGCAAGTTACCTCCTGGAACTCTTGTGGTGGTGAAGGACCTGTTTCTCTAGCCTGCTGCTGCCCAAGAAACTCCTGTTTGCACTTCAGGGAAAGCTGTGGTGTAAGAATCAGAGACAAACATGAGACTGTCTAGAGAAGTACCCCGAGTGTGAGAAAAGCTGCCCAGTGCTACATGGTCATTCGAGGGTCCTGGATTTCTTTTGAGGGTAGTGCACGGAGGTACAGACAGAGACACCCAGGTATGCAGAGCTCTAAGCCACCATTTCCTCACAATACCTCCACCTATAGAAAGCAACCTCAACCACTTGTTTTGTACCAACACAGAAGCACAGAGTCATTTAGGCTGGAAAAACTCTCCAAAACAATCAAGTCCAACCACAAACCCAACTGACCCAAGGCCACCACTAAACCCTGTCCCTAAGCTCCAGCTCTCCGCACTGTGCAGCACATCCAGGGATGGTGATTCAATCCCCTTCTTGGGCAGTTCCAAGGCCTGATCATCCTTTCTATGAGGTTTTTCCTAATGTCTAGACAAACATGTCACTTTAGGGGATGGGCAGTGCCAATCAAAATCAAGTACCAGCCACCCAGGCTCTAAAGGGAATAGGAAAGTTTCAGAGGCCTCCTGAAGCAGGACACATCATCCCAGAGATGTCTGACTCACAAGAGCAGCAAAATTCATAGCTTGTAAGAAACACTCTCCATCCACTCTCCAGACGCCCAGTGACTCAGAAGCGGACCCACTCCACGTTTTGAGAGCTGCTGAAGCAAGTGGAGGTTGAAGGGAAAGTGTTAAGAGCAGCTGAGGTGGTGCTTCCTCTCAGCTTCACACAACTCACCCTAGAAGAAGAGCTTTGTTAGGTGCCGAACCCCATCTCCAGAGAAGGCTCCAGTTCATACTCCCAGGGTGCAAAAGCCACTGGCCTCAGCTGGAGAGGCTCCCTCAGCAATAACAAGCAACTGCAGTCAACAAGTCATCCCCGCCATCCCCACACGGTTCCTACCAACATGAGCAGGCAGCCAGTCGGATCCCCCTTCTACACATCCATGAAGCTGAGATGGTCTGAAACACTTACAGCCTAGAACGCGGAGGTCTACACAGGAGTACATCTGACACGCATCCAAGTAGAAAAGTTTTACAGCACATTCTACAGGTCTCCTCTGACCTCTAACCCCACCCCAACATCTACTGAAATCACCGTATTACAAAGCTGTCATCGCCAACACTCCCGATTGCTTTTTGTTCCTTCACAGAATCATTACCCATACAGTCATTTAAAAAAAATAACTTTTAGACAAGTGTACAATTTTTCACTTTACAATTAACTGGTTAATAAAACTCTGTGCAAATCAAGCCAGCCTCTATCATTAAGGGACTCTGTTTTATTTACTCATTTATACAAAAAAAACCAACCCCCCAGAACCAAAAAAAAAAGACAAGTTCTTTCAGAAATGCGTCTCCTTTTCTGTAATGGTCGAGATGGTGCCATCTCCTTTCCGTTTGGCATCGCAGTCATTTATCGCTGCAATGTAGGCTCCTCCTCCAAGCTTCCCTCTCATCTTCAGATCTGAGCTGGGTGTAATCAGCTTCCTGAATTTCTAGAAAATTCGAGAAAACGGAAGTTATCTTTTTGGTGGCCCCAGGCACAGGGTTCTCAAACAGGCTGATGACAGATCCCTCTTCTCCTGCACGGCTGCTTCTCGTTTCTGTGTTACAGGTGCACACGTCCATGCCTGCCGCAGAAACACACCCCAGACCAGAGGCTGCAGTGGACTGAATTACAATAGAGGACAACGTGTGTGTTTCGCTGAGCACCTTCTCTTGCAGCCTGGGCAACAGAGATGCTGCGCGATGTCGGCCGAGATCACTTGCTAAAACAAACTTTATTAGCAGCAACCCCCTTTTTGTTTCTGTACCCCTAGGGAGTCTCCGGGCCATATTTATCATAGTATCACAGTATCACAGTATTACCAGGGTTGGAAGGGACCTAATAGATCATCAAGTCTATTGATGATCTACCACAGAGCTCAAGGCTAGACCATGGCACCAAGTGCCACGTCCAATCCTGCCTTGAACAGCTCCAGGGACGGCGACTCCACCACCTCCCTGGGCAGGCCATTCCAGTGGCCAATGACTCTCTCAGTGAAGAAATTTAATCAGCTTAATGGAGGCAGTTCGATATGGACTGCCATCAGACAGAGGAATTCCTGCTGTCTCCTTCTTCATGTTGGCACTACCCTAGCAAAGCAGAGAGGAGACTGAATAAAGCCCCTTCCATCCGTGTACTGAGAAAGAAGGAGGCGGCACCGGGACATCTGCTTTGACTGACTATTATCTAAGGACCTACAGAGGACAGAACCCAGCTCACTTCCATATGAGAATGCCCAAAGGCTGCATCAGATTGATCTGCTTGCTTCTTTGAATAAAAGGTCTTAGACTTAATAATCTGAAGTCTAGCCTAGAGCTGAGACAACCTGACAGCAAAGGTTAGCAAATTGCACTGAGTATTTCTCTTTGTCTCGACGATCCCTAATGATTCGATGATTCTGTGTTTTCTCACTTTGGGAACTGTAATCAGGAGACTTGTCCAGAAGACCTATGTGAGTGTTTGGTACTCGGATCCCTCAGAAAAAATCCTGGCAGCGCAAACATCGGTTACCAAAACCACGGCAAGAAGGCAGCTGACCTGCAGGAATGGCTGGTATGAACATTCTGCAGGGATTCAGCTGGGGTTACCAGGCAGTTTGAGCCACACATGGGGCAGCAAGAGAGCGACTGAAAGCTGTACCTTTGCTTAGCTCACCAGAAGGTGAAGACAGAAGGCAGAAGAAAATGAAATTCAGAGAAACTTCAGATGCCTCTCGCCACCAGTGACTGAGTGGCCAAGCCCAAGTTGCCACAGGTTCATGGCACTGCTTCTTTGATTAAACTGCACTTGGCTCCATGCAGGTGAGAATTCACATTCCCCCTTCTTTTGCCAGCGCTGTTTATCTGAAAATATCTTACTTCTATGAAAGCGCCTTCCGCCTTCCACAGCTTGATGCACATCCACAGCGGGATACAGATCATGGAGGAGAGCGCCATCATCCACCCTATGCCATAGCCCCAGTCAGGGTATATATACACATTGTTGTACTTCAGAGGCTTGTACTTCACCAGGAAAAAGATGAAGATTCCCTACAAATAAGCAGAGAAACAATCAGCACTTGTGAAAGTGAAAGTAAACGATTGCTTCGGCCAGGGCAGTCTCCCTGAAGATGGAAAACAGAGGTGAGATGTTCTGTCAGGAACACACCTCCTTCACCAGTGCCTTTCTTCTCTGTACAGCTGAATAATGTGTCTCAGCAGCTGCCGCAAAAACAAACAAGTTGAACCTTTCCAGTGCAAATCCTGTTTGCCTCTCAGTGACAATAAAACCAGCACTTCGATGGCAAGTAGTGCCCAAGCAGAAAAGATCCAGTTTTCTGCTGTGACCCAGCCATGATTCAGGAACACAAGCTGTGTCCCCTCGAGCCTCTTGTGATGCAAGAGGAAAGCCACTGTTTTTGGAGTTGCTTTAACCCACTGTCACCATTTGCCTCTCAGCTGCCAATTCTTAGAGCCTCACCAAAGCTCAAGTGTTTCTGTCTGAATTCAATCGAGCAGCCTGCACCGTTTCTGTTTAGGAAATAAAGAGCTACCAGGCACTTTCCTCCCCAGTTGTGGAAAGAATGTACAAAGGCACTGCACAGTTGGTGAAAATCACAGAATCACTGAGGCTGGAAAAGCCCTCTGAGCTCATCCAGCCCAGCCCAGGACTTCCTAACGTTCAGCCTAACCCTCCTCTGGAACGAGACAGAAGTTCTTCCACATTTGCAAATGAACTGGTAGAGCTTGAGGTAACCTGCATCTCCTGCAGCTGCAGTCATTTACCTATTAGACAACTGAAAGGTTTTAGTTTCTAATCCTGAAGCTCTTGTGGGTCACACGTTTGAGCAATCTGGTCCTGCTCCCTGGTGTGTAGCCACAGCAGACTGCAGAGCTGGCACTAGCTAGTGCTGGGTTTTGGTAAGTCAGATTCCTTCCCCTTCTTCATGTGCTCTGAGGCTTTTTCGCTGCTCTTGATAGAAGAAAAAGTGTCTTCTGTTCTTTGCAAAACATCAAAGAGGAAGGAAACAGGAGACTGGAGCTTGCAAAGAGACCAGCACAGGTCTGGGAACTTGTGCTATACTGGACAGACACACGATAAACTAGTGATGCAGTGGAAAAAAGCTCCTGTAGTATTGGCAAACGTTGGTTTAGGGCCCTGAGTTTGTTTTCTTCCTATTATTGAACAGACTAAGATCTCTCACAAGTCATTTAACAGTATTCACAGATCCTACAGAGTGTTTGTTAATTAAATCATGCAAAACAACAAGTGTTTTTCTCACCAGTGGTGATCTGCTAGCAGCAACAAAATTCTCACACCGTGCGTGCAGAAACCCCTCTTTATAGCTGAAGCAAGTTACTTGGACATTCTGTACTTACTGCACAAATACCTGGAGTTAAGACCATCCAGCACCATTTAATCAACGGCAGTGGTTTGTACCCAATCATATCTTCAATATTCTCATAAAAGCGATTGCTGCCTGCCCCAGGAAACAAATGAAAAGCAGATGTAGAATGGTCATGTAAGAGGTTGTACAGGTCAGTACTTAAACAGAATCACAGAACGACTGAGGCTGCAAAAGCCCTCTGAACTCATCCAGGACCTCACATCAATGCAGCAGCCAGACCAGGGCACTCAGGGCCACAGCCAGGCTGTCCATACACATCTCTAGGGATGGGGACTCCACCACTGCCCTGGGCAGTCCATTCCAGGGGCTGATCACCCTTTCCATGAGGAAGGGTTTCCTAACATCCAACCTAACCCTCCCCTGGCAGCTTCAGGCCCTGCCCTCTCA
>JAOXOE010000745.1:2407623-2423258 GCA_028565055.1 Phoeniculus purpureus | reverse complement strand
ACCTAACCCTCCCCTGGCAGCTTCAGGCCCTGCCCTCTCATCCTGGCGCTGGTTGCCTGGGAGAAGAGCCTGACCCCCACCTGAGTACAACCTCCCTTCAGGGAGATGGAGAGAGGGAGAAGGTCCCCCCCAAGTCTCCTCTTCTCCAAGCTAAATACCCCAAGCTCCCTCAGCCTCTCCTCATCAGACTTTCCCTCCAGTCCCTTCCCCAGCCTTGTTACTCCTCTGGACCTGCTCCTGCCCCTCAATCTCTTTCTTGAAGTGAGGGGCCCAGAACTGCCCCCAGTACTCAGAACTGGCCTCCCCAGATCCCAGTACAGAATGACGTCCCTAGTCCTGCTGGCCATACTATTGCTGATCCACGCCAGGATGCCATTTGCCTTCTGGGCCACCTGGGCACCCTGCTGGCTCAGCACAGAGCAAACCTACAGATTCTGACAGAGCTGCACTAGCTCTCTCCTGCACAACGTGCACTTCTCTGTCATCTGCTCCATATGAGATGCTGCCTGCACCTGGATCTGACCAGTGTGAACTAAGTCAGCCCAGCTGAAGGGTACACGTACACCACAAGAGTTCCTGTCCGGATCCCTAGATCACGTGTGATCTGAAGATCCTGTCATTTTAGGACGTAAAACTGTCAGTGGCAAAAACTCTCGAGGCTGTAACGATGCACACACCCAGTGCTGTGGTGGTCGGCTCCTGACTGTGCCGAGAGACGCAGCAGAGCTCGGCACGCTGCTGTGTCACAGACTCAGAGGATTGTTTAGGCTGGAAAAGACCTTTAAGATGATTGAGTCCAACCGTTAAGCCAACTCTTCCGGTCCACCCCCAACTCGCTAGGGCAGCTAAGGGATTTGGTGAAGGAAGGTGGAGGTTACTCTTGACATGGACCTGAGGGGCCGGGGGGAAATCCCTTCCACCGTCGTTGTTATTCACAGCAGAAAAAAAAGCATTGCTCTCTTTGCATAGGGTGTGGGGTTGCCCAGTGCTCCACCCTACAAGGGCACAAGGCTTTCACGATGTCTTTACGCAACGTATTTATGTTCGAGGCGAACTCGTAAGGGAGGGTTGATGGGTGGACTTGATGATCCCAAGGGTCTTGTCCAACCAGAGCGATTCTGTGATCCCGGTGCTCTGTGACTCGAAGAGAAACCCTCCGTAAAACCTGAAAACTGCCGCAATTTTCAGCAACTCACCATAAACCCAACCTATGCAGACACATTCAAATATGGCAACAAAGAGAAGGCACATGCCACTGGCTGCGTACGAGTCAAACAACTGGAAGACATACATCCCACCCTGAAAGAACACAAAAAGGAAAGTAAGTATTGAGCTGGCATGAGCAGGAGTATCTCACAGCAAGTAAGGGTTTAGTTGTACAGCCCAATCTCCTCCCTCTCTACTCTGCCCTAGAGAGACCACACCTGGAGTAGTACTGCACACAGTTCTGAACTCCCCAGTTCAAGAGGGTCAGAGAACCGACTGAGAGTTCAGTGGAGGGCCACGAGGATCATTATGGAACTGGAGCACTTGCCTTATGAGGTTGAGAGACCTGGGGCTTTTCAGCTTGGAGAGGAGAAGGTTACGAGGGGACTTAATCACTGTCTGTAAATCCATGAGGGCTGAGTGTCAAGAAGAAAAAGACAAGCTCTTTTCACTTGCACCCTGTGGTAGGACAAGGGGCAACTGGTGTCAGTTGAAGCACAAGATGTTCCCCTTCAGCATAAGGAAGAACTTCTTTACTGTAAGAGTGACAGAGCCCTGGAACAGGCTGCCCAGAGAAGTTGTGGAGTCTCCTTCTCTGGAGGAGACCATCTGGATGCATTCCTGTGTGACCTGCCCTAGGTTCTGTGGTCCTGCTTGAGCAGCAGGGGTTGGACAATTATGTGTTCTGTAGCCACAGTCCTGACAGAATTCCACATTCTGTAGCCACATTCCTGATACACTGATGTGTTCGGTAGCCACAGTCCTGACAGAATTCCACGTTCTGTAGCCACAGTCCTGACAGAGGCCCCTGCCTGTGGCTAATGTTCCTGTTTTTCTCTTATGATTATAAACCCAGTGCCTCTCTCTGCGGACGTACAACAGCAAACCTCACCTCAGTCAACATTATCAGGCCGAGGAAGTACGACACAATGGAAAGGCCAAGGATCAACAGTTCTCGCCGGTAGCCCCTTCGGAAGGTCTTTGGGTACATATCCACGACAGCAGTCACGATGCTCTCCACACACACGAACTGGAACAAAGGATAGGAACGAATGACTGCAGGAAGTGCCTCGTCTACTCTGGGGCTGGACTTGCTACCAAACCCTTCAAACACTCTTCCGTGGTCTCATCGCGGAGAATGAATGATCCCCAACATATTGCAAAGGGATTTAAAGCCAAGGAAATACAACACCATGGCTTTTTACTGAACTGTGGATTCTAGTTGCCCATACTGCAGTTGTTCAGCCTGAAGAGGAGGCGGCTCCAGAAAGACCCGATATGGCCTTCCAGTACCTGAATGGGGCCTCCCAAAAGGTTGGGGAAGATTGTTCACAAGGACAGGGAACGACAGAACAAGGGGTCATGGTTTGAAGCTGGAAAAGGGCAGATGAGGCTGGACAGGAGGAAAAAGTTCTTTAATCTGTGAGTGGTGGATACCTGGAACAGGCTGCCTAGAGAGGTCATGGAGGCCCCATCCCCGGAGCCATTCAAGGTCAGGCTCTGCTTGTTGTAGGGGGGTTGGACAAGATGACCTCTGGAGGCCCCTTGCAACCCAAAAGATTCTGTGATTCTATTTAAATTCAAAGTGATTTCCATGTTAATAATGAAAACTCCAGTCAGGCTGACTCAGTGCTCACAGTGCATCACAAAGGAATCTCCAGCATTACATAACTAAGGTATAAAATAAGAAGCTTGAATCAGTCGCTCTAAGCACGAAATTAAGTGAGGGTTTATTCTTTCATGAGGTTAGACGCTGTTTACATCAGGGATGCTCCTATACATGAGCTTTGAGCGCTCACAAAGTACTGACACAGCATTTGCTTCATACCTGGCTGTCTAATCCAAGGAATATGAGCATCATGAAGAACAGAGCTGCCCACAGAGGAGAAAGAGGCATCATGGTAACAGCTTTAGGGTAAGCAATGAATGCAAGTCCTGGTCCTGAAAAGGAAGAAACCAAACAAAGTATTTTAAACTTGTGTGCTGGGTCTGGCTGTGATGGAGTTACCTTCCCTCATAGCAGCCCATACAGTGCTGAGACTGGGGCTTGTGGAGAGAAGAGAGCTGCTAACACCAACACTGCGGCTGCTGCTGATTGCACAGCATCACTTGTTAAACCACCTGGACCCACCAGTTTTCTCTCTTTTTCTCTTCTGTTCCATCTCCCCTCCCACTGGGATGGACAAATGAGTGAACAGCAGTGCAGATGCTCAGCTGCTGGAGAGGGTCAGCCCACTACAGCCTGGTTGTTCTTTTATGGTACATAAGAGGAGCTAAACAACAGATGGCAAACCTTGACCAGCTCTCCACCTCCATAATATTTGGTGATGAGGCTAATCAGTGACCAAGACTTGCTTGGCACAGAGCCCATAAAGGAGAACGTTTGTGCTCCTGCTGCAATAACTACAGTGAAGACTTGTCAACACACTCAGCTTTTAATCTGAGGGCAGCACTAACAAGCTCCTGTAAGCTCCAGTGCTGCTGTAGTCTTTTAGCCTTCTCTGTATAGTTTCTCTAACAGTTGTCTTGGAAGCTTTAGAAAAAACATACCTTCCATGACAGAATGATGGAGCTCTCATTGCAGTTTTCCTGCTAGGCTTAACCAACTTCATGAGAGTCATTTCTCCTTGTCACCAGTTGAGCATTATACTGCTTTTCCTTCTGTGTGAGCTCCTGCTCTTTCCCTTCTGCTGACTTCTAAGTGATGCTTAAAGGAGCTACATCCACAAAGGTCTTACCGAGCAGTTCACTTGAACTGGTACTCCAAACGACAGTAAGGAACATTAGATGGTAAATTTCTCCTAGAGATAAGCCTTTGTGTCTTTCTGGACTTCTATATTTAATCAAGCTGAGCATCTCAGTGTACGAACCTGAGAGAACAACTTCCTGACATCAGGAGATGGCACTAACCTCTGACTGTTTCAAACCTGTATTTTGTGAGTATACGTTAAGCAAGGGCCTCAGAGGACGTCCAAAGATTCCACCTAAACACCTGGTTCCCACTGCTTTAATAGCCCCCTATGTATTTATTTACTCTGTTTGCATGGACGCTGGTCTGTCTCATTTGAAGAAAACAGAATGCTCCTTTCCTGAGTACGTAACACTCAAGGGGCTGTAACTGAGCAACACAGTGCTGATCAACAACCTTCACGATGCTCAGTTGGAGTTTGTGTTTCAGTAGCTCCTTGGCTTGGTGAATTCGGTGCTACACACAGCATTTTTCACACCTAAATCTATCACCACAGAAATTGTTTAAGAACTCCTTGTAGAGCAGTTACTCAAGAGACAGGCAATGGGTTTTTAAGAAACTGTCTCCAAGACAGTCAATTAAATCCATGATCGTAGAAATAGTTTAACAAGTCCTCTTAGAGCAGTAATTCTGGAGTCATGTAATGAGCATTTAAGAGGAGTTTTACAAAACTATCTGCAAAAGAATCAACTTGTCCATACACCTAGAATTCTGCCCACAAAGTCCTGGGTACTTGTGTTTAACTGAGAAAGCTTTTGGAACTCACCTGATTCCGCAACTTCTGCAATGGGCACGCCTTGTTCATAAGCCATAAATCCAAGAACTGAAAAGATAGCAAAACCAGCAACAAAGCTTGTGCCACTGTTCAAGCAGCAGAGCATGATGCAGTCTCTGAAAATATAAATAAAAAACACTGCAGTTGATCTTGAGAGCCTGGGTTTCTTTCATCTCTTGAGCCACTGGACTAACAGAACCCCAAGCTGCAGCGATGGACATGAAGCTGCTCATTAAGCTCCAACTATGCCTGGGAGGAATCGGCCAGGCACAACCATTTGCAGGAGGATACTGTCAGACTGATCTAGCTGGTGTTTTGTATTGCAAACCTGTCACTACTTGCTCATGGTTTTTCACAGCATCTTTGAAAACAATATGTAAAGATACTGTGAGAATGGTGTTAAGAACAATCTTTCTCCAGCAGCTGCAATAGTACACTCCAGAGGGTATGAAATCCTTTCTGAACGATATAAAAGTGGTAATACTGTGCTTCCTATGGTCACATCTTAGCTAATTGCAGTCGACTGGCAATATATCTCCATAGGAAATACAGCTCATGGTTGGTTTATAAGGGGTTTTTAGAAGCCATGGCAATGCCAAGCAGCACGCACGACCTAGAAAGTCACCAACAAGGAGGCAAGGACAGTGAAGACTGATCTCTCTCCTACACATCAAACAATGACAGCTACATGGACAAGGTGAGGAAACATCTCGTTTCCCAGACTGGCATTGTCACACCAGTAAAGCACTTCAAAAAACGGGAAACACTCTTGCAGGAAGGTGCGATCTTTACCCAGAGCTCAGTGAAACACCCTTGCTCATTGTGCTTTCAGTCAGGTTTGACAGAGGATGTAAGGTGCTGATGATTTATCACACAGACAGTCTTTTGAAGCTGTTTGTTATGAGACATCGCTGTGTACTTGAGAAAAGAATCACCCAACCTGGATGCTGCCTGCTTTAAAAGCTGACCAGAATCTGTCAGTTTAATTTGTGTGTTTTCTGCAGAAAAGTTTAACATTTGGGTTTAAAAAGTTGAACGTGGCTGCACACCCACTTCCCTCCTCTTCTCCCTTTGGTGACTTCTGCCACCTTCTTCGCTTCTCTCTATCTGGGACTGTTGGGAGCGGCGTTGCTGCTGCTGAAAGAGAAGGCTACGGCTTCTGAGAGTGTTATCGCTTCTCAAGGTGAAGAAAATTTATGGAGAGTGAAAAGATTTGCTTGGACCTGGAGAGACTATGAGAATTCTGAGCCTTGAAGATTAATGAGGATCAAGATTGAAGTCAGACAACCACTGTGGTTTCAGAGAGAAGTAGGAGCTGTCTATAATGAAGATACTGAAGATGTTTTGGACATTTTCATCTTAGTTACTGTAAGAGCACTGTGACAAAACTCCATGTGTCTATGTCTGTATCTTGTGTGGGGTTTTTCTCTGATGTGTGGTGGAGGGGAGTGAATTAAAATGTCTTGGTGCCTTTCTTCCCAAAACTGAGTCAGTTGTTTCACTGCCTGCAGATTCATCACTGAGTTTGTTAATTGATGCTTTAGCGTCAATGCTTTAGCTAAAAGCATTGAAAGACAGCTGGGGACTCTGACCCACGACATTGGTGGTGACCCAGGTGGGATGTATGGGGATCCAGACGTGGATGCACACAACACTATCGTACTACTGCTACGACCACCACAGATGCCTGGAAGTGAATTTGCCTGAAACACGTGGCAAGCCTACAGCTCTGTCAAGCCTATACCAGAGTCTGGTTTACTCTCATCCTACTGGATATATTTTAGACTGAATATTAGGAAAATTCTGTTACTGAAAGAGTGATCAGACATTGGGACATGCTGCCCAGGCAGAGGTTGAGTCAGCAACCCCAGAGGCTTTTAAAGGTTGTTTAGATGTGGTGTTGGGAGATCTGGTTTAGGGGTGAACTTGGTAGAGTAGGGTTGATGTTCAACTTGGTGACTCCAAGAGGCTTTTTCTACAGATCCAAAGCAGGTTTTTTGCAAGCTCTGTGTGAAAAGAGCTGACCCTAATGGGTTCTGAGTCCACATCGTCAATAACAATTCCCATCTTTGTCACCGATTGGATGTGACCTTTAGAGAAGCAGAGACAACTCATATTTTTGAAGACCTGGCCCATATTCCAGCAAAACATCTTTAGTCATCATTCTGTCCTGTTGGCTTCTTTCTTTTTCACCATCATTTCACAGTTAATTAAAATTTCTATCTGGCTCATCATCTATAAATTGCCAAAAATTAAAAAAAAAAAAAAGAATATTCCTGTCTCTAGATCAAGATTCAGACATGGACAGGTCCAGTAACACCCTTCTTTCATGCATGGACTCTAACACTGTCTGCTCAGGGGTAAAACTGGTCCTTTAAAACACTTTCTGAAAATTCCATTTTTAATTTGCTTTTCGTATGAAACAGCTTCCTGTAGGTTTGCCCCAGCCAAGCTAGTAAGATAATTTAAAGCAGAACAGCAACCCAAAAGAAAGCAACCAGGAAGATGGAGGTCTTTGTGCTTTGCAGAGGAATCAAACAAAGGAAAAGATCCCTTAGCAACCTTCTTGGTGTATTTCAGCATGGAAGTAGCTCTGGAGAGATCCTCAGTGCAGAGCATCTCACCTAAGAAACTGGTGAGTTCAATGCTGAGACACTAAAACTAAGTGTGATGGAGCTCTGTAGGTAAGAGATGTCAGCAAGATGTGTTTTTTTAATCCTGTAGAAGGCAAAAAAAAAAGGGGGGGGGGGTGTGGAATCTGGCTGCTCACCAGTCCTACAGTTGGAAAAACCTTTTTTGTGCAGATAAGGCAATTCCCAGGCTTCAAATGCTGTCTAAACAACAAGGTAGGTTTTTCTGTGTAGCACAGGACATTAGACAGCTGCTGGTTTCAACCCATGTGAAAAAGGATTGAGATGGAGATGCATTGCACCCTGTGCATGTTCAGAGCCCCTGACAGTGTCTGCTGCTTCCTCTTGAAGAATTGCACTGGGGGACAAGGTTTAGTGGTGCCGACAGGACTAGGAAAAGTTGGACTCTACGATCTTGAACATCTCTTCCAGCCAAAGATTCTATGATTCTATGAATGTCCATGGGCAGGCCACAAGTGGTTTAAGCTGGATAATCCTATACAACTACATTCTGAGAGAACATAAGGAGCACAGACAGTTCTCCATGCACAGTGCTATGGTCCAAAATAGTCACCAGGTCAACAGGCATTTCTCCAAGGAAATGGGCGAAAATGAACCTAAGAGGATTTTGCCCGTCTCCAGTTTGCAAGGTACCTGCTGTTTTGGTATAACATAGCCACAGCCACTTTCTTCCTCAAACAGTCACAGACTGGACACTTGGTTTTCTGGGGACCAAGTAGTGTTTCCTGTCATAATGAAAATAGCTTTCATTTCTATCCTCCCTTTGTCTTTTCAAGAATTCTACTAAGTCCTCAACTCCTGGTTGTTTCCCTTAGGTAGAAAACCTATATCAATTCATCAAGAAACCAATTAATTTTAAACCACAAATGCTAAGGAACCACTGAGAGGAGAGCACAAAGTTTATCTCATTTTCCATACATTTTTTTATAAGCATCCTTGGTCGGGAAGTCACCAGAGCCTGACTGAAGCCCACACTGATTTCAAATAAAAGGAACTCTTCAAATTCTTATGAAAACCTCACGTTCTTCCAAATTAACAGCTTGCCAATCACCTGAATAATGCAAGACATTCATATCCCTCATCCTCTCCCTGCCTGACAAGCGGGCTACTGCTTAAAATGGATTCCATATTCTTTAAGGAGCTTCTGTGGTTAGAAAGAAGAGTCCACGGAGGCTTTTGCATCCCTGCAGTCAAGACCAATTCCATTTTCTCTTTTCCTCTTGGACTAGGAGCTAGATAAAGGATACAACTTCATTTCTCCCAAGTTCTGTCCATCACTTAACAGCAGATGCAGGAATCAATCTATCTCCTGCACCTTCGCAGCAACATGTCGTGGTGTCAGGTCACAGGCTGGACTTGATGAGCTCAGTGGTCTTTTCCAGCCTCAGTACTTCTGTGTAATGTGGCAGCTGAATGCCGATTCCTACAGGGGCTCATCGTCCTGCGGAGGTGCAGCCCCCAGTACAAAGCAATGGGGCAGCAAAAGGCATTTGCCCAGGTGAGGAGCTGCAACCAGCTCTACAAACACTGAGCACATGAAGCAGGAGTAAGAATATTTTACTCTTCAGTCTAATGAGATTGAAGTTAATCCACCTTTGCAGAAGGTCTGAATGGATCAGGAGTTCTCCAGAAAAGAATTAGCTTGCTAAAAAATAGTGGAAACACTGGCACAACTTTCTTTTGTTTATGTGGGGAGAACCCTGCCGATGGCTCTACCATAGTGTCCGTCTTTTCATCACTTCTGATACGAAGTGCTGCCAGTCCAGCAGGACCTATATTAAGGCAAGGTATGGTAGGGCAATATAAAACCATTTCCTATTCACAGATGTGAAGTGACTAGTTTGCAATGCATTGCCAACAAATGAGATGAGTCTGCTAGTAAGAAAAGCCCACATGTAGCTCAGATGTCCCCATTTATCACTAAAACACCTCCTGGCATTTCTTTCCAGGGCAGCTTTCCCTTGGAAAAAAGATACAGAGCAGAGCACAAAAGGATGGAAGTAGATTCTAGTAGAACAGAAAGAGGGTTCTGTGTGAGTCACACCCTTCTGATATCAAGTCAGAAAGATTAAAACCTACTGAACTATTCAGCAATTTCCTTACTGAATTCTATAAAGCTGAGCAATAAAATGTTCTCCATCTCTACTGTGCTCCAGCCAGGAGCCAGTAATGGGACAAAGTGACGTTCTGAGCACAGAACAAACTCAAATGAGTTTTAAATGTACAGTTCTGGAAAAGAGGTTCTCTGAAACAATAAGGAACATTCTAGACCTTGGTTCCACAAAGCATAATGATTACTCATGCCAACAGCTAGAGGAAGAGGAAGGACTTCTGAGTTGAGCCAAGGACATGGACAATTCCATCACTGAAAATAGATGTAAAAATAACGTGTGGAAGATATTACCTGTAGCAGTTGTTGTTATAGTTGTTGTAACTTCCCAAGGCTGTCAAGCACCCCAAGCAGATGGCGTAAGAGAAAAATATCTGTGTACCAGCATCCACCCACACCTGAAGACAGTAAAATAGGAAGCAGTTAGAAGAGAATTGTGGAATCACAGAATGGCCTGGACTGGAAGGGACCAATCCCCTGCCATGGCCAGGGACATCTCTCACTAGACCAGGCTGCCAAAGCCCCATCCAGCCTGGCCTTGGACACTTCCAGGGATGCAACAGCCACAACTTCCTGGGCAAGCTTTTTAACACCCTCACTGTAAAGAATTTCCTCCTAATATCTAATGTAACACTATGCCCTTCTAGCTTGAAGCCATTTCTCCTCATCCTATCGCTACAAAGAGGTCAAGCAGGAATCACCTCTATGAACACATTAACTGTCAATTTACAGAGGCAACTGCACTGGATGAGATCTGGTAAACCTCTTGTAAATCACAACCTCATAAAAATAAATGCTGTAAGTTAAAGCTCCCGTTTCTTCCCAGGGGAATAAACACAAAGCAACTCAGCAGGTCTTCACAGGTGAATTCGTATCAGACATTAAAAAAATCCCCACACCCATGAGCGGATACAGAGGGATTATTACAGTGGGTTGGATGGGGCTCTGAGTAATCCGATCTAGTGAAGATGTCCCTGCCTATGCAGGGGGATTGGAACTAGATGACCTTTAAGGTCCCTTCCAACTCTGGCCATTCTATGATTCCACTCACAGCTACTCACAGGACATTAATGTAAAATGAAATTTTTTTTTCCTTTAAAAATACTCCCAGCGAAACAGCTCATCTCATTCTGCCAGACCGGAGGTGATATGCCTCCAGGCTATGCTCTTTTAGCTCCTGGTTTTGCCCTGACAGTGACATGAAGAACCCCCAGATGCTCAGCTGCACTCTTATTTCCAGTCCAGTGAACCTCAACTCCCGGTTTCCTGGGATAAATGAGCTCTCCAAGATCCAGCTTTTTATAAGGAGAGCAAGCAAAGTGCATTTGAGAGAAGCACACTGACTGATAACCAGAGACAGTGGCTATATAGCCATGAGCTGCTCTGAGACAGGACAGAGATGATGCAGGCAATGATTTCAGGACTAATAATAGTAATACTAATAAGAGTAATCAAGTACTCAGCAGGACATGAAGGGGTTATATTTGTTTTACATGTGACCAAGTGAGACCTTGCACTCTGGAGCTATTGTGAGTGTTTCTGTTTCAGAATAACGTTAAGATCACATTTGATTTCCATCAGCAGCTGAAATGGTTTCACTGCTGTCATACTGAATAAGAGATATCCGACTGCATCCCAAAGTTTCGCCGCTCTGTAAGGAAAAACCCACACAGAGGGAGCCTTCTGACAGACAGGCTCTTTAATAAGATGGGAAGCTGAGAAAAAAAGCTGCAAGGAGCAGAGGTAAAGGAAAACAGTCATCCTGGACAAAGGCAGGGCAAGAGGATGGGCACACGGCCAACGCGCCGCTTACTTCCACCACAGACTTATCACAGAATCATTCAGATTGGAAAAGACCCTTGGGATCACCGAGTCCAACCATCAACCCTACTCTACCAAATTCACTCCTAAACCAAATCCTCCAACACCACATCTAGACAACCTTTAAACGACTCCAGGGGCAGCCTGTTCCAAAGCCTGATGACCTTTTCAGTGCACAAATTGTTCCAAACATCCAATCCAAACTTCTCTTGGTGCAGCCTGTGGCCCTTCCCTCTTGTTCTGTGAGAAGAGACCAGCACCCACCTCTCTACAATGTCCCTTCAGGCAGCTGTAGAGAGTGATGAGGCCTCCCTTCAGCCTCCTCTTCTTCAAACTAACCAGCCCTAGCTCCTCCAATCACTCTTCTTCTTCAGGTTTATTCTCCAGGCCCTTCACCAGCTTCATTGCCCATTTCTGCACCTGCTCTGGTGCCTCAGTAACTTTCTCGCGTTGAGGTGCCCAAAACTGGACCGAGTACTCAAGGTGTGGCCTCACCAGTGCCCAGTACACAGGGGCAATCTCTTCCCTACTCTTCCTGGCCACACTATTTCGGATACAAGCCAGGATGCGTCATACAGCACTCAAGGTGAGGAACAGCCCTTCCTGCTGGATACTCCAGTTCCCTGGAAGTCTGAACAGCAATTCCTAGTGGAAATGGGGAGCAAAGGATTGTACTCTGAAGTGAGAACCTCTAGAGCTGCTTCAGAAGAAGAGCAGAGAGCACATTGCTCTGAAGGGAGGTCTTGGTTAGCAAAGCACTCAATTTTGGCCATAAGCGATGTGATTTCCATCAGACTGTTAAGTGTCCTCTAAAGAGACTTGGCAGTGCTTCAACACTGAAAGTGGAAAGCACTTTATGATGACTTTATGGTGAAGCTCTTGTCCCAAAAGGGAGAAGGCAAAGCAAACAGGTCTCAGCTCACTGCCTGCATCCTCCAAGCAGAACGGAGACATGACAGCAAGAGACTGTGAGTCCCCGCTTCCCGGCTTCTGAGTGGGAATGGGAACGGCAGAGCTGTCTCTCCCCATTTCGAGCCTTTCCATTTGCAGCTTTCCTGACTCACACCACTGGACGCTAGCACTGACCTCTGCTGTTTGCTGCTGCGAACTGGTGCTGGTACCAACAGGACCCCACAAAATGGAACGAGCAAGAATACTACTTTACTAAAACTGAAAGTGCTGTTTTGCAAAGCCCCGCTCTCCAGAGCTGACAGTCCTCAGATATCAACTCTGCCTGGGTGATCTCAACTTGGCCTTCCTGGGTGTAGCTGTAGGTCTAGGGCAGCATCTTCATTTACATGACTATTCATTTTCTGCCCAGGGAGATGAACTGAGCTGGTCAAACAGAGGATCCTGTTGTCTGGAAGAGCCCTCGCCTCTTCTGCTGCTGTGTTTGCCGTGCATGTAATGAATGAAAAAGGACAAAGACGGGAGATGTGCTGTAGTGAAGTCGACACAACAGTGCTCTGGAGAATTCGACTCTTTCTGTGTCTCCAGTGTAAAGCTTCTGTGTGACGTTATGCCCACAAATCACCTCACTGACACTTCCTCAAAAGTTCAGTAGCTGGACAGTCCTCACTTAACTGGCATCCAAAGTGAAGCACCACATGTGACTCTGTGATCACTGAGCATTCACTGGTGCAACTGCATGACCTGCCTAGTGGATGAGGGGAAGATTGTAGATGTGGTCTGCCTAGACTTCAACCAAAACCTTCAACATAGTCTCTCACAGCATCCTCCTGGAAAAGCTAGCAGACCATGGCTTGGATGGGCACACTCTCCGCTGGGTTAAAAACTGGCTGGATGACCAGGCACAGAGAGTGGTTGCGAATGGTGCTGCATCCAATTGGTGTCCAGTGACCAGTGCTATGACTCGGGGATCACTACTGGGCCCAGTTCTAGTCAACATCTTTATTGACAAACTGATGAGGGAATCGAGTCTACCCTTAGTAAATTCATGGATGACATCAAGTTGGGGCGGAGTGTTATTCTGCTGGCGGGTAGGAAGATGCTGCAGAGTGATATAGACAGGTTGGGTAAATGGGCAAAGGCCAATGGGTTGATGTTTAACAGGGTCCCACCCTTTGGCCACTGTAACCCCCTGCAGCTACAGACTGAGGGATGAGTGGCTAGAGAGTAGCCCGGCAGAGAGGGACCTGGAAGTATTTGTTGACAACTGGCTAAAGAGGAGCCAGCAGGGTGCTCAGATGGCATAAAAGACCAATGCCATCCTGGCTTGGATCAGCAATAGTGTGGCCAGCAGGACCAGGGATGTAATTCACCCCCTGTACTGGGCACTGGGGAGATCTCCCCTCAAGTACTGGGACAGTTCTGGGCACCTCACTTCAAGTAAGGGATTGAGGGGCTGGAGCGGGTCCAGAGGAGCAGCGAGGCTGGGGAAGGGCCCTGAGGGACAAAAGGCTGATGAGGAGAGGCTGAATGAGCCGGGCTTGTTTAGCTTGGAGAAGACAAGACTCAGGGGGAACCTTCTCCCTCTCTCCAACTCCCTGAAGGGAGGTGGTAGTCAGGTGGCGTTCAGGCTCTTCTCCCAGGCAACCAGCGCCAGGACTAGCGGGCAGGGCCTGAAGCTGCCAGGGGAGGGTTAGGTTGGATCTTAGGAAGCCCTTCCTCACGGCAAGGGTGATCAGACCCTGGAACGGCCTGCCCAGGGCAGTGGTGGAGTCTCCGTTTGTGAAGGTGTTGAAGGACAGCCCTTAGTGCCCTGGTCTGGCTTTTGTGTTGATGTTAGGTCCTGGGCTGAATGAGATCCGAGGGCTTTTCCAGCCTCCATCATTCTGGGATTCTGTGGTGTAGCACAGCAATAGCAGGAGAGAGCACCAGGGTGATAAGGAAACAGATTAATTTGAAATCTCAGTTAATTAATAAAACGAAGCAGCTTTTGTCTATTCTCCAGTCACTCCCTCATTATCAACTGGATTTTTTTCTCCAACTACAGCTAACACAAGAATCAGCTGAACTTCCGTGCTGAGCAAAGTGTGTGTTCTCTCAGCCTCAAATACAACCAAAACACTGCAAAGACACGGATGTTCCAAGTTCATCCATTCCTGGCGTGCATTCTGCTCCTTTCCTGACTAGCAGTCCCCTGATAATGTAGTTTATTCCTACAAACAGAGAAAAATCTAACAGGGAAGAAGAAACTTTATCAGTTTAATTTCCTTGCATAGTTAACACAGTTGGTGTAACCCAAAATTTCTTCTCTTTGACTATATAAGTATTTTCTAATCCTGGTATGTGTTAAGTTAAAGAAATAAATCCACAAACCTTTTCAAAAGACTTTACTTAAAATGACACATTTACTTAGAAATCAAACATCAGGTTAATTGACAGCATTAAACTAGGTGATCGCCAGGGTCACAATTTAAAGCTTTCAGCTGACTGGGAAAATCCAGCTTCCTGCTTAGCGCTGAAACCTTGGGACACTCAGGGAGCCAAGCAGACAATTTTCAAGTCACTTTCCTGAGCATTAGTTTGACTGAAGACACAGCTTGAAGCTTCTGAGAACTTGTATGACAACTCCACAATAAACCCTTCTGAAATGGTTGGACGTTAGGAAGAAGTTCAGCAGGAAAAGGGCTTGAACACTGGAACACGTTGCCCAGGGAGGGAGGTGAGGCCCCATCCTTCAAGATATTCAAGGTGAGGCTGGACAAGGCTCTGAGCAACCTGCTCTAGCTGAGGATGTCTCTGCTCACTGCAGGGGGGTTAGACCAGATGACCTCTGGAGGTCCCTTCTAGCCTAGGCCAGCCTAGGATTCCATGAAAGGTGTTGCCTCAACAAACAGATAGGCTTCCAAAAATATAGCTGAAAGTTCAATAAACTTTTGACCTGATTACAATTTATCAAAGATGCATCTTTAGAAGAAAACCTTCAATGCCTTAAGTTATCTAATCCACACTTGTTGAACCTATGCCAGATGAAGAAAAATAAGGACACAAATCAGACTCTTCACTCAAAGTGTGAAGAACAGCTCATCCAAGAATTGCATTAACCATTCCTTAGTTATGTCACAGAATCCCAGAATGACTGAGGCTGGCAAAGCCCTCTGAGCTCATCCAGCCCAGACCAGGACCTAACATCAACACAGCAGACAGACCAGGGCACTGTGAGACACGGCCAGGCTGTCCATAAACACCTTCAGGGATGGGGATGGAGACTCCACCACTGCCCTGGGCAGTCCGTTTCAGGCTCTGATCACCCTTGCCGTGAGGAAGGGCTTCCCAACACCCAACCTAACCCTCCCCTGGCAGCTTCAGGCCCTGCCCTCTTGTCCTGGTGCTGGTTGCCTGGGAGAAGAGCCTGAC
>JAOXOE010000745.1:2375932-2396303 GCA_028565055.1 Phoeniculus purpureus | reverse complement strand
GTTAGATAGTTTTGTCCTGCTCCGGCAGGGGGTTGGACTCGATGATCTCTTGGGTCCCTTCCAACCCCTAACATCCTGTGATCCTATGAACATAAGGTTACTGTCACGACATCCACATCTCCTCCTCATCCGCATTTCCTCTTCATCCACATTTCGTCCTTTCTAGCTTCTGCCACTGCCTAGTTAGGAAGAGAAGTGATGTAGCACGGAATGCCCTCAGCCAGCTAAAATCTGCAAAGAACCTAAAGCACCACCATCAAAACACTTCCAGAAATGAGGAGACGTAGCTCTAATGAAGGACAGATTTTAATCAGGAAGGGGAAGCGCGTAATTTATTATCTGCGGTCTGGAATTGAAAATAACATCACCTCGCCCTAATTATGCAAAAAAGCTGAGGAAACAGGTGCTTAAAACTCAAGTTCTTCTAAGCAATGTGACAGATAATATCATGTGGAATTGGAGCTAGGGATGAAGTCCACCCTCTTTAGGAATTCTCATCCAGTGAGCAGAAGAAATCCTCCAAGGCTTAGCTCGCATTGAACGTTAGGGTGCTGCACGCAAGACAGACCGTACCACAGACGGAATAACACAAATCAACGGGCTCTCTAGGCGACAAAAGGCAGCGAGTGTGCACTGACCACAGGCTGTGGGTAGCCACATGGAAAGGCATCTTAAGACAGAACAGTCCACCACAGAAATCCGATGACAAAGCCAAGAACAGGTACTTGCACAGACACTTGTTTTGATTGCAAACTAAACCAAACGCATGTTCAGTTTCTTTAAAAAGTGAAATAAATATTTGTGCTTGGGCCACAGGAATAGTGAAATTATAATTTTTTTTCCATTTAGCTTTAATTTTCACTGAGAATAATTAACGTTATTTCCTTATACACAGATCATTAGGGGTTGGATTGGACCTCCAGAGGTCATTGAGTGCAATCCCTCCCTGCTCAAGCAGACCACAGAACCTAGGACAGGTCACACAGGAACACATCCAGATGGGTCTGGAAAGCCTCTAGAGAAGGAGACTCCACAACCCCCCTGAGCAGCCCGTTCCAGTGCTCTGTAACTCTTACAGCAAAGTTCTTCATCACGTTGAGGTGGAACTTCCTGTCTCCAACTGACATCCATTAACTCTTGTCTTGTCACAGGGTGCAAGTGAAGAGAGACTGTCTCTCTCCTCTTGACATCCAGCCCTCATGGATTTACAAGTTCCCTTGTAACCACCCTCTCTCCAAGCTGAAAAGCCCCAGGCCTTTCAATCTCTCCTCATAAGGCAGGTAGTCCAGTCTCTTAATCATCATCATGGCCCTCTGTTAGATTCTCTCAATTAGATCTCTGTCCCTCTTGAATGGGGGAAGCCCAGAACTGGACACAATATTCCAGATGTGGACTCACTAAGTCAAGAGTAGAGGGGAGGAGAACCTTGTTTGATCCTCTGGACACACTCTGAATACATGCCAAGATACTGCTGGCCTTCCTGGCCACAAAAGCACAATCAATGTTTCAATCACAACTGTTTTTTCTGGCTGGATGGGTATTTCTGGACATGTGCAGCTAACCACAAGTAGCATTTCTTTTCTGAAATGGGGGGGTGTGAGCACATGGAAGGTGTGGCCACAACCCCTCCTCAATCTCCAGACCAATGACGGTGTCAGCTGAGATACCCGTCTGCAGTCAGCCTTCTTGCAGAACTGTGTGTTGTGGGAAAGAGAGGCAGAAAGCCTTCAACAGTAATTCCACAGTGCTGCCACCTCAGTGCAAAAGGGATGGAGAATGAGACAGTGGCATACTCAGGGCTCAGACACAGCTTGTAGAATCACTGTAGACCCAGACCATAATCCACAGTCCAAGCAATCCAGCCGCTTGAATTACTAACAGCTCTTCTCTAATTGCATAGCCAGATCTTAATAAACAGATGTTCTCGCTCTCGCTCCTGTGGTTTGACTCCTTCACACACCAAAAGATAGCTCTATCTTTGGAACACAACACTCAGTTTAGATTCGGGATGAAGAATTTTAGAAGCAGTCAGTTTCTGGCGGCTGTCTGCACAATCACAGAATGGTTTGGGCTGGAAGGGACCTTGAAGGTCACCTAGTCCCAACCCCCATGCGGTGAACAACTCTCTCCCACCAGACCAGGTTGCCCAGAGCCCCATCCAACCTGGCCTTAAACACTTCCATGGCTGGGGCATCCACAACCTCCTTGGGTAACCTCTTCCAGTGCCTCAGCACCCTCATGGTAAAGAAGATCTTCCTAACATCCAACCTATATTGACTCTCTTTCACTTTCAGGCCATTGTCCCTTGTCCTGTCACTACAGACTCTTGTAAAAAGCCCTTCTCCAGCTTTCCTGTTGCCCCCCTCAGGGACTGGAAGGCTGCTATTAGGTTCCCCCACAGCCTTCTCTTCTTTAAGATGAACTACCCCAGCTCCCTCAGCCTGTCCCGATTACAGAGGCGCTTCAGCCCCCCGATCACGGCCTCCTCTGGACCTGCTCCAGCAGATCTGTGTCCTTCCTGTACTGCGGGGTTTTGTACTTGGTGTACAGAAGCTAGCTGCTCATTTCTTTCATCCTAAGAAGTCTCAAACAACAGAGACAACTACCTTAACCCATCCAAAACTCTTGGTCTAAGTCCTTTGTCACAGAAAGTAGATGGCAAATTAACGGCCTCAGCACAATTATCCCCACTCCTCCCATTTGCAAAAGCCAAGTGGTGCCAATCGACTTGAACTGCCAGAACCACGAGGGGTATTTACATGGCCTGCACAGTTCTCAGTTGCTTTGTCTTTCCTTTGTTCAAGCAGAACCAAGTTGTAGTATTTTCCCTTAAAAAGGAAGCAGCAAGTCCAGAACATGTAATAAAACTACAGTACACGACGTATGAGAACGATAGGATATGAGGAAAAAGTTCTTGAATCTGAGGGTGGGATCCCTGGAACACACTGCCCAGAGAGCTGGTGGAAGCCCCAACCCTGGAGCCGTTCAAGGTCAGGCTGGATGGAGCTCTGGGCAATCTGGTCTGGTGAGTGATGGCCCTGCTTGGTGTAGGCAGGTGGGACTAGATGGCCTTTGGAGGTCCTTTCCAACCCTTTGATTCTATGGGTTGGTGTAAAGAAGACAAAGTCTCGCTCAGAGGCCAGCAGTGATTTCTCAGCCAGCAGGCACAACTCAGCTCTCCCTAATACTAGCCCTGTATCTTTCCTGCTGAAACCATCTGAAATAGCAGCTTTTGAAAGCAGGAGGCATTTGGAACACAAAATTCTTCTCACAAGGCTTCAGTGCAGTCTGACTGTAGATACCCCCATATCTGCCCTCATTATTTGATTATTCAACTTGAATAAAACAAAAAAGGAGCGTTTTAGAAACGCAGGGTTCTACCCTGCATCTAAGAAATGAGATGGATGTATTCTGGTGTTCAGGAGATGATGGAGTTCATCACAGCCTTTTGGTCCTCAGTTGTTCAACTTCTACCTAAAAGCTGCCATGACCTTGTATAAACCCCACAGATGCAGTACAAAAGCAGTGGTGTAGCTTTCACTGTCTTCCTCCTGTTTTACCACTGCAAGTCCCTCACATTGCCTTCTCCTTGCCATCTCTTAATGCACAGAAAGGTAAGGAACACGGAGCAGTAAAATCAGCCTCTAGTGTGATAGCTCTTTGCTTCCCACTAACAAGCATTTGAAAATCAGAAGTTCTGTAGCCTGTTCTGTTCAGCTAGTTGGGTTCATGCTTGGAGGGGAAGAAATAAAAGCCTTTATAAGTATAAAGATCTTCAGCTTTTAAGAAGTCTTAAAGTAAAATCCCCCAAGACTGAATGAGAAGAAATCTCTTAGACATTTCACATGAAAGACTTCAGCTTGGAAAAAAGGAGACTGAGAGGTGACCCTATTAATATGCAAAGGGTAGGTGTTAGGAGGATGGAGTCAGGCTCTACTCAGTGTCATCGAATGACAGGACAAGGGGCAACAGGCGTAAGCTGGAACATAGGAGATTCCACATCAACATAAAAAAGAAACCTCTTCCCAGTGAGGGTGACAGAGCACTGGAATGGGTTGCCCAGGGGGGTTGTGGAGTCTCCTTCTCTGGAGATGTCTAAAACCTGCCTGGACATGTTACTGTGCAACTTGATGTAGGTGATGCTGCTGTGGCAGGGTGATTGGACTGGATGGATCTTTCAAGGTCCATTCCAAACCCTAGCATTCTGTGATTCTGTGTGAAACTTCAGCAGAACTCACTGCAAACTCTTGTGCCTTATGGGGCATTAATGGGAAAAGAGAAGGAGTTCAGGAAGGGTTTAAGTAGTCTTTTAATAACCAAAGGTTTCCATAAAACATCATGCATTTGAAGAAATTACAAGAACACCACCCAACAACGACTGTGATATCAAAGAGCCCAAAAGCCTAGAGGACCACCATAGGTGGCAGTAGAACAGACTGGAGGTAGCTGTAGGAAACCCATGCAGTTACTACAGACCGTACGATGACTGGTTAGTACGAGCCGCCCTAAGCGGAGTAATTCCGAATTATACTGATTGCTGCCAACAGCTTCAGACTGCGTCAAACTTTGCTGTGGAAAAGATTTCTCTTGCCCAGAGACCTGAAAATACAAATTATTAACTGAAAATAGAAAGCAACGACAGTCTGAAGAGAGTTATTGTAAGTATTGAGTTTCTTTTCTTGTTCTTGCAGTTGTTTTGGTTTGGGCTATTTTCCTTTTGTTTGTTTTGTTGTTTAAAAATACCCAGCAGTTCAGTTTCTGGGAAAGAAGCCAGGGGGCTGGTGGCACTTGAGCATCTTGAACAGAATATGGAGGGAAATAAGCTCCATTGGTATTAGGGCGAGTTTGGAATGCAAAGGTTAATGCAAACCAGAGGAAGGATTTTTAATTCAGTAGTAGCAAACCAGTCATTCTACATGGGATATTTTGCTTTCAAATAGAAAATTAGAAGCAGAAAATTGAAAATAGAATATTGAAGTAGAATTTAAAGCACAGCGGATGTATACTGCATCTCACACCCAAAGACACACCATGCTTGAAGGTTTTACTACCGCTAGTCACACATAAATAGCTTGAATAAATATTCTTTAAGAAAGATTTGAACTTTTTTTTTCCCCCTGTACACAATAAAGGTGATAAAACAACAAGAATCTAAATAATAAAAATTAAAGTGGGGTAATAGGATGTGACTGACGGGTGGCATCTTCATGTTTCCCACTGCCTGTCAGAAATGCTCCTGTTTGGTCACAAGAATATTCACAACTTGACAGAACAAACCCATGACTTTAGTATTCAGGGTCCATTTACTCTGTGCAGATTTACTCTGGGTACAGCTTATAGTACCAAATAGTCTATTTGAAGCTTACAAGTTACCTTGAATCAAAGTGTGGGTTAAAAATAAACACAGATGGATAAAATCTGATGAGGTAGCAGAGCCATATAAAAGTCTCAGCATAGTGTAAGGAAATAAAGAACAATATATCTGACACGAAAGCAGACAGACTCCAACACCCTTCAGCTACCTACAACCCAGCAACACCCTATTGCTAATGGTTACCTCAGTTCTTCCAATCCACATCACTGCAGGTCCATGCCCTAGCAAAAGGTAGAAAGATCCCACAAGAAAGTTACTAAATACTTACAGGAAAGGTACTTCATTTGATTAAGACTGTACTAAACCACCTTTCAGTTGAGCAGCTCAGTACATGTGACAGGAAGGAGGGCACCTCCATTGTTGGAATTCGGTGGGGCCACACCTTGAGTACCATACCCAGTCTTGGGCCCCTCACTACAAGAGGGACACCAAAGGGCTGGAGAGGGGACAGAGGCAGCTACCAAGCTAATAAAGGATTTGTAACAGATGTTGTATGAGGAAAGGCTGAGGGAGCTGGGGCCATCAGCCTGGAGATTGAGGGGAAACCTTATTGCTCTCTATAATTACTTGAAAGGAGGTTGTATTGAGGTGAGAGTTGCTCTATTCTCCCTACTGGCCAGAGATAGGACCAGGGGAAATGGCCTCAAGCTACACCAGGGGAGGTTCAAGTGGGACTTCAGGAGGAAATTCTTTCCTGAAAGGGTTGTCAGGCACTGGAACAGGCTGCCCAGGGAGGGGGTTGAGTCACTATCAGTGGAGATGTTTAAGAGAAGGGCAGATTTTGCATTGGGGGACAGGGTTTAGTGGTGCTGATAGGACTAGGAAAAGATTGGACTTAATGATCCTGAAGGTCACTTCCACTCAGAACTGTTCTATGATTCTATTACTTTATATTGTGAGATACCGGCCCGAAAAGGATCTTTCCAATCAAATCTGAAAAGCAGCAATGTGAAAGCTGGTGAGACAAGTCATCTGTTGGGAGAACACTTTGCTTCCCTGGGAAAGAGCATCTTCAATAATGTGTTCTAACTTAGGGAACTGTGTTCAACCTGGCCTCAATGACCTTGAATAGGAAGAGGATTAACTGCTGCCAGCACATTGTTGAAAGGAATGCATTGGGGTACTTATCACATTATTTCATGATTTGGAAAGCTCAAGAGTAGATTCAGTCTGTTTGAGGAAGGTCCCTTCATGCTTTCTCTCTGGATTTGGAGCAGTTTCCAACACATTTTCTTTAAAAGGAAAGAACCAACAGAACAGCCAACAACAAAAACCACCCAAATAGAGGAGGCAGCCTCTTGAGGTCCCTTCTCCATCTCTGTCTGCTCAGCCAGGAACAGAGGTGACAGTTTCCCTTTTCAGTCTGGGTCAGATTCTATCCTCTGAGCTTTCTGCAGGGCATGAAAGGAAAAACAAAATGAAGCTGCTAAGCAACAGCAGTGCTACAGTACAGTGTCCTGTCCTGTTATACATGCTTTGGCATGTCCAGAGTCACCAGATCACTTTGGTTGGAGAAGACCTTTAAGATGGACTCCAACCATTGACTCCTGTCACCACAGCACTATATCTACATGTCTTTTAAATAGCTCCCTGAGACTCTACCACCTGCCTGGGCAGCCTGTCCCAATATTTAATAAACCTTTTGGTAAACAAATTCTTCCTAATGCACAATTTAAACCTTCCATGGTGCAACTTGAGGCCATGTCCTCTTGTCCTATGGCTTGTTACTTGTGAGAAGAAACCAACCCGAACCTCTCCACAACCTCCTTTCAGGTAGCTGTAGAGAGTCATAAGGTCACAAGAGAAGGTGACAAGGGAAAATGGGCTCAAGAGGCAATAAAACACAGGAAAGACTGACATAGGTAAAGTCAACACCATAGAGCAGGAAGGTATCCCTGAGAATGAAAATTCCTTTAAAAAATAGAAGATATTCTTTTCAGACTCTCTTTTCCCCCTTTAGATTCTAACATTTAGGAAACTGAAAATGAGCTGGTTGTGTGAGTTTTTTCGACAAAGGAACAAGGAGATCACTGAGAGACCTGCAGAACCAGCAAGGATACAACAAAAAAGATGAACAGTTAATCTTCCAGTGAATTTGCAGCGGATTTAGTCACTAGAAGAACATATCCATTGAAATGAAGAGAAAGTGCCCAAGTCCACCTGAGCTAACATCTTTACCTTCCTGAAAGTTCAGCCCTCCAAAGTGACAGAGGATAAGGACTCTGCACAAACCCCTCTTTTTAAGGTTTAACAGAAACTTTAAAGCAGTAAACAGATCCACAGGTCTCTAAAAGTGCTACAAACAATCCTTGACAGGATTATTGCTGGATAAACACTGGTAGTCTCCAACCATCATTGCTCAATGATTAGAAAGACGTTTTAGAGATTGGTTGTCAATGGTGCCCGCATCCATTTGGTGTCCAGTGACAAGCGTTGTTCTGGAGGGTAGGAAGACGCTGCAGAGGAACCAGAAGAGGCCAGGTCGATGGGATGAGATTCAACAGGACCAAGTGCAGGGTCCTACACTTTGGCCACAAGAACCCCCTGCAGCTACAGACTGATGGATGAGTGGCTGGCAGAGAGGGAACTGGGAGTAGTTTGACAACCAGCTGAACAGCAGCCAACAGGGTGCCCAAGTGGCATGAAAAGCCAAAGGCATCCTGGCTTGGATCAGCAACAGAGTGGCCAACAGGACTAGGGGCATCATTCAACCCCCACACTGGGCACTGGGGTTGTCCCCTTCAAGTTCTGGGGACAGTTCTGAGCACTTCACTTCAAGAAAGAGATTGAGGGGTGGAGCAGGTCCACAGGAGCAATGAGGCTGGGGAAGGGACTGGAGGGAAAGGCTGATGAGGAGAGGCTGATGGAGCTGGGGTTGTTTAGCCTGGAGAAGGCTAGACTCAGCAAGGACCTTCTCCCTCTCTACAACCTAAAGGAGGTTGTAGTCAGGTGGATGTCGGGCTCCTCTCCCCGGCAGCCAGCGCCAAGATGAGAGGGCAGGGCCTGAAGCTGCCAAGAGGAAGGTTAGGTTGGATGTTAGGAACCCCTTCCTCATGGGAAGGGTGGTCAGACCCTGGAATGGACTGCCCAGAGCAGTGGTGGAGTCCCCATCCCTGGAGGTGTTTATGGACAGCCTGCCTGTGGCCCTTAGTGATCTTATATGGCCACTGTGGTGATGTTAGGTTCTGGGCTGGGCTGGATGAGCTCAGAGGGCTTTGTCAGCCTCAATAATAACAAGCATAAAAATTATTTACAGGTGTCAGCTTAAAGAATTTCTAAGAAAATTTTCTAAAAAGTTAGTGGATTTCCAGAAGAGAATTCTTTAACTCCACACTGGGCTATTTTTTATTAAAGCAGCAGACAGACAATTTCCAGTGGCTGTGTTAGAAAGAATCTCCAGTCAACCTTAGTTGTATTGCTCCTTGACAGTGCAACTTGTAAGGTTTTTTTTCATGTTTAAGACAAACATTAAAAAAGCCCATGAAGTTCACCTGCCTGGTCTGGGGATAACATTTAATCCCTCAAAATTAAGATGAGCATTCTGACATCTATCCCGTTTACTACTTTCAACTCAAAGCAGGCAAAGTGAGTGGTTTTGAGGCAAAACCAGATCAAGGGCTCACTCGACTCCCAACAAAAAGCCATTTTCACACGGCCTCTTCCAAAGACAGCAGAAATGAGCAAGCCTGGCACAACTCAGACTCCTACAAGACATGCACAAAGGGCCTAGTTCTGAGGGGTGCTGGAGGTCTCTGGGTACTGAGCGCTGCAGGATCAGCCTCAACTTGCTAATGACTTTTCATAGGGCAGAGGCGATTAACCACAATGTGACTCCTGCACTCATTTGTAGCCTGAATGAGACAGGAAAAACTCTTTTGACTTTTCAAGGACAGGATTTGTGCCTTTCCCATTTGCTGAGAACAGCCCCTTTTCTTTTCCCTAGACAAAAAATGGGTTTTCTCAGTAGGCTTTACTTGGAAATGCTAAGGATGTGTCACCCCCTCCAGAGAATGACAGGCCAGCAACTAGACCTTCTTTAACAGAGGACTAAGTTGTTGTTAGACAGCCAATAAAAAACCCCAAACTACTGAGGTGGAATCAACCACAAAACCATGGGTCCTCTGTCTGTCCAGCTCCCTTCCCAGGCCCTAGAAACCTCAAATTCCTGACCATGGTGACAGACTGGAGCAGCAGCCAAGAGAGCACACAGACAAGGCTGCTGTCCCCTGTACCTACCAGGCAATGTCCTCTCCTAGAGGTACAGAGCAATGGAGTAGATCTTCTCCACTTTCTTCTCTTTCCTATACATGTAACCCCATTCATGGCCACAACTCTGTTTCATGCAGCGCTTTACCGTACCAAACACCATCAACACCTCCACTATCATAGCAGCTACCACTACTCACTGGTTGAAACGCCACGTGCTGCACCTAGAAACCTTTCTTTTTCTTAGAAAACCCTACACAATTAGGATGGGAGAAATGACATAAACATTAGTTAACTGGACAGTCTCTGAATGCTTAACACCAGTATGAAATGAGAAGTGACGGTTCAGACTCTCCTCTGAAACACAGCACCAGAGAGTTTGAAGAATAAAAAGGGAACTCAGATCAATTCAGATCCTTACCTTAGGAAACCCAATATGCTGATCAAAGCTGGTGCAGATCACTGAGCTATCAAAGGAAATAAGCCTGTACCTGCTAAGGTAGAAAGGAAACAGCATCCTCTGTATAGATGTGAGTAAGGGAGAGAAGGGGAGTGTTTGCTTGCTGAAAGAGCTTCCTGGGACAGCAGCCAAGTATCACCTTCATCATCAGTGCCCCCAGGTGAGTTGCTATTTGACTTCAGCAATGGCTCCATTGCTTCTGCAGTCGCAACTCCTTACCAAAGCTTGAAACTTTAGCAAAGAGGCTGAACTCTTTGTCTGCAATCCTCAAACCAGGAAAAGATTTAGATTTGCTTCCAGTCACAAATAAACAAGGGCTGGGACCTCCTGCCCAGGTGATGGAAAAAGCTTAGTAGGCCCAGTTAAATGACAGGGAAAAGCCCAAAGTAAACGACAGCCTTTTCGGCCCGAGATGTTAATGTACATGTGCGCACACACATACACCCCCACCTCAAACCCAACCTGTGTCCTGCTGCTAACCTCTGCTGGCATTTAGTATGCTGTGTGATCCACAGCAACCCCTATACCCTCAGCACCAGTAGCTCTTAGACTGAGAGCACCGGGTTTGCAGGAATGATGCAGCACTGCTAGACCTGCTTTTGTGTCAGTACCAGAGTCTTTCTGAAGGCTTTGTGTTGTTTGTTTGGGTTGTTTCACTTAAAATCTGAAGGTATTATGAAACCTGTAGAGGACCAGTCTTCTTCATAATGTAATAGTATCAAAACGAGAGATACACCATCACCCTGACAGCTTACAACCACAGCATTCAATCCTACGTGTAAATGAGATCACACCCAGCAAGGAACTAGGACGCTACTCACAGTATTTACCACTCTAGTTCACAGATCATCTCAAAAGGTAAAAGCTAACAGACCAAAAAACCCAAACAAAAACCAGAGCACACAAGCCAAACTTCATTCCCCCAGTGAACCCTATATACCACAAATTTGCGACTCCATGTGTCCACAACTCAGAGGACTTTCTGCTGCAGCTTTGACATCACAGAGAGCAAAGTGTAAAGGTTTTGAATGCTATGGCTGTTCAGAAGCAGCCTAGAGCTTCCTCCTCCCTTTCACAGGCATCAACTTAATTAATTGTAAAGAACCTGGTCATTGTGCAAATTAACTCATTCTTGCAATTGGTTATTGCAGCAGCAATGGTTCTCAGGGTATCCACAAGTTCTGAAAATAGCAGCAAGCATCTGCTCTTTGCTGTCTGCCCCCTCAACTGGCTTCAAGAGTCGTCTCTCTGTACATGTAATGTGTTATAGGGTTTAAATGTAAAAGGGAGTAAAGCACCATCATGCAAACAATGGCTCTGGCTAAGTGAAATAACATTCCTAGTTACACTGATCTACAGGTTATAAGATGACTTGCTGGACAAATCAACTAGACTAATCGTAGAATCATAGAAGAGCTAAGGTTGGAAGGGACCTTAAAGATCATCTAGTTCCAACCCTCCTGCACAGGCAGACACCTTCACTACATCAGGTTACTCAGGGCCCCATCCAACCCGGCATCAACACTTCCAGGTACCAGGACAGCCACAACTGCCTTGGGCAACCTGTTCCAGCACCTCACCATCCTCACAGCAAAGAACTTGTTCCTAATGTCCAACCTCAATCTCCCCTCTTCAAGTCTGGAACCCTTTCCCCTTGTCCTCTTGCTACCACCTGTGTCAAAAGCCCTACTCCAACTTTCTTGTAGCCCTCTTCACTATTGGAAAGCTGCTAGAAGGTCACCTGGGAGCATCCTCTTCTCTAGGCTGAACAAGTCCAACTTGCTCAGCCTGTCCTCGTAGGGGAGGTGCTCCAGCCTTCTGATCATTTGAGTTGCTCTCCTCTGGACACCTTTCAGAAGCTCTCTATTAACTATTCTGCGATCTGCACAGTGCATCAAGACACAAACACCACCAGTGTGCCTTCACATCCAATGTACTTGAGATTTACAACAACTGTTATCTGCTTTTCATTCCAGTTAGTTACTTTAACATGCAAAACTCGGTCCTGATATTTGATAAAGCTCACTCTTCCCCTTCTCAACTAGTCAGCCATGTCTTGTATGATATTTTTTGAGGCTGCACAACATCATAAACACTAACATTTTAACACGGCAAACACCCTCCCCAGCAAGAAGGGAGGACATTGATTTCCAGGAGTGAAAAACTACACAACTTCAGTTTTGCTTGGACAGAAAAAGCTTAGTATCATAAGCTATTCTGTTCTGTTAGGATTATGGTTCAGCCACCACAAATGAAGAAAGATGTTTAAAATAAATCAAACCCCTCATTTTGTTGTCCTTCACTACTGAGTTTTGCCGTTTTAAATGTTTTGCAGTATGTGTTTTCAACTGCGGACACACAGGACTGTAAAAGAGGTTAGAGAAATGGCTGAATTTGATTAACACTTCTTCTAGCTTTGCAATTTATTCGTAACTCAGCCAAAATCATGGACGCAAATCTGTTCAAAACATGAAGGTTTGAAAAACCACTCACTTGGATCCATAACAGAATCTTGTTTAGCTTCATTCCTGAAGAATTCTGAGAACGGAATAGGTTTCAGGTATATCTGTGTGTGCATCAAAGCGCCACTGACATGGGAATTCAGGCAATCCAGAGCCTAAAGCCCTACATACAGGAAGTGATAAACCTTAGTCCGTGTTGTCCACAGAATCAAATGGAATGTTGCCCATTTCTCTGGATAACTGGAGTTACCAACAGTTGCCTAGTTTTGAATCATAGAATCATTATGGCTGGAAAGGACCTCCAGGATCAAGTCCAGCCCTCGTCCCAACAGCTCCTTAACCCCTAGACCATGGCCTCAAGTGCTCTAGCTACTCAACATTCTAAACACCTCCGGGGATGGGGACTCCACCTCCCTGAGCAGCCTGTTCCAGTGCCCAAACACTCTCTCAGGAAAGAACTAATTCCTATGATCCAATCTAGACCTCTCCTGATGCAACTCAAGGCCATTTCCTCTCATCCTATCATTAGTAATTTGGGAGAAGAGACCAGCACCAGTCTCACCACAACCTCCTTTTGGGCAGTTGTAAAGAATATTGTTGAATGAACAGATAAAGACAGTCGGTAAATAAGGCTGGTTAAGGCTTGTACTGGAAAATATATTTCATATAAAAACCATTATCCCAAAAGTACCATAAGAGATTTTTGATAGGATGTTGAAGCAATAAAAGAAACTAAGAAGCTCTTGTTTATTCTCAAATATTAGCTGGGGACTGGGTAGAGGGGGGATATTTTGATATAAAATGTTAGGTGGTCAGATTACGGAAAACTTAAGCAGAAAGTGACAGCTTTAACCAGAACATTTGTGCATTTCCATGCCTTGTTCAAGAAATTCATTCATGAAAACATTATCAATACAAAGTTCGCCCTGCAAGGATGTTTAAGAGCCTTTCTAAGGGTGGTTGTTGCTACCCTAGACATAAAACAGAGCTCTGATGTACAGGTCAGGATAAGGCTCTAAATGAGATTAGAACGGACCCTCAAGAAATTTGAGTAGTGCAGAATGTTTGTAGCACAGTGAATTTTGAGATTACTTGGTATTAAAAGAAATATTCTGTTTCCACGACTGTCCTAACACACTACATCCTGCAAGGAACAAGTAGGCAGTTATACATATACTAATACTCATAGTAAGAAAAGAGTGTGCCATCCCAACAGTAGACCTGATTTTATAAAGGTGTCATTCTATCAGTCTAACTAGACATCAGCATCGAGGACACATGAGAGTTAAAGCCTCCCGTTACTCTAGCCAGATAACTAACACTTACTGTTTTTTAAGCAAATATGTAAGATACAGAATTCAATGTATTAGCTACATCAATAAAGATAATGATGCAACTCTCAAACTTAAGAAACATCCTAAAAAAAAAACCAAACCCTGATGAATATTTAAAATTATCCTCTTTCTTTCACCTCTGCCTCCTCATTAGTATGGGCTACAGGCTCTTTCCTCCAACAGCAGGAGCCAAGCTCCTAAGCAAGTGGCACACTTTGTTCTGTGTTCTTTCAGGATATGGAATTCCTCTCCCTCTAAAAAAAAAAAAAAGTTAAAACTCTCATCCTGACTCTCTTTGGCTGCCGGAGAAAGTTTTCAGCTAACTCACGTTACTGAGTGCTATACGGCTACAAGGCATCCACCCACAAGTAAATCATGAGAACACTGGAAGAGAACGCATACTCTGATAAAGGTAAAATGTTCATGCACTTACTCCCAGAACTCCATCACTGGAGACGTGGCATTTTGTAAAGAGAGTTGACTGCAGTTGCTCATGTTCAATTTTTGAAACTCCACACAGTTTTCTACAAAAGAACAACAAGAAGAAAGAGTTTGCTGTGTTGACATGTGAGTTCACATGCATCTACTGGTTTGACTATCTGGCAAAGCCACAGAGCTCTTTGACAGTTTCTTTCTCTATGTTGTTAAAGGATTCCTGAGCACATTAAAACGCTGCTACTTCTGTGACACTACCTAAGAAAAACCCCCCCCAGAATGCTAGCTTCTCCTAAATCACCTTGCAAAGGCACAGTCACAATGGCAAAGACCAACAGAATGTCTGAAGCAGAAGAAAAGCACTTTGAGGCAATAGACTGGGAATTACAAGGTACTCGTACTCCAACTGCTAGTTCAATGGCCAGTAGTAATGACTGGTGTAGGAAACACTGCTAGCAACACATCTCCACTTTGCCTTAAAAAGGCAAGTAAAAAGTCACTCTGGCTTGTTACCGTCTCTGAATCAGAGAAAGCAGATCAAAGCAGCTCAGCTTTGTTGAGTTAACACTTAGTATTTGAACAGTCACTGGCAGATCTCCTTTGCAGGGCTGGAGAAACTGAGACTGAAGCCTTCCACATCTATGGGGCTCAAGACTTGTTCCCTAAGGTAAATGAAGCAGTAAGACTTGAGCCAGCTGAGGATTCCAGCCACCTTAAAAGGTGTTCAAAGAGCACAATAACAACCACATCATCAAAACCATGAAAGGCAGTTCAACCAGGACAAGATTTGAAAAAAATGCTCCAGGAACATGGAAATAAGAACACTGTGCAGATATCTGTGATCTTCAAAGGCAATAGGTAGAGCATCTCTGATACATTATCAGAAAGAGGGCAGATGCAGAGTCACACACTGCAAACCCTTACAGGCACCTCATGCTCCACGGAAGAGGCTACTTTGCATGCAGCAAGGATGACTTCTGTGACTAAATTTTCTGAAGCAGCTTGATGAGCATTATCCCTCAACATCTGGCATTAGAAAGGGTGAATGCAAAGTTCCACATTTAACATTTCTGTCTCCACTAAACTTATCCTGATTTCATTGGAGTAAAAGAGCAGGACTGTAACCTATTATCAGCTCTTCAGTAGAGCTCACTTGCTGTATTCAGGGTGAATAGATACAATTGCAAAGGAGAGCCTTGGGATTTAGCCAGAATACCTTACAAAATTAACAAAATCCAAAGTCTTCTGCTGTGATCTGACATTATATTCTGCAGGAAGAAATGCTTATGCCATGCTCAAACCCAACAGGGTATCAGTAAGTCTTCCCTCCAGGATTCCTTAATCAGTGTATTGGGATTGGCCCATTTCCACACACTTGTCTACCAGAATAGTTTTGCTCCTGATATTTTAATACCTCACATCAGTTAATAAGCAAATCAATTTGATACACCAATCAATTACTTGAAAGCATTAGCAGAGCAATAATGTCTACTGAGATTGTTCATACCTGTATTCCAATCATGCCCACAGGTAGCCCAGGGAAGCTCTGTGGTAAAGCAGTTAAACAGGTAGAAGATGGCCCACGCTAGGATGATGATGTAGTACACATTGAGATGTGCCTCTATAACCTGGGTGGCATAGCCAATGCCTAGAGGAAAAAGAAACAAGTACAGTGAGACACAATAGAACACTTGTACTTTTCAGATAAATTTTAAAAAAAGAGCTTACTACACTAATTCTATCTTCATTTAAATTTTGACACAGCTTAGTTTCTTTCACTTCAAACATAGCACAGTCTTTGCAGCACAACACAGAACTGTTACCTTCAAACAGAGGACAAACTTTCCTCCAGCACGTAATGCCTCCTTCACTAGTAAACTGCCCCAAGGCTGTCTCCAAGAAAAACACTGGTATTCCACAGCAAATAAAAAACACGACATATGGGATGAGGAAGGCACCTGTAAGCAAACATTGAGAGGTTACTGGTTATAATAAGTAATATATAAATTTTCTTTACTACAGTCACCTACTAGCCATCTCTCAGGCATCATACTGAAAGTGCAGGAAGGGTTTGCTCCTGGCCTCTGTATCAGAGGTTAAGGTGAAAGCCAATGTCAGGGACTAAAAAAGACCAAAGCTCTCCAGTCAAGACCGAATCCCACTCACGTGCCTCTCCACTGCAGAAAAGCCCAGTCTCACTCAGCCTCCTGCTTTGAGCATCACAAGGTGACTCTGTGCTACCTTCTCCTTGCTGCTTTTGGAAAACAGGGCTGAAGGAGTACTAACGGACATTAAACGGGAAGAGTCTTCTGTGCGCCATATGGATAAGGCAGGTGATAAGGATCATGGAAAGGGACCTGAAGTTTAGAACCACTTACAAGAACAGGAAAGCAGGGTTTGATCTGATCAGTTAAAAGCATTGTAGGAAAACACCAAAGCATCAACCTTGTATTAGATGCTGCCAGTGAACTCCAGCACAGATCTAGAACAACTCACAGCATGGATAACAAATAGTACAACTCCAGAATAATAAACAAAACATCTTCTCTTATTGATTAAGACACAGCAGCGATAGTGTTATTTAATGATTTATCGTGTTACTGGGTGTGGCACCAAAGAACGTGAGGCAAAGGAATGAGAGATGGCAGATACATTAGTCACAATTTCACCTGCTGATAACGCAGCGTTTAGGCATTACCCCTAGAACTGAACCTTTATAATAAAGAATAAAGTCAGTCTTTTGACTGTGTAGAGAATCAGTCAACATACAAGGCATCCAAAAAAAAAAATGCTCCTCCCTATTTCCCAAGCCCTGATGAGCCAGACAATGAGGAGAAAGCACTTGTGTTGGTTTAGCCCGATACAAGGAAAGGAGGAAATAAACACTGAGAAAGAAGCACAAAGTAAGTGATTCTGACACTTTTACTTACACCAACTAGGTTTTGCTGGTTTAACCAATGAACCAGCACAGCAGATTGCTGCGCTGAAGGTTTAGGAAGATTATAAAGTGTTAACTAAGTTATTTAAACAAAGGTTGGTAACAACATACACAACATGTTATACCCCAGCCTCCAACCACCAACTCCCAACAAAATAACCCCACAGCCCTAATTCTTTACAGGTCCCATTAAATGATGTCAGTGTCCCACCATTCATTCCATGACAATTCAACACAGGATATGCTACATGCTAAAAGGTTTTGGTGGATGCAGATTTTTGTAGGAAGGTCACAGAATCACTCTGGTTGGAAAAGACCCCTGGGATCATCGAGTCCAACCATCTACCCTACTTTACAATTTCACCTCTAAACCATATCCCTCAACACCTCATCCAAACAATCTTTAAACACATCCAGGGATGGCGACTCAACCACCTCCCTGGGAAGCCCATTTCAGTGCTTGATCACCCTTTCTGTGAAAAAATTCTTCCCAATATCAAGTCTAAATCTACCCTGTTGTAACTCGAACCCATTCCCCCTTGTTCTATCACTAATTGCTTGTGAGAAGAGACCAGCACCAACCTCTCCCCAACATCCTTCCAGGTAGAGAGTGATGAGGTCTCCTCTCAGCCTCCTCAGGTTTCCAGCTTGCAAATGGATCATATTTCAAGAAATATCTACTTCTAAACAGGCAAATAAATTAATTTTTCCTAAAAGCCCCACTAGATACCCAAGAGAACAAATTCAGATTCTAGAAATTTATGCCTACACTACCTTTTTAAGAACAGGTACCGGAGGGAGGTCAGACCTCATAACAACTATACAACTGCCTCTAGTCATTCTGTACCCAACTAGTTATCTCATAACCAGCTCATACACTCCTGTCTTTCTTAAGTATTTACATCTGATGCATCAATCAAGCCCATCCCTGGTCCAATTCCAGCCGGACATTCCAGAGAGTTAGAAAAAAACAGAACAGAGACCAAGTCCTCACTGAATAAAACTGAAGTCAAAGGCAAATTTCCCCAGTGCCAGAAGGTGAGCGATTTAAACCACACACATTAATTATGCCCTTAAGGAACAGGGAGGTGATTATCTCTGATATTGTCATAATTACCTTTCTACAACATGGCTAGTCTTTTTTTCTACCTCATGCTATAGACTTTAAAACAACAGCATCACATTTGGACAAGCAAGCATGTGACCAACTGAGCAGAGACAGGACAAACAAGGGAATCTCCATCATCTACCAAAAAAACAGTTGCCTTCTCCTCTGCCAAAATGTCTCTGGGCAAAGTCTGACCATCAGCAGGATGCTGCTCTGCATACTAATGTTTCGGTACCAACAACAGTACTCGGTCAGGTCTTGTTGTCTTAGGTTTGCCAAAGTTCAACTCTGTAAAGGAAGGGGCTTCAAACCCCAAACATCTTCCACAGCAGCAGCAGCCTTACAGAAACAGCAAACTGGGTCCAACCCATCCTCGAGTTCTGCCTAGTAGTGGAGGGACCTCAGGAAGAAGTTTGCGAGAGTCTTGTTCACAAACTGACCACCTGAAGCACAGGTCTTTCATACTCTTCACTGAACAGATGAGTTTTGTTCCTGCCTGTGTGCTCCCACCGGCCTCACATGGGGAGAAAGTTGAATCCAACCCACAGAATTCCAAACTACATTTTTAATTTACTTTTCTTTCCTCAGCCATGGCTGGCATGCTCATTCTCCACTGTGGGTATCTTCACATCAAACTACAACTTCTACAAAAGTATTTAAGTTTGTTCTTTTCTCTGTCAAGTAACTGTCTTAGTCTCAGTTTTACAGGGTTTTCTCTCTACCCTGAGCTGCAGGCAGCTTTTCCACCTTCTCCTGCCCTACACTCTACTGCTTTGGGAAGTAATGAGAAAAAACAAATTAAATTCTCAAGTGACACATAAAAAACCCCTGCCCTGTGGCACTGTCAGAACAACATTCACACCCTCTGAAGTATTAAACTGCCCCATCCTTTTCTACACCAGACAAAGTGAGTTAAGCACGCTAGGGTCTGTATTCACATGCAGAACACACGATATACCACCCTAACAGAGCACCCGCTCCTTCTGCATTAAAAATCTCACAGAATAAAATCTGCCAGTTTACTAACACAAAAGGACCTGGGGGAAGAGGAAAAGGAAAAAAACACTATGAGTTTTTGTTCATAGTCAGCTACTAAATACTGCCCTATAGGCACACACACCAATACCCTAAATCCTGTCCTTACTAATACAAGGAATCACTAGCAAACGTTCCCAACTGTTTCTATCCTGCGTGTTTAGGGCGAGTAGAGCGAGTTGTAAATCAACATATGGCACCATCTTACCTCCTCCATTCTTGTAGCACAGATACGGGAATCTCCACACGTTTCCCAACCCGATAATCTCCCCTGCCACCGAAAGCACAAATTCAACCTTATTGTTCCAGTGACCTCTTTCATGAACTTTCTTATCATTGCTGTGCACGAGGTTGGTACTTGAGGCTTCGGGGTCCAAGGCGTCTTCTGGTTTGCCGTTAATTATTGGAATAGTCTTTTCAGCTGTCATGACTGGTCAGCCTGAGGGAGAACAAAAGCAAAGCAAGCAGATGTGGTCACTCACTGGCCCCTAATAATTCAGTAAGCCCCCCAGCACAGCTCCGTAATTTGCAGGGGAAGGGAAGGAGGCAACTCCACGAGGCTGAGAAAGTTGTCAAGGGAAGCAGGGTGGGGGTAAACGAAAAGGAAGATAGGAAAGAGTAAGAATGGAAGAAAAAAGAGAAGATTTCCAAGTTGAGACAGATTTAGTAGGATATCGATCATGGCTCAGACCGTGAAGCCTTTCCAAGATCGCTCCCCCGTCGCGGCTCACGGCTGGAGGAACCCAGCAGCACCTGCAGGCGCCGGGAGCGAGGACCCGGGGAAGGGGCCTGCCCGGTGCCGGGCTGCCTCGAGAGCCCGGGGAGCTGCCGCTACTCACCCGCAGGTCTCTAACTCAGGGCCCGGCTCCGGAGATAGGTGAAGCGAGGGTCGCACAGCGCGGAGCCGGGAATGCTGGTGCTGCTCTGCCCCGCGGGGCTGCAGTGCTGGGCGCTCCGGAGCCGCCGTTCGCAAATGCTCAGCCTTCCCCGCAGCGACGGTTTAACACCCGCCTCCACCC